>VXAU01002862.1:553550-748688 GCA_013399695.1 Formicarius rufipectus
CCTCTGCAGCCAGCTCTCACCTCGCTGCCCCGGAGTGCTGTGCTCCAGCGCGCTCCTCCAGTCGCAGGGCAGTCCCCTCACAGCTGGCTTGAAGAGGGCATGACACTCATCTTTCACAGAGATTTGATCAAAAGGACTCACGGAGGCTTGAGGCGCTCCTAATGCAGTGCGAGGAGATTCTACCTCTGCTCTGGCAGCCTAAGTAATGCATTAAATCAATGCAGCTGACCTAAGGCCTATTACAGGCGGTTTTTTGTTTTGTTTTGGTTTTTTTTTCTTTTTCTTTTTCTTCTTCTCAGAGTGTACAACTATCTGCAAATAAGCTATGAGGTACCTACAAGTAAAATTACTTATTTTTAGTGTTGGAGTGTTGTTTTTCAAATTGCAGCTGCTGCAGATTTTTTTTTTTTCTTTTTAAACATTTGCAGGTCTCAAAGATTCACTTAGTGCGGTGTGTATTTTTTAAAGCTAAAACATTTCCCCTTATCGATTTACTTCTGAGTTAGGGCTGAATTTTATTTCTTTTTATGAAGTTGAAGCTTCCTATTAACAGAAGTACAGGTCATAAAGACAGGAGAAGAATTACTTTCTAGTAATTGGGCCAAAATCTGGTTTCAGTTATTCAGGTGTTAGGTTGCATTCATGAGTTAGAGCAGGATTTTTGTCATAGTCCTTTCTCACCTATTTAAAAAACCAAAACAACCCCCCAGGACAAAACACTTCTCCCTCCCTTCTCTACTTTTCACTCCTGTAGCTAATTTCTTTGTACCCTCCTAACTCGGGAATACCCTGTACTACACCAGAGACAGACATGAGCAAATTGCATTGAACTCAAAACAAATCCCTGTAGGAACACACCAGGACAACATCTGACCAGGTGAATACCTGTAATCCCATAGGAAAGGCAGCAGGAAATAAAATGGCTGTAGGGAGAAGACAGCTAACATATTATTATTGTTGGTTTATTAGTTGCCTTCTACTAATCCTATTTACTATTTGCTAGATAAATGCACAATGCTAAAGGAGAACCTAATTTACATTTAGCTAAATACTGGAGTACAGTTAAGGTTGAGTCCATGGCAGTAACTGGAACCAGACCAAGATAAAGCCAATGTGATACCAGAATCTTGTCCTACAGAACACAACACAAAGCATATGCTTGCCTAAATCATACCTGGGTTTCTCCCCTCTATACCTTATTTCTCCTGCTGAGCTATTGAACAAGATGTAAAAACAGAGAGGAGGATTTCATAGAAGGGTCTGCCAGATACTTCTGGAAAAAAAAAAAACCAAACACTGAGGTGTGAGAAGAGTCAACCACCAGTGGTGACTCGGTCCTTCTCCAAGAGAGGAGGTTCCAGTGCCACCTCTGGCCTCGGGCACATCTCTCTCAGGGACCCAGGACAGTTACACACTGATTATCAGTGCTTTTGTCAACTGTGGGAAAAAGTGCCCGAGAACTCATGGCCAACATCTTGGTATTTGAGGTGATTCTTAACAGCAGTGTTTTAAAAGCATCTGTTCTGTGATGAGGACAAAAATCTAGTTGCTCTCTCAAGATAACTCAAAGCCAAAGGCACACCTTGTTACTAAAAGCCTATTTCCTTCTTAATGAAATAAGCAGCCATGTAAGTAAAAAGGGCTCAACCTGATTGAGAATTCTGCAACAAAGGTGGGAAGAGTGGCTTAAGATTACATAAACTGCCAGAAGCTCTGCATTGACTTCAAAATGATAAGTGACTAAAACTTAGATGTGTGGAGAGCTGCTCTCCCCTCTAGCCAGTTCCCAGGAAAAACCTGTTTACTAGCTGTCTGCCATTTGCCTGGAAGATGATAATTCCTATTAAATAGGCTAACTATCCATAGCAAACAATTTAAGACCAATTTACTTTTTTCTTAATTAATTATCTACTAACAGCCTTTTATTTTAAGTGTTGTTTTTATTATTCAAGCTTTTTCAATGAATATTTAATAGCAACATATTAATGCCTTGCTCTTTTTAAACTATTCACTATTTCTAACTAGCAGTTTTTCAGTGTTTTACTATCTGTGCACCTTTTAGCAAAACTCAGTGATCTCTACCATAATGTGACATGCAAGGCACAGTTTGGATCTGCAGGTCAACTTCTAAAGAAATACTGTGTATTAACAGTGTTTTCAGTAATTTGAGCTGATTTGTAGTTCAAGCTTGCTTGTACAGAGCAGTTACCAAGACACTTCTTGCAGAATGACCAAACTGCAAACCAGACAGTGACTTTCATGACTCTTCTTAAGCAGGAAAGTCTAACGGCAAACCAGCTTCTTGTGGAAGGAAACAGGCACTGGGACAGGGCACCAGGCTTGAGCCAGAGGTGCTGGGCTTCATTTGGGCCTCTGCCACCGAGTTGCTATTTGACCTCAGGCAAGTTACTTTATTGCTGAGTAATAATTCCTTGCTTCTGAATTATTATTTAGTTTTAGAAAATCTTATTAAATTGTCAGCTTCTTGGGGAAACTATAGCACCTCATTGTGTTCTCCAGGGACAGTGCTGCGGGCAAACAAAGAGTCCCCGGGGCTGAACCCCTTGTATGTCATAATGTAAATACCTAAAATCACAGCGTAACAATGCAGCCCAAGGAAAGCACTTTTCTCCTCCCACCTGCCCCAGCCTGTCCCTCCTTCTCCATGTCTCAGCCTGTGTGTTCAGAGCAGCATGAAGGTAGGGTGATGTAGGGCAGTTTGTAAAGTGCTAAAACTACTTAACCAAATACAAGAGTATTCATAGTTTTGATATGAGCTCCAACACAGGGAACTGACTATGAACAAGAAGCTGATGCTCTTAACTGATTTTATTATCTAGGATATTTTAAAAATGGGAATTAATTCTAGAGAATCACTAAAATGGACACTGAGTGATAGAGCACAAACTGCAATATAATCCACAAGAAAAGATTTCTTCTGACTTTTAAATTTCAATCGTGACCTGAATTTTGGTGTTTGATTCCAAATAATCACTCTAAAAAGAATATCAAGAAACTAACCAAGCACTGACTAAAACATTGGGAGGAGGCTTGTTCTTGGCTCTGTGTTCTCTGGGCACACAGGTATTTAAATCCTAAATTCCCCAACCACACACTACTGCCTCACACCATTTCTACCAGAGTCAGCCTTACCCTCTGTGTGCTGCCTGCTTGGCCTACATTCCAAACACATAATACACTATGTCCCCTCTTACTTAAATCAGTGCTGGCAAAGATCTGAGCACTAATTTAATGCTTTACTCACTCATTGCCTTGGAGAGATGTGTGGATTAAACATTTCACCTCTCAAAAGACATGTGAAACAATGGTCAGCCCCAGGATCATAGTTAGGCACTGGGTCACCTTCCAGGGAGAAAAGCCAACAAGAGTAGGAATTGCTGTCTAGTACTGAAGGCACACTAGATTTTGGGGAGGTAGGAGGGAAAAGAGAAAACAGACCTTGAAAGTGAGGAGAACTGATGTCCTGTCAGCAAGACAAAGACAGTTGTGAGCTTCAAACAGCTTGCAAGTTCAGTGTTTTTTAACATTTAACAAATGTGTGCACATCAAGATGAAAACAGATTTAAACTTAGTGTGCTGCAACATAGGTTTTGACCACTAGTCAAACTGCAAATAGGCCTGCTAAAGGCATGAAGTACTTGATAAAGTTTTCTAAGATCTGTGGAAAGACACACAGGGCACGCCAGTTCTCAGCCAAGCAACAGAGAAACCCAAATCTTTTGTTCCATTTTTGCAGGCAGGGTGATTTTGTAAGGTGGCCCAAGCAGATAACACTGAACTATGAAGTGGCCAAAACTGTTTTCCACTAACAGTTTAACCAGAGTTCAAGCGTTTATCCCCATCTTGCTGTTTACATCCCATTTAGTGCAATTAGATGAATTGAACACAAGTAAGTTTATTGAATATTCCCTGCATTTGTACCTCTGTTTCAGCACTAATTTTCATCTAACTGCTCACTACGTGACTTTTCTTCTGTAGCTCAAAATGGTAGTGAAGTGAGCATTGACCACTAAAACATGCTAATATTTAATGTACTGGTTGTGGCCAACCCAGAGACACATCACCAACACCAGCACCACTGACCCATCCCTGTGAAACTGTCTCTCTGCACTGAAAGTCACTGGGATCAAGAACTCTGCCATTAACAACCTGCCCGGACAGTAAGTTTCTTTTTAACATTTATTAATGATTGCTTTATGCTACAATATATTTGTCTCTGAAAATTTTGACTCTGTAACACTTTACCATCTAAAAAGTCTGTTTTTTAAAAATTAAATCCTTTTCCAAGACCAGTTTCTCAGCATGAATAGTACTGCATTTATACAATGTGGTGTAATTATGCATCACAAAGCAAAAGCTTTTTCGAATACTGGTGTTAAGGATGTTACTTTAAAATGTGAAACAGAATAAACAAAAATACTTTATTTGACTTCTCTGAGCTAATCAGTACATTTGTTCATGTCATAACCTCTTAATTGCTTTGCTACTTGAGGAAGTCCTGCTGATGATCCTCCTACCAAAGCCTTCCCCTGCTTCGAACGTTTACTATGTAACTGTGTGTTTGGATTCCATGTTCTTTGTGAAAATCTTTTCAAAGATACCTGACGATCACCAGAAGGACACACTGCCCTCCCTTAACTTGCTGATAGCATTAATGTACATTAGGTATTACTCTATTGCACTATTTTGCCTTCTAGTGTTTTGTTTTCCTCCCTTCAATGCTGTCTTGCACTGAGCAAAAGAGACACAACTTTTAACATATACATGATGACAAACAAAATACAGCATTTTCTCTCCCCTAATGAAAGCAGCAGAGTTAATCCATTGTTAACATATGCCACAGTGGTGAGTTCAGACAGTTTTTTGATAACTGGGCCTTCTGCTGAATGCTTACAGTTTTCCTCCAGGACCTGACAATATTTACAATTCCAAATTAAGTTTGATGAGATCCTTTTGGAAAGCCTTACAATTCAGAGTCTTAATGAGTCTAAAAACCTGGATCTCCTCTGCAAGCAGTGTTGCTTCTGTACCCTATCTGCTCTCCCCAGCTTTTCAATAAACACCATCTGACCCAATGCAGAGCCTGGAGTGTCCAGACAAACTCTTAGACATTTGGAAACTCACTGGTTCTTCCTATTGCTTGTTCTGTCTTTATAATGTTAAACTGAAATTAAATTACCTTTCATCCTTTTGCTTAGTAGCTTTCTGTACTTGGGTTTCAATATATACAACCAAAGACTACAAGAAAAGAAATTATAAAGAGCTTACATAGTGATATTATTGTCTTTAAAAGGTTTTGTAAAGCAAAATTCAAATTTTAGGAACAAGGCTTCACAATCCAAATCTGTGTTTGTAACTAACACTTGCAAAGAGGCCAAAAAAGTACGAGAATTGAAGTTGTGTAACCCCTAGGAATACATTTAAAAATACAGAAATAGAAACATTTTCTATATCTATGTGGAGTAGTTGCTACAAAAGTAAAAATCCCAGGACGTTGCTATCCAAAATAAGTGTATTTAAAGTGACTTGCCTGACTCAGAAGTTTTAGACGTGCACTAAAGGACTCTTTACTCCATCCTCGTCACCTTGGGCCATGAGATAAAAAGCTGGCTTAATTACTGGTTCTGTTTTCTACCTTTCTAAATATTTTTAACTGCAATGAAGCATGCAGCTTCTGTTTAAATGAAGGAATAATTTTTTCACAAATGAATGTCATATGACTAAGATACCCACCCAGCTAGAGATACAGTTCTGAAGAGGGAGATGGGAATGCTGCAGTGAGGACAACACCCACAAGGCTTCTCAGCAGCTCTGCCCACCTTTCTTTGCATGGTTGGTCTAACTTGGGGTGGGCTTGCACAGAAATGCTAGTAAAGAATAAGAACCTGCAAACTTTTGGGGTAGATGATAAAGATATTATCAAGTGAAATGCGATTTTCAAATACTATCTAATAACAAAAAAGTAATAGGAGTTACAAGTCTTTCACTGTCAGGGGTTAAGGTGGGAGCTGTACTGGCTACGCATTTCCCTTCCTGCACAATTCTACCGACTGCTCTCTAATCTTGTGAGTCCTGTGAGGAGTTTAAAACATTTAATTGCTAACTCTATTATTAAGGAATCTACTTTGTCAGACTGCAGCTCCTAACAACATTAAGTCTCTTAGAGCAAATCAGTTCTGATACTGATGTTTCTCAGAGGTGCAGCATTTAATCCTCAAATTACAACACAAGTTTTAACAGGCACATTCTGCCTGTCACCAAGATTTAGTAATTAACCAAAAAACTCAAACCTCTTCCTAACACTAATGGTTTATCAAAAGAATACCAGTAACTTCAGTTAAGATATACAGATGAACCAGGCAGAAATACAATGGGGAGACAGACATGTTTTTGCTATCTGATTGAAAAGGCTGAGCCAGAATTCCAGAGTCTTGGTGTTGTCATAAGAGAAACAGTCAGGAACCACGACTGTGCCTCCGGGCCAAAAGGTGTGACACTGGGCCAGAGGTGTGTCAAAGTCAGACTAAAACGCCTGCCATAAAACTGGTAGCCACTCATATTCACATGGGTAAAGGAGAGTTGGCAGTATGACACCCGAAACAGTAATGCCCTTGGGTTTTTTTTCCCCAAAGACAACAAAGTCCTACCAATACAGGAGACCCTTCACCTACTCTGTTGAGCTTAATTTTTATTTTCACAGCCTTCAGCATTTTCCTTCCTTTTGGCTGTGGTTTTTTTTTTTTCCTTCCCCCCCTCTCCCCTCCTTGCTCTCTCTTTTCTGTCCTTCTTGTTCTCTAATACCAAGTAGTGGTTTTTTCAATCATTTAAGCTATGGCATATAATAACCGATGAGTAACATTGAAGTAATACCAGTGGTGGCAATTTTGCTTTGTTTCATGGGAGTGTTAGAGTATTAGAGAGATGACTAGGACATGTCTCAGTGGCAGACTGATAAAATGAAAGATGAATTTTCCCTACCTACAACTGTTGCCAAGTTTTAATCATAAACATCAAACAGGTTACAGGACACCTTTTCCCAGGCAATAAAATACACAGCTCACATTCTATACTTTTAAACAAATTTTTGGATGAAGAATTACTGCAAAAAAATTACTACTGTTTGTCGGATGAATATTGCTTTCCAAGCTCATAAGCTACAAATTTCTGACTAAACGGTTGATTTTAACAACCATATTTCAAGTGCTGTTACTCCTAGGACAATCAGCGCTCATTACAGAGGCATGTTTATCAGCTCTCCCACTCTGCTGAAGCCTTATGCTCTAATCAAAACTTTTCTTCTCAGTTATCTTTTCTTACTGACATCCACTTCTAATCGATTAGGAGGGAATATTGGTTCCTATTTTACAGTGACATTCCAAGAAAACTTCCTTGAAAGGCTCACCCATCCCTCACTTAGTAGTCTGCTTTAAAACTGCCTCTTTTCCTCACTCCAGAGCCATGCCTATTCTCTCTATGTCTAAAATACACTTTGAACTTTGGAAGTTTATCCAGGAGTGAAAGCAGAAGGTGCAGCAATGTCCTGGAGTAGCACCTGACCACCCCCTCCAAGCAGGATAGCACATCGATAGCAGGATGGTTTGCAGGGAGCTGGTTTTAATAGGCAGCTCCCAGGTGACACCAGACAGAGCTGCTGCAGCCGCCGCAATATCACACATCCTTGATTGAACTTTGATTAATTTTCCAGACTTTTAGAGCCTGTGGCAAAAGGATCCACAGCGGCAGCCGCAGCCATTAACTCCATCTTTTGTGATTTCTCCTTCTTCATTATGTTTGGGTCTTGATTGAACTTTGTTCCAAGTTAGTAGCTTTTGGCTATGGACAAGGGAGATAAGACTTCAGAAATGGAGTGAAGAATAATATGTGAGAAACTTGCAATGAAAGCTGACTGGATAGTTGGCAATAGCTTTGGATATACCGTGATGATGTGAGTGGCATTAACAAAAGTGTTGGAATTCTGGCTAACACCAGTCTAAACAACACAACCCATCATTTTATGCATTCATAGTCCAAATGTCTTCCAGCATTTGTGCATAGTAGATGCTATTTTATTATGCTGAACAAATTCAAAGTTGATGCATTCACATAACGAATAAAATTAGCATTATTGGACAAAGTCAGAACTTTACAGAAGCAATTGTTGAAATAAATTAATAGTCTTAGAGGCCTCTAAAGATGATTTAGAGTTTACTGCTAAATGGTACAAGCAACTATCCCACTACTGGTACGCTCAAGAAGACAACTTTATGTGGCTGGGTTAACCTTGTGTCTGTTACACTATCATATCCAAAAAAGCAGCTTATCAGCAGCTAGGAAGGATCTCACAGTTCTTGAAAAAAAAACCAAAAAAAACCAAAAAACCAAACAACAAACTGACAATACCAAAAAGATTACACCAAATTTTTCCAAAAGATTTTTCAGTGTTTTCATTACATTTCTCTCTCCTCTGTTTTAGGTCACAGAATGTCTAAATATACGTCTGGTTTTCCTACTCTTTTTACAGTTAATGCTTGAATCTACCACTGTGATATATTCTCAGAACCACTCACATCTAGTTCTATTGCCTGCTGTCGGTATTTGCCAATGGTACTATACAGAAATTGTATGCAGAGGTGGCTGTAGTGATCTGTAGAAATTTTTGCCTGAACCTAGAAAAGCCCTTTCAAAGCTTGAAAACTGAAATTTACTGATGGTGAAAAAAATATTAAACTATTAAGGGTGACTCAAAATCCACTATGAATCAAAGATATACATGATGTTTCTATAACATTTGACACAACAGGGCTTTGTCCCTACAAGAGGCCTCTGGGCATTCCTGTGATATGAGCAATAATAGATTTGTCTCTGTGAAGCTTTGAGTTATTGTGGCACCTCCAAGAGAGGGAAAGTCTCAAATAATTTAAAACCTGGAAATATGAGAAATCTTTTAAAAATAAAATACATACATACATATACATCTACATACACACACATATACAAATAAATATAACTTTTCCTTGCTTTAACCTTTTTATTCATTGCCAAGAAAAGCTGGCTGAGCAATCAGCATCTGCCATGAGCTCTCATTTATTTTCCGATGCTGCCTTGCCCCATTGCCCAGGCAGCCTCTGCACTTCCCCTCCTCTCATCCCCTCACTGCTTTGCCTTCCTCTGAACTCAGGATATAGAACAGCCTTCCAGCACAGAGCCCTTCTCTGCTTACAGGCTTTCCAGCCCCTCTCCTCCTTCTGCCAATCCCTGTCTCACTCAGCTTTCTGACAGGAGACTGCTTAAATTGGAAAAACAGAATCCCTCTTCTACCTGGTATGTTTTAGGCAGCATTAACAAGAGATTTTTATACTGGAAATTATGAGCTTAAATATGTTCAGGCTGGAGCTAAACCCTTGTCAGCTCAAACTGTATCTTTCTGGGTGATCTGGACACTGGACTTGGTTAAAGTGGCTGGGATGCTTATCTAGACAGCCAGCAGCTTTGGGAAGTAAATAACTTGTGGGAATGTTTAAATGTTGCAACAGGTAGAAGCAATTCAAGAAACACAAAGTTGCTGTGAATTAAGTATTGTGTTGCCTACTGACTCCCTAAAATTTTCACATCCATGCTTCTTGAAATGCACTTGAAGAAGCACAAGCCTAGTTCAGGGTGAAATCAGAGCTGCCCTGTTAAAAACTTTGAAGCCCTGGACTGGTTACCAGGGCTTTCCCTCTGTTAATACAGTGGTTTAAAATAATAGCAAAGTATGCATAGCATGAAAAGTGGGAAAGAAGAAAAGTGCTTCAAGACCAACCACTTTTTAGTGGACATTTGGGAACTGCTTGGAGGAGTGCCAGGGCTAGAACAAGGTGCGAAATCATACAATTATAAGAAGGATGGCAGGTGTAAAACAGAAGTCTCTTATGGAGCAGTGGTTTGGGGTATAATATCTGCAGGAAGCTGACTGCCAGACTGACACAGAAGTGATTGAAGAAGGAGGCCTGGCAGGATTACCACAAGGAAGTAACAAGCCTTCAGGTGTACTAAACACACACACGGTTTGTGTGACTTTTCACAAACCTCCTTTTCTCTTTTATGCTGTCCCAATGTTAGAGTAAGCCATGCAGTGGCGGTAAGAAGGAGCCTGAGGCTCTTAGAGAGAAGAGCTCAACAGTCACTGCCCTATGGGATGTAAAGGTGGCTACAGTGCAGCAGACCGTGCTGGAGCAGCATGGGGTTAATGGCAGCCCAGGATTACTTTTGATGCCTTTTTCAATGGCTGGGACAGGTGTCCCCTCCTGCTGAGGGTCTCTGCAGGCTGAAAGACTTTATCCCGTCTTTGCACAGCCATTGTGACTTGTGCTGCTTGCTTGAAGGGAAGCAGGATCAAGCCCTGGAGCAGTAACTGTGAGACACTTATTAGTCTAGCCACATGCCTTGCTCCAAAGCCCCTGGCTTGTCATAAATTTTTCTGTGTTAAACTCTTCACCCAGATATGGCTCTACCATATACTCCTTGCTCAACAGATTATTAAGAGAATATTCTTTTTGAACTGTCTCGTCTACAAACAGGAGATGCAGCTGGTGTCCAGGCTCTGTGACTTTAGAGTAAAGGAGCACTAAAACTCTATGTTGATTAGACAAAAGCCTGAATAGGGAAGAAATGCTAAATTCAACATAAATATTTAGTGCTATCTTCATTTGAATCACTCATACTAAAATGAGACCATGATACTGTCAGCACAATCTTTGTTAAAAAACTGTTGCAATTTTAAATGGAAATTAAATACCTAGTGTGATCTTTAATTATCTTCATAGTAAAGAAGGACTACTACAAGAAATGCCATTTTATACTCTGAACATAGTCAAATCCTCATTGGTATAGATCAATTTAGTTCCAAGAAATGCAGTTTCTACTAGTTCTGTAATACATTCCATATACCTCTGAGCACATTCTTTTCCAGTAACTTCAATATAGTTTACTAAAAAAAAAAAATCACTAAAACATCACAACCCTTGCTGTGAGCATCATCTCCCTTTAACAAATGAGTACATTTATGTTTTAAACAAAATTATATAATAAACCTGTCACAGAGACAGCCTATCATTCAGTTATGCTGTACCTTCATCCTCCTCCCAAGAATAGCACTGTCTCCTGAACACTATTTTATCAAGTGAGTGGGAAATGCTGTTTATAAAATCTGTAGAGTACGGGTACAATCCCTGCCTTTACAAACATTTCCTCTGTAGATCTAGAAAAAGATGTCTTTGTGCCAAACCATTGTATTATACGGGCCAGTAAAGAGAAACAGCAAAGTCTTTTTAAAAGTATGTGGGGGGAAAAAAAAAAGGCGTCTTTAGAAAGCTCTAACAACTCATTTCTAGCCATAGAAATTGCCTCTTATGTTTATCAAGATGCTTTCTCATACTCCAAAGTACAATACTTGGATGACATTCATTGTGAAATATCTGCCTCACAGAATATGAAACACACGTTTACGGGGGAAAAAGGGACGCAAGCTACTTTCATGAACAGGTTTTATGATGTAAATAAGTTGCTGGAAAGCCAGTTTGTGACAATATTCCAGTATTTGGATCTTCTTTAGTCTAATTAGAAACTGCCCTACACAGCCCAGCCATTAACAGTGGAACATGCTGCTTGTTTAATGTACCAATTAAAGTGTTGCATCGCACCTTCGTCAGTCATAATTACAAAAATTGGCACAATGAGAACAAGTAAACAACAGTTGTGAGCAGGAGTACAGCACATACCTAATTTATTATCTCTAGTAAACAAATGCAGTTTGAAATAACAAACATTTACCAAAGACCTGCAGTTTCCAAATCTCAGGCAACTAACTACTGTATCCAGGACTGGAAATTACCAACTGGCCCCTTACTTTCCGTACCAAGCTCTGAACACTCAGCTAACTTTGAAACTTGGCTGACAAATAAATAGAAAAAGTAACAGTAATCTTGGGAAAAGACAGGTATCCATAGTAAAAAGAGCATGTGCTCCTCCTCTCTGAAGTCAACCAGTTCTTTACCAGGAAGCACAAGTACCACTCAAGCACATACAGATGGGAATACCGAGGGGACACCAGGCCCAGCATCCTGCTGTGCTGCCTTAGGCAACAACACACCCAATTACTAAAGCCAGTACCTGGCACCAAGCAGTGAGGGCTGCCTAGCAGGAGGCACATTTGTACTGATCTCCTTTTAACTTGTCTATAAGTACTTGAGATTTTAAAATTATGGTAATTAAGTTTTTAAAAACAATGAACTTGATTTTCACTTAACAGTAAAAAGACAGTAAAAAGACTGGAAAGTTTTTTTCCAATTACAAATTGGAAAAAATCTTTTCGAGCATGTTTTAGATCAAACTGCTTAGTTGTATCAAAAATATTTTATTTAAGATTCAGATGGTTTCTTTAAATTTAAGCATAAAAGGATTGTTAATGTTTTTTAAATACTTACGTGTGTCATTTTAAAATTTTTCACTTTACAGACAAAACTGCACAAAGGATGCCACTGAGCCTGCAATTAAAAACCAAATGAACAAACCTCAACCATATGAGAGAAAAGTTTTCTCTACCTCTTGCAAAAAATACTCTGGCTGCTCAGACAACAAAAATCGCATGCTCTGTGACAGCACAAGTAGATTTTTCAAACTTTTTAGCTATTGAGGAAAGCATCAAATAGACATATGGGGGTGCTGCAGACAGTGACAAGCTGTGCATGATTTCCTAACCTGTCCCATCTGCCACCCAAATCTAGATCTGGAGAGACCAACTTGAAAAAACTTTGTTTTTTTAGGTTTTTTGTTTGGTTGTGTGTGGGTTGGTTGGTTGTTTTGGGGGTGTTTTTTTTGTGTTTCCTTTTTTTTTTTCCCCTCCCCTCACAGCTCACTCAAGTCCTTGCTTTCCCTGATCCTGTTGAATATTATTTCATTTATCAGGGAAAAACAAAAATCAAATAACCACACAAACCCCCAAAAAACAGAAGCTAAAACAAGATGGCAGTTCTAGCAAAATGTACACCCACCCATGTGAGAACTAAACTGAATCCATATGGGAACTGACCTGAGACTAGTCATCATTACTGAGGTTAAAGCAAGACAGTAATCCATCCCATTTAAAAATTATCGGCACTATGTTTTGCAAAATTCATTCTGCTGTAGTGACCTCATGCAGAAGAGTGATGAGCCACACATTCTCTGTGAACAGTGATGGTTTATATTGGGAAAAGATACTTTTCATATCTTGATGTATGACAACACCCATTCACTATTGGAACAAATGTCTTATGTTTCTTTGTTCACTTATATAGTCATACAAGTAATCTTAGGCACTTCTTTCAATTACACCTGGATTACCAATGATCTCCTAAGAACAGGTGAGAACAACAGGAGAGTCAACTTGAAAGTGAAGCAAGGCAGATTTTGGTGAACAATTAAATACTTTTGCACTTATGCTTACTCATTTTACTATCAGTAAACATACTTTCATCACATCCATCAGTAACATGTTAAGAAGACCAGGTTTTTAATATCTGGAGACAGTAATTGACACTGACTACAGAAGCACACTGGAAAAGGGAAATAAAGCACGGAAGAAAAGGAATTACACCGCTGATGTATCTGACTTGCAGGTTCCCTTCATTTATTTATTAGGGCTATTTTTTTTTTTTTTTTGGAAGTTCACTTGCCTCTCAGACAAAGTTCTTTTTGGTTTTATATATGTGCTAAAACACACACACACACTCTCCCATTTTAAAATTAATGGATGTACTCCAAAGCACACCCCTGGGCAGCTGTATGTACCCCACAGACATCAGCATCCTCTGACCTCCCTACTGTGTTTGTAAAGGCTGCTAGAAGGGATGGGCATGTATTTGGATCTGCAGTGTCACATTAAGAAGCTAAGGATGTGCAGCCATCGATCAGGGGACTTTATGAAACAACCCGACTATGACTCATTTCGGATTAGCCAGAAGAGATTGGGGTTTTTGGCTGGGAGGAGTATTTGGAGGACTGTGCAGGAGCAATGCCTGCTATGCACACGCACTGACTATTCTTGGCTTGCAGGTTTATATACAGTAAGGCTCGTCCAGAGAGCTGCCTGCTCATGGCTGGGGAAGAGACCCTGCCGATTCACCTTGCCTTGGTCACCTCTGTGCAAGATTAATGCAGTGCATTCTTCTGAGCTGGACTGAAATCAGAGCAGGTGCAGAAAAGCATCTGTTTCCCCCCGGAGCAGAGAGAACCTCTGAACAGGCAACACCTGCGCACCGGCCAGTCGCTGGGTTCAGGGGCTTCCCACAGCCACTCACTGCGCTACCAAAGTCTCCTCCAAGTCCTGTGGAGTCCTAGACTCAATCCTAAGTGATACCCTTGCACTGAAAGTACTGTCACAGCTATTAAGAACTGCCAGGAAGCTCTTGTTCTAAGACTGAGGTAAGATCTCCTGGGACTGGCAGGCTCTCAACTAATAGTCTCAGCCTTTGAAATTCATTCCCTTTGGCAGCTTCCCAAAGCCAGATGCTAATGACCTTAGGCATGATGCAAGACCTTTTTACTGGTGTAATTTTAATTTTATTTTTTTTTTTAATTTCTGAGGTAGCAATGCAGCCAGACATTTCTTATCTTCTGAGCAAATGTCCATTTCAGCATTGCAAGTAATCACGTAACTTTTGCAGAAATACTGGTCTGAATCAATCCTACTTGTAAAACGGTCCTTTTCTCCTTAGCATTCAACAACAAAGATTTTTGAATGGTTCTTTACATAAAAATGTAAGACTTTTTAATGCAAGTAAAAGCTCAAACACCTTTGGACTTATATACACTTATTAGACATTTTTCCAGGGAATTTGGCCTAATGACCTAAACGCTGACTTTGGATCATATTCTCAACCTTCTTCCAGGGCAGGTGATAGCATCTCTCCTCCCTACTGCCTGTGCAGCAGGATCTGCCCTCCTGCAGAAGTAAGAAAGAACCTTGGGCTGCCCTGCTGAGGGCTGTTTCAGAGCCAGCCTCGTGCTGCTGTGCCATTAGTTAACTGCCTGTGAAATTCTGAAAATCATAGTTCGAATGAAATTTGAGTAAACTTTTTTTAGGACAAGAGTTTCCTGACTTCTCTGATAATTAGTAAGGATCAGCAGGGGATATTCTGGAAGTTTATTCTGTCCAGGCTTCCTCTATCTCCAGGGCAGAGGGAGTGGCTCCTTCTGTGGGTGCTTCAAAGCAGGAGCCTAATGCAGACATTCTGCCAGCTCTGCACAGCACTCCACAGAAATGTTGATACATGGGGCCTAGGAAGATTAGCTTCAGTAAGCATGATCCTTCCTCCCTTCCTTCTCTCCTGCCTCCAGACATACTGAGGAAAACACTACTGAATCAAGGTAATTTCATAAAACTACAGATTTGTTTAAATTCCCCTTAAAACATTCTTAAAATTATCAGTGATAAAAGCAGCAACCAGCGACTGTGCTCCTGCACAAAGATACAGTAAATAGTAACAGGACACTAATACTTTGTGGAAAATAAATTTCAGTTTGAGACTTTAAAATATCTCAACTGTTTCCTTGGATGGGCAGTGTATGACAAGTCCACAAATGCTATGGGCCTTCTCAAAAGTGAGCTCTTGCTCCATATTTCAATCAACTACCATAAACATAACAAAAGCAGCTGTGACTCTAGAAAACAGGCACAATAAACAGGTGTTTTATCCTGCTGCAGGGAACTTCAACTTCTAAACAGATAGACCACCAAGCTAATATAGAACAGACAATGAAGTAATCACTTATAAATCTGCTCTGCAATTCTAATCAGAAACAACATCATTGACATTTTGCTGTTTTTGATGTACATTGCTTAAGTTTATCTCAGCATTAGGTCAGCAGTGCAAAATCCCTCAGCGGCAGAGTTACAAAGATGCAGCACTTTTGGTGAGCACAGAAGGAAGGAGTGCTGCACACCACTCCCTCAATCAGGAAATCACTTTCAAGACCAAAGTGAGAAAGCAAAATGGGTTTACAAAGCTGCATCTCTAGAGATTTGTAACTGTTGACAAAAATCTGTATTTTTTTGAATGAGCAAATCATTCATCCAGCAACCTCTCTCTAAAATTCAGTGGGCTGCATATGTTTATTTCCTCCAGGAATCCACACAGGTATCAACATGGAGCTCCAGTTAAAGGTTTGGAAAATAGCTACCACATTAGCTGTTATCTGGAAATGAGGTAAGATCAGGAGCTCTGCAACTGGAGCCAAAGGATGGAGCCTCACACCGCATTCCAGTGGCAGGCTCCCGATCTCTGTGCATTAAAGAAATGTAACCTCAGCGGAGCACTGGGGTTATACTGGACTTCCTGTACTTGACTGTGAGAAGTACCCGGCACAGTTTGCCACACTAATGGTATTTAAGCTCTTTGCAAAGGCTGGTCTCCAGAGACAGAACCAGGGACTTGTCCTACCCTGCTTTTATATAGGCTGGAGGAGCTGATGCAGCAGAGGCAGGCAAGCATCGCTGTTAAATATTCCTTCCCTGACAGGCGCTGCTGCAGCACTCTGTAGGATTCTGATCAGCCACACTGCTTTTACAGATCAATTGTGGATACTTTCAGAGTATTTCTAATGATCTATTATTAATTGCCAAGAATTACATTCCAGTCTTAAATTCAGAAGGGAGAGAAACTGTGCAACTTTCAGCTGTCAAGGACAGTAATTCAGTACTTAAATCGTAAGTGTCAAAAGCTGTAAGTGGACTGATTTATACTAATTTGAACAACCTTGTTCATCTAGATGAAATAATGAAAGAAAGGCAAGGAAAGGGCATTTGAGTAAGCTGGTATTGCTAAACCAGCATACAAGCGATTAACTCAATGAAATAAAGATGTGCTGGTGTTAGTGTTTTAGTGAGAAGTGAAGACTACAAGATCCCTGCAAAGTGTGAAGAAACTGTATTTAGAAGAGGTCAAATAAAACAAAAAATTCAGATTTACAAGCCAGATCCTTAGTACACCTCAGACTGAGATCAGTTAAATCACGACATTTCCTACTGACTTAAGGTTTTGTCCTATGTTTGTGCAAAAGAAAATGTCGATGTTAAGTAAAGTAAAAACCTGACAGATCTACAAAACAGTCTGCTGCTTGACTTTTTGGTTAGGGTACATATTCCATGTCTGTACAAAGAGGGAAAAAAAAAAAAAAAAAGGCAAGAAAAGAAAAAAAGAAAAAAGGGGACTGGAAACTCCACCTGGATGCTATCAGTCTTGCCCAAGTAAACAGTACTGACATTAGTGCTAGCCTGCTGAGTGGTACAGGTTAGGAAGGGTCACAAAGGCAAAACGGTGACCAAACGTGCCTCAAGGTAGAGATGCTCTGGAATCTGTCACAAAAGGAGAGAGCTGAAAGCTCATTTTATCTAGAAGTCATTTCATTTTAAAGTTCAAAACAATTAAAGACATTGAAAGAATTGTACAAACATGGATTAGAGCAAAACAGAAACAATCTCCTTTTTCATATAAACATGCCCTTGACTACATGCATACGGTGTGATATGTATTGTTCTTGAGATAACAGTGCAGCACACCAGAAAGTGACAAGGGAATGAATGAGGGATAGCAAAAAAGAGGAAAATAAAAATCACAGGACATTTTCCTCACAATACTAAGCAAATACTCATACCCATAGTACAACTACACATTTTTGTCTAAAGGGAAAAAAAAAGTAGGCAAGAAAATACCAAGGAATTTAGTTGTCATGTCCCAGTAGCTAAATTAAGTATTTTGCTGAAGTCCCTTGAATAAACTTTCTTTTGACATTCAACTTGTTAAGTTGCACCCAAATTTGCAAACCAGAGAAATCTCTATTAGTATACAATAAACCACTGGGTTGTAATAATTATTTCGTGAGGATTTTTTCCACACGGCTTTAAATTCACTTGAAAACCTTATTAAGGGAAACAGCCTACAATAATTACTCACTTGAATTTTCTAGTTTGTTTTCTTTCTCGTTCTGTCTACAAAAGCACCGCTGAAACAACACCTAGAAGACCAAATGCCTGAAAAATAAATTTTACCATGATATTTTTGTAGGAAATGCTACAGACATGAAGGATTTTTTTTTTTCTAGTATCACTTTCAGTTCCCTCCCAGTGTTTTAGCCCATACCAAGGAAACAGAACAAAGTGATAGTTGCATGTGGCATTAGCAACAAGACTCAGTGTTCACATACTTTGACAAGTGCCCAAATCTGCAACCAGGGTGGGTGGCCATGTCCATCTCTGAATGAAATGGTTAATACATCTTAAACACTGATCCTCTTCCAGGTATGTTCAAATAACACAGAAAAAAAACAAAAAACAAACAAACAAAAAAAAACAAAACAAAACAAAAAAACAAACAAAAAAAAAAAAAACAAAAAACAAAAAACAAACAAACAAAAAAAAACAACAAAACAAAACAAAAAAAAACCCAACCAAAAAACAAAACCCAATCCCTCAACAGCAAAGTGAAGTTCTGAACTAATTTTACTTCTCCTACAGCATACCAGGAAGTGTATTACATGCCATTGGCAAGATACCAAACCTGTGACTCTAGGGGGAAGAAGACTGAAGGAATCCTCACAATTCTACAACTTGGAAATAAAGTCTGTGCTAGGAGGTAAAGCTCTCTAACACATGCCATCTGGTACCTTTAGCCTTCTTTTTATGAAAAGAGAGATAGGCTGCTTCCTTACACACAGACTGAGACACAGTGGGTCAAAACCAGCTTGTGATAAGAGCAGCAGGAACAGCAACTCAGCTGGTGCTTTTCTCTCTGCAGAATGGGGCATTTCCATAATTCTCAGTATCAATCTAAGTTATTTCACATTTATATCAGGAAGCTTATTATAATAAGTGGGAGTGTCACTTGGCCCATTAATAGCAGGAGAATAGCACCTAATTGCATTGTAAATGGAAAGTGTTATGCTGAAACCACTATACTGAACTCAGCTCTTAGCCATTGAATGATTTTTCCTTTAAAATATAATTTGTAATATGTCTTAAGCAAAAACCAAAACTATGTGCAAAATTTAAAATCAACTGTCTTATTTAACCTTGAAATAATAAATAAAAGGACAATTGAAATCAGTATTATATCATATTCAGAAAATCCAGATGAGAAGCAATTACTGGTTCAGGATTACCTAAAGGATAGTTTAGTAATTCCTTGAGAAGTACTTCTTTAAGTAGCTGAGAAAAATTAAAATACAGATAAGACTCATATCCAGACAGGTAAGGAACTGTCTACCATTAATTTCCAGTGCCCCAATAAGCTGTCCTAACTTTTTCATCCTGCTACGAGTTAAAGCTGAAATGGCTATGAGCCAGTGTGAGTTAGCCCCAAGGAAATTCCTGCAGAGTAGCAGGAGGCAGACTGGGGACATGGCTTGAGCATTTCTGCATTCCAGCGCTTTCCAGGGGCTGGAGTGACCCAGAGGGCCATCTGCAGCCACATGTCTGATTGGGTAACACCCAGGCTGCTCTAACCCGGGGTACACACCAAAGTACCTCACCTGGCTGCTGAGGAAACAGAATCTGAGTGATAGAAAGCTCTTTTCCATGTATATGAACTCTACTGATACATTGATTTATTTCAGTCATTCATTAAACTGATGTAGGATTTGTTCCGTGTAAGTTAAAGTTACTGCTCAAATCCCATGAGACAAAGAACACGATAGGAAATCACCAGCATAATAAAATCAATAATATATAAGACTTTGCAATACTATTGTAACAGTTTATTCTATAATAAGGCAGTAAAAGATATTTAACAAGTAATGTTTATTTATATTATGTAATATAAGCACAGTTTGTATCATATCTGGGGTCTATTTTCCTCTGAGTGCAAATATTTAACTCCCATTAATGTTAACAAGAGGTTACTTAGCATGTACTTTGGCAAGAGAATAAAAACTGAATTTTAACATTAATCTTAAGCAAGCTTTTAACTTGAAAGAATCTTGAGAGTACCTTGTATTAACACTATCTTAATTGCTCTGAAATTTGGATTTTGTGTGAAGCATACACACAGATAAAACCAACTTGTGCTAACTTTAAATTGCACATTTTAGGATAATGGGAAATAACTGTGTGTCACCTTTCTGTAAACTGCAGAGCTTGCTCTGTGAAGGCATTATTAGCAGAGACAGTGATAATCTTTGAAGAATTCTCTCAATTTCTAAGAAATTTTTTCCCTAGCCTTGCTTCACAGCAGAAAATTAACTCATACTAGTTTTCACAATAAGAATAGTGGAGGAAATTCCTATTACATTTGGAAATGAAACAGTTCTTTGGCGTTCTCTATTTACAGTTTGGGGAATCTCCTTGTTCACATTTGCACACTCACTGAGGACAGTGAGGCACCATAGATATATAGTGCAAGTAGACTCTGGCCCTTTCCTTTTTGTGAAACTGCTTTGATCATGACTCTCTCAAGACATCATTTTAAACTCGACTGCAATTGACCGCTATTGCACCATATGTTCCTTATGTGTGAGCTCTGTCTTGTTCATTAATTTTTATGCCACTACTGTTGGAATTCAGCCAGTGTAATGTGGAGGCAATTAGCAATGTCAGAGTGTTCATGCCAGCATATAATGAGAGAGAGAAAGAGAGAAACAGGGAGATTATACTTCCTGCTACAGGCAAGGGTCTTCTTCAGAGGCTTTTTTTTTAAATGTTATTTGAAAACTGAAAAAATCTAATAAAAGCAGACAGGTGACAAGAAATAAAAGTCTAGTTATAGAAGCCAAATTTACTCACTTATAGAAACTCTGCCATAGCTTTTTAATATGTTCACCTATTTTCAGAGGATGAAACTGAAGACACCCTGTGGCCTGATGACCTCATCTTCTAATCTTACAAACACTGTGGTCTGCTAGAGCTCTGTATCAAAATACTTTGCTTTAGCCTACAAAAAAAAGGATGCATGCATATACTGGAACAGAAGTGTACATTACATAACATGCATTCCAATGACACGGCATTTACTGACCAAATCTGTGGCTTCTTGTTTTCTTAAAAAAACGCTACTACTGCAAATCTTGCCATATGAGATTTACATTGTCACTCTTGCCACTATTTGTGTTCTCCAAATTTTCAAGATAAAAAAAGAATAATATATGACTCAAGTTCCAGGGATTACTGGAGACCTCACTAAAGTCTCCACCTTTTCCCACTCTAAGTGTCACACACAGAGATATCTCTCCCCTCTTTCCTTCCACTGAGGGAATGGGCCAGTTTCACAACAAAGTTTTGGCCCTATCTCAGAATACAAATGCACCTAACACAACTGCTGCAAAAAATCTGCAGTATTAGAAATGTTTTGCCCCATAATTCCACAAGCAGGACTGGAATCTTCTCTTACAATATCTTCCAACTGAACTCCATATCACTACCTACACAGAAACCCCTTCATAGTTCAAGATTGATAGCATTTTGTTGTACTTGTGTAAACATCTATATGTATGTTTACAAAGCAGATAACTCAGAATAGCCTGACTAATCAGAAGAATGGCTCGAAGTGCAAAATTAAATCCATATTCCCTAATGCTTCCTTCTACTTCACATCCTGATTCAGGTCCAGGCTTGGCTTTCACAGTCCTTTAAGGAGACAGACAACTTTGAAGTTCACTGGGGACACAATTTTCAGTTCTATAGGGTTAAATGGTTTAATTATCTATTTGCCTGTCAAGTCATTAAGCAACTCTGAGCTAGTAATATGTTTATTAAGAGATACCTCCTACTGCAATCATTTAAATAACAGTTACAGCAGCATGGTGCTGCTTGTTATTAAGGGTCTTATGAAGCCTTTCACTTTTGAAAGTTTGGCAAGTATACAAAGGTAGTTTGACTAGTCCACCTTAATTCCAACTGGATATTTATTCTCATCACAAAATTCAGAGCATCTGGCCAGCTTTGCAGTGTACAACCATCTTTAAAGAATCCCACTCAGAGGTTTGCAAAGGCATTGCTGCCCTGAATTAACACACATAAAGAGCCTGCTCCAAAGCCCACTGAGATCCAAGTCACGGCTTATTGGGCTCAGAAGACATTTATGCAGTTTGGCAGCACAGCCTGCCCAGGATCCAGCTACTGTCATTTGTTCAAACTTCATGAGCAATAGAATTCAGTCAGAGTTTTTAAGAAGTTTCTAAAGCAGCTCACACAAGTGTCAAAAACTTTCTCAATTGGAAGCGTTTTAGTGAAACTTGGGTCAAAACTGAATGTTTCAGTAGCATGATATTAGAGAGTTTCATTGAAAAGCTGGAGTTAATCAATTTGCTTGAATTAAATACTTTTTTCCAATTAATTTGGACTTCGATATATTTAATACTGAGAAACAATTACAGAAGAAAGTTGTGAACTTCCAGGAAGGACAGTTTTCTGTAGATTAGAAGCTTCCCCATACCTGTTAGTGTCTTCTTCAATGGACGCAGTAAGAGACTTGCAAGAGAAGCCCTATCTTTATATCAGAGACACACACAGTCTGATCTAGTCATTACTGAACATTTACTTATTCTGATAGTAAGAGGATAAATCACATGCTGTCATTAAGTACAATGAAGTCAATTAAATCAGAGAAACACAGTTCAATTGATAGGAGTGAGCAAAGTGGTGACATTTGGAAAGTATGTTCTCTGCTTACTTTCGTGTTTTTTACAGTAATAACATAGAGGCGTTTCACTTTAATTGCACATTAAGAAGAGAAAAGGGAAAGCTTAGTGAGCAGTCATGAGGAGACCAGATTAAGAAACAAACCCCAGCACTACTGAGCAGTAGGATAATTCTTCAGTCAAATGTTATTAGAACAATTAATATAGTCCCTTCACTGCAAACTAATCCAGAGATTTCAGTTTTCCTTGTTAAGAATTTTTTAAAAGTTGGCATGTTTGCATGTTGCATGCAAGACCAATTCAGTAAAAATATTTTGGAGGTTTACAGAAATCTCGCATTAGCAACTAGATTTTGCTCACAGATCATACAAGCAAAGGGTGTCTCTAGACATTTCCATCACAGTTTCAACAGACTATCCTCCAAGTTCCCTGATCACCCAAGAGGAGCAACAGCACACTCCACTCGCTGGGGCTGTGCAGTTGTCTGCCCTGTGGCTCTGCTCCTCTGGCACTCTCTGCCGAGGCCCTCCTCCCCACAACGTTCCTAATGTGTTCAGACACCCGGGACGCAGGGAGAGGCTGAGCATTCAGCATGAGGCATTACAGAAATGCCAGCTACAGTCACAAACTTGCCCTGACCAATTCTGCTTCCGATATAAATTGTGCGTCAGAGTTGGCAGGACGCAGTTTCATTGGGAAATGGCAACAAGGGCAGTGGAATTTTGTTTCTAAAGTAAATCCCTACTTTATTTCCTCCTGTCTCAGTGCAGAGGTCTCTCCAAGACCAAAGTATTCACACAGTTGGAAAGGCAAACCTCCAGTTTTTCTGCCTCAAAATCTAAGGAATGTGCTGCATGCTGCAAAACTGCAAGTGAACAGAAACAGTGCAAGGGGTCTTCAGCTCCTGAAGATCCAGGCAGAGAGCTTCCCTGAGGACCCAGCCATAGAAGATGTTTGGTTGCTGAAAAGACACCTCGTAACATGTGATGTGTAACCACCCCAAATGCCAAAACATGCATACAGTGTGACCCTGTCACCTACTTGGGACAGCACAAGTCTTCCCAAGCTTATACTCGTGGGTATTTGATCCTTAGCTGAAGATTCCCTTCTTGCTGAAGATTTGAAAGCAGGGGTTCCTTTCTACTTTCTGAGACCCTCAACTAACACACACATACAGCAGAGACACTGCAACTGTTCAGATAGGTTGGCTGAACTCCCATCACTTCTTCCCACTGCAGGATCTGGTCGATCAGGTCCCCAGCAGCACTAGACACTACCAGTAGTTCACTGAGCAGTGTAGATACATTACCAGAGCTACTGCCTAGGAATCACTGCTATGGAAACTGCTATACTTTCCAAATCTATGCTCTGACCACATTTTCAAGCTTCTGCTCCTCAAACCAAAGACCAGAAGGATGCTCAATTCAAAATACGAGCTGAAATTTGGAGGCAATCAATCAATTTCAAAATATGTCCAAGGCACAAAGTGATCTAGTTACACCTTAACATGATCCACAGAAGCTGCTGGCAGAAGAAAAGAAATCCTGGCTCCAGAGATCATCCCTTTACCCACAGATTTCAGAGGAAGGAACTGTCGTATTCATCTTCTATCCTAGTTCTGAAATTTATCTTACAAGCCCTTTTGAGCACATCATCTAAAATTTCTCTACTTTTCTTTTCTCATATTCAAGGTAAACAGTATTATCTATCAGCTGTCCCACTGATCAGGTCAAATTTAATTTTTATGAAGAAGTGGAGATACTTTGGGATAAGGTGTTGCATAGGTGAAAACTATTACTAATCTACTCCTGTAATAACTCCAGGACATCCCAGGGAGTCCAACTGCAAAGCTCTCCCACTAAACATAAAGACAGCTTTACAAGAAGTAAAAAATTAAATAAATTAAATAAAATACGGAACATTCAGAAGAATTAAATTAGAGACCAGCTTGTAGTTTTCATGTGCAGTCATCTGAGTCAGCTCTCCAAGGAGTGCCAAGGGCTAAATTCATCCCTGAGCTATGCTGGCTTCTGCCAATGTAAACCAGGACACGCGGCCTGTGCCAGCAAAGCAGGGAGAGGCTGCAGCAGTGGAAAGCACCTTCCTCTTTGATGGGGGTCTAAATGCAGCACAGCACTAAGACAGAGCAGCCTGGCCAGGGCAGGTTCGCAGTTGAGACACCCCAAGGTGTCCTACTGTGCACGTGGGAGCACCTTTTACTCCAGGCTCTATTACAGAGGTTCAAGCAGACTTTAAAGCAGTGTTTGGCAGAGCCTACTGCAGTGAGGAGTGATGGTGACCAAACCTCTTGGCAAACCAAGGCAGGGTGAGCTTATAATCGAAGTGTCACTGACACAAAGAGGAGTAAAGCCTTTGGGGGCATGGGATTTTGTCCATATTCAGATTTTCCTGTATCAGTGGACAAGTTTGACAGCTTTGTTGCATAACACAACTTAATGTACAGTCAGATTGAGCCTGTGATTTAACTGGGAAACAGCTGTGTGACTCAGATGTTTTAAGGGGAAGGCATAATACTGTGTACAGAAAACTGTCCTCATTCCACCATGAACAAAGAGTGGCAAAAGCACAGACACCTCCACCATGCCAGCTGTATTGCTGCAGTGTAGCAGTCCTCACTTGGCAAGATATAAAAAAGAAGATTAACAAGTATAATAGCATTCTACTGTGCTCTTTAGAGTGAAAAATCATTTGTATGTTACCACTACTGATGGTCCAAAACCACAATGCTGAAACTAAACAGGGAATACAGTTCTGAACATTCATCCAAACCCCACCCCTCTGGGTTCAGTTCTGTGTTAGATCCAAGACTGGAAGGTACCTATTTTCTGTCTTCTGGGAGGCTGGTGTTTTGCAAGGCCCCAAATTCATACACTTCACAGCTGAAAATCTTGGGAGAATCTCAATTTTGATAGCCACAAACCAGACTTGCCAACCCAACTGGTAACCCTCAAACTAAGCCTCAACCCCAAGCACGCACCAGTGCCCAGCCTCTCCCAGGCTGGAGCTCTGCCAGCAGATGAGGCCAGCAGCTGCCCAGGTACACCAGCACATTATGAGCACAGCTTCAAGTAGAATCCAGAGCAATACACAAAGACCTGGCTTTATGTAAAGGCTAAGTTGTGACTGAGTGTCTCATCTTGGTCCCCGTTGGAGCAGAGCCCAAAACCACCACACACTTTGGCACTGTTTGTTGTACTTGGCAATCCTCGCTCAAGCGAGGTGGGTGCATTGGCAGGACTTGTGAGGAACCCCTCCTCTTTAATTGGTGGGAATGTACCTGTAAGGCTGAGCTGTGTTTGGTAAGGCTAAGTGTTCCCGCAAGGGAAAACGACTCGAGACAATGCAGTTGGTGTTTAGAGTAACAAGACAGAGGATGACTGAGGCACTCTTTCATGTTACCTGGAGGGCCCTGTTAAGCTCTCTTACTGCTTTCTGTTGTTTCACCATGAAACTGTGTCCCTTGCTTTAGTTAAAGGGAAAGCTGATGAAATAGTGAGACAGACCAAAAGAGTGTTTTCCCCAGTAATTGAGAGAAACCTGGACCACATCTAGCTCCAGTCACTTTCTTTGTTCCATGTCAGAGGTTAATAAAACCAACAATAACAATTTTTGCCATGAATTGTCTAAAGGAAAGAAACAAAAAGGTACAGAAGCTGCTTTCTTTAATTTATTAAAATAATTTCTTATAAACTGGAATGTCACATGAAAATTAAACTCTGTTCTGCTTACAGGCTGCCTAGTGCTTTCTTTTGGGTTTTTTATGTAACAAGAGTTGGGGACAATCATACATCTCCTAACACTAAGCACACACTTCATGCATTGGTTTCACAGCTATTAATTCTACAAGCACAGAAGAAGGGGTTTAAAATGTGTTGCAATTTTAACATCAGTAGGAGTGTTTTCTCCAAGCCCTGCACCTTCGTATCAGATGACAGAAGGCTGTACATCACTTCCTGCACAAAATTAAAGATGTTCAGAAGTATGTGACCTCTACTGTCTAAGTGAATGGAGTCTCAGGTACCTCCAGACTGAAATTATTACAAAGAGATAGCTGAAAAATCATATCTCATATTCTATTCAGTAGAGGGCAGTGGCAGATAAAAGCCATGCACACGTATCAACAACCTGCTTAAAGTCCTGTCTCTAGTTGGCTGTCATGCATCTAATGGCAGCAAACACTGGGCAGACAGACAAGGATGGTGGAGTCAGTGCTTTTGGTCACATTCCTTCAGTCACCCTCTCTGGTTTACCCTCCTACCCCCACACCTCCACACTTTTTTTTTTTTTTCTTCTGCCATGGATGTTATCATCAAGGCCAAATGCCTTCTACAAGGTATTCCCCCTCAAAAGGCATCAGGAAATAAAAATGCTCAGAACCTTACAGGATCAAGTTCCTAATGGCTCTAAATGAGAGTAAAATAAACACATGCACATGTGCATGCATGTACACACACCCCCAGCACCTATTTGTCAGACCTTTTTCCCAGACAAGGTGAACACAAGCTGGAAAAAGACTGTTGACTAGTGGCAAAGGCACTCAGAGTTATGGGGGAATAAGTTTTAGTGCAGTCCCTGCACTTAAAAAAATTGAATTAATCAATTCATTGTTATGGTTAGAATTAAATATAAGTGCCAAGAAATATAGCAAGAACATTACATTCTGCTCCATTACCTCACAATTACACATACAGTGTCACTTCACAAACACTCATTTCTCAATCTGTGCAACTGAGTAGGAAAAAGGATACATACATTGTTAATAGCATGCAGTGCTGTACATCTACATTTAAGCACATGAATAAATATGAACAACTGTATATATAACTTCCTGATCTAAAATACCTCATCTTGGCAATCAAAGCATAGAAGAAAAGAAAAACCCTGTTGAATAATAGATTCCAAGTGTGAGCATAAGACCAAACAAATGGGGGCCACAACGGGAACACTGCAAACAGGAATTCTGAGCAACTCTTACTGTATTTATTTTCAGGAAAAAACGTTGCAGGCCTACTTCCTTTATTGCAGAGAAGGGACAATTCTGCCACAATAGAGTCTATCTTTATGTCTTATTACAGTTATCTTCAAAGATAATTACTATTGAGTGCAAGAAGCATGATGCTTGTATGTCTTTACATTCTTAGACAAGCTGGTAAATGGTGACTGGCAAGAAATACTGATTCATTAAAAAAACATCCCCTGCACCTTAACTGGTGGGTGAAAAAAAAAAAAAAAAAAAAGGCAATGAATACTACATGCACAGATTGTTCTAAGTGCAAGTTACTGCAGCATTTCTAAAGATCAAACAGTTCTACCTGCCTGGCTGCAGAGTGGACAAGACAGGCAAGTGGCACACAGGTCTGACAGCCAAGTGCTGTCCTGTAGGGCTTTTGCCTCAGCACGCCTACACCTGCATCCCCTCCTCGGTTCAGTCTGGTCTACAGCCTTTCCAGAGACCTATCTGCAACTGTCAGACTTTATAACTGCTGAATGACACCTTCTATCAGGAGCTACTTAATGAAGTAGGCTTTCCAAGAGAAGGATCAAATGTCAGCCAACTTTGTCCTTCTTCTTTTCCTAAAAACCATGCAGGCCCAAATGAGAGTCTATTTAGCAGCCCCATCACAAGACTCTACCACAGTGCTTTAAATGTAGCCCAGTTTCATCACTGGGCTGTTACCTCTTCAGCTAGGATGGATTTGCTGGAGGGAAAGTGCGACAGCCTTTCCTCCCACTCCACAGCACTGCAAAAGGCACTGCCCGTGTCTTGGCTCACGTGGAAAAGTCACAGCTAAGTAGTTCTGCCAACCCACATCCAAATGATGGCTGCATCTAGCCCTGCTTTTCAGAGCCCCATCCTACTGCCTTTGCTAACAGATTTCATGAATCAGGAATATGTTTTGGAAATATCCCAAGTGTGTAATGACTCCTTAAAAAACATGCAATTTGTGCTTCATCCTCCAAACAGCGAAGTACAACTTTATTCAGCTCTCAAGTATTTGATATTTTGAGCTAAACTTAGCTGAAGAGCTTCATTTGCATTGAGGAACAACCTCCTTATTTACTATGCTAGATGCTATTCTGCTTACATATGTGTTTGTATATAAGCAATAACATCATCCACTTTTTATCTCCAATAGACTTTAAATGAAAAAAAAAAAAAAAAACACAAAATGCACACTGGTGCAATGCATTAAAACATACACTGAATTAAGGTACCTGTAACAGGAGGAAAGGTAAAAAGGCATGTAAACAACACTGAACAGACAGAATGAAACATTTGGTCCTTAGTAAGGTATGACTATCTTTCCCAGAGCACTGAAGAAGTTTCTTGTTAGCTAGTTGGCAAGATTTTAAGTATTATTTCCTGATTACGTTGATAGCTGGTATTCATTGCAATCACTTGAGGATATCTTAGTATCCTGCGCAATTTTAACTCCTCCATAAAAATACCTGGAAGGAAGCCTTGCAGGCTATCTAACATTGACTCAGCTACTTGGTGACCAGCTGCTTTGCTGTGGTAGCAGTAAACTGCAAAGTCCTGTACTTACAGAACATTAAACACCAAACCTTTGTTAAGTACAAAAACAACACACTCAGCAACTATTTATTTGCTGCCTTGTCTCTCTGGGAAAAGCCCTGCAACTTTCTCATAGCCTAACAAAATCCCTGCATGGACTTCCTTCTGCATGACACATAGGAACCTACTGCTTTCTCAGAAAGAGCTGTAACCTGTGATCTTTGCCCAGATTCGTACATCCAGCCATTGGGCTGGGGCTTGGCAGTGGTCAGTATGCAAAATTCTCCCACACACAACTAACCTCAGAGGGAAAATTCATAGAGAATCCACCCTGTGTAGACTGCAGAGGCAGAGCGTAGCTGTCTGCAGCTATCCAAACGTCTCAGGCTTGGTCATCTTCATCTTTTTAATGACCCCACATATCAGTAGAATACAGGCATCTGTTCAAAAGAACCTAGCAGCTCCTGACAGAGCAGAGCACACATCAAAGACCAGTGGGTCACATTCTGCCCTCACTGGATGCATTAATTCAGAAAAACTGAAATGAAATCAACAGAACTACTCGTCATTAACAGCACAGTAACCAAGAACTAAATTTGCACAGTTGTCTTTCCACTGTAACTTACACAGAGGTGCTAGTTTTTGTACTTCAAAATATCTATATGCTTTATGGCCTAAGTATTTTTCATCTGCCTTGGGCAAAATCAAGGGTGGATTCCAAAAAGAGCAGGAGACTGACTATATTTCTATCAGAACTTTTGTCACTGGCATTACTGAAATGGCAGCAAATGCAACAGATCTGTAACACATCTCTGGGTGCAAAGAGTTAATCTCCTTTCTTGCAGATCATCTGTATCAGTCCAGATGCCTGACTGGGAGGAAATAAAACCCAAGTGCCTGGACTAGTGCAGCAAACTAAAGAATACAAATATTTTTAGGTACTGTGCTTATAAAATACTCTATTTGCTGTATAGTACAAGTTGTGTTTAGAACCTTCCTTCAAGGATTTTCTTTTCATACTGAGAAAAATAGATCCATACACTCCTTGTTAAAAAACACCTCTGCCTAAATGTCTGACCTCTGCTGTGAAAACCGATCCTTTGCTGTTGGTCTGCATCTGTATTGTGCCTTCAAACTTCTATGCTAAAATAAACCCTAGACAATAGAAATCACAGTAAAGTGCCACTTAAAGTCAACCTAAAGTTTATAATCTTTTGCAGTCCATTCTTCTATTATGGTGATGACAAGTTAATTTGGGTGATAAAATGGAAACAAAAAGCAAGGAAGTAATCCTGTTTTACAGAATATTATTCAAACAATAATAACTTCCTTCGCATAACACTTATTTCATTCCATCATTATTGCTATTATTACTACTATCTTAAGCTATGACAGATTGTGAAGGGTCAGAGATAATTTTTATCAATCAGCCTCCCTTTGTCTTTGGCAGGTTTAATCATGTCACTTGGAATGTAGCATGAGGGGCCTGATGAAATTGGAAAAGCATGTGAAGATAAAAATCACTCTCAGATGAATTCAGACACTTCCTGCCACTCTGCAGATGCCACAGTGCTGCAAGCCACCCTCCCAGGAGAGATGATTCACCTGGAAGGAGGGCCAGGCTCTGCCAGATGTGTAGGAGGCTGCCTGAGACCCACATGCTAACACTGTCTCAATTGTATGAAGCATATGCTTTCAGTCAAGGGTGAAAAATGCAGGCACCAGCACATGCCAAAAGTCTTTCAAGCATGGCCCACCAGTCAGCCTGAAGCTTAATGCACTGATCCATCGAGTCAGCAGATGTGTGTCACCACAGTACAAGTTGAAGCTGGTTAAAGCTATAAAAGAGTGAAGTGACCTAATCCAGACATTCAAATCTCACAAAGAAAACCATATTGTTGTCACTTTGGGGGCCTTAAGTGTGGGACTTCAAGCACAAACACTGAAAGCCGTCTTGGAGTAAAAAGGTATGTTGCTGCAAAAGCATAAATCCCAACCCTAAGCTACACTTGTACTGATTTCAAGTTGATCTGATAAAAGCATAGCACAGCTCTCCTTTTTAGTACTGCACATACAAAAAAGAACATCTGCAGAATTTTATTGCTAGAGCCATAAATGCTCCTTATCCGCTTGGTTTGAGGCAAAAGTCCAAAAATACCTTGATAGAAAGTTTATTTGCAGAGTACCACTAGGTACTTGGTAGAGCCAGTGAGTTATACAACATACTCTTTCACTCCTGGCAAAGTGCTGTCAGTGTCAGCTTGGAGTCCAGCAGTGGAAGCTGGCTCCATAATGCCTGGGAACTCCTCCCTCCTTTCCATTTAATAATCATTTAGTGGGTACATTATTTCCCGACACACTCAAAGTCAAAGCACACTTTACAATGAAAATATTCACCTTGTTCACATGCAGAATGATTTGTTTAAAGAAACTAGATTTCCTTAGCACTCAAGGATCAACCCAACACTGGATGTGTGCAAACCCACTTCACTGTCAACAGCAGTTGTTTCAAATAGCTTGTTCAGAGGTAGGTGATAAGATGTAGTTCTCACTGGGCAAACACAATTAGGCAAAGATTTTTCTTGAAGTCTTTTCTGTCTATCACCTGCAATCCAGTTCACAGAGCTTTCTTAAGTATTCCTGTCTGTAACAGCCAGGTCTCTGGAAGACTACTGATGTTTCACAATGACCTCATTGTGCTCTGACATAGCTTTCCTGAGCTGCGGCCTGTAGCAAACACACACCTGCTCCATTTATGCCCAAGAGGCCAAAAAAAAAAAAAAAAAAAAAAAAAGGCAACTTCAAACAGTATTCAAGTTCAAACAACAAGCAGGGCTCCTCTGCCTGAAGAAGAGTCCATCCTGCAATCCACTTTGCAAAAAACGATAGCTGGTCATTTGAAAGTTAACTCTTTTAGGAACCACCATGGATCAGAGAGGAAAACCCATGCCACCTTAATGGGGAAAACACCCATTATGCACCTGAAGTTCTGTCATGTCCTTCTCTCCATTTCTAAGCCTTGACTATTTCCATTGCTCCATAACAGGGCTTTCCACAGTCTAAGCTCAGGACTAAGCCAGTAACTGTACTAGGATGTAGATGCAAGTACCAAGAAAAGAAGGTTGCAAGACCAAAATCTGTGTAAATACAGGATGAAAGGCAACACAGATCCATGACACAAATGGCAGTGCCAGGAACAGAAGTAAAAAGTAGAAGTCTGAACATAAATATACACACATACACACACATGTACACTAGTTCCTCCTGCATTGCTCCTATCCAGATAATGAAGAATGTTTTAAGTTATGTTTATAAAAAAGATTTTTAATTAATTGTTGTTTTTTTTTTTTTCCCCCCCAGTTCTCTCATGATTTTTCCATTGCCCTGCTCACCTGCAAGTTATATCAGGCCAAAAAAGACTTCTGGCAACTGCCCATATACCAAATATCTTTTGCCTGTCAGCCATACAATACTTTGCATCATCCACAGTCTCCATTAGCAAATTTGCCCTTTCACCTCAATAGTACCCATCCGACATTTCCACAGCTTTAGAGGCTTTTCCTCCCTCACCAAAGTACATTTGGGAGTGGTTCTGGGGCAAATTTTTTGATTCTGGTGCTGGAACATTAGTGAGGAGAAAAAAAACNTCCATTTGGAGACTCTTTCCTCTTTTAAAAAAAAAAAAAAAAAAAAAAAAAAGGAGAGAACAGTTAAATGTTTCCAGAGAAAACGAGCAAGACAAACTCAACTATAATTTTTTACAACTCCTTCCCTCAAGACCTTTCTGAAAGAATCGCTGCATATTTTCCCTACCCAAAAAGCTTTTGTTCCTCAGAGGAGTAAGTGATGTGCTGTAGCTCCTCTGGAAGAGTAACTAAAGGCTGTTAGAAGGATGGAAGTGAAGGGCCCTCAAGACATCCACCGTGGTGCTTGAACCTTTTGCCTTTGACTGTCATGGCAAGTTTCAATTTTGCAAAAGCCAAAATAACAGTATCAATACTTGTGCAATATCCCAAAAGTGCAGGCACAGACAGGAAGGAAAGAAAGCAGTGAAACAACAGAACATAAAGAAACGGCAGGTATCAAGTTGAGTTTCTTACAGCCTAAGCTAAAACATGGCTGTGAATTACCTAAATACCACTGAAAGTTCACAGGATGGCGTTTGTTTTCATGGTTTATTTAAAACTGTATATGCTGCCTCATATAAACCATATAAAACCATATTAAAAACCATATAAAACTATAGAAATTCATATAAAACTGTATTCTGCCTCAGTATTAGCTAGGGTAAAACTAAATTATTTTTCATTCATAAGATATTAATCATTTTTCTGCACAGTGTACTGTAGTATTCACTAGTGGTTCATTTCTTTTTGGGGACTAATATGGAGAGAATAAACCAAGAGCTTTTCAGGCTTTACCCCAAGTCACAGAATCACAGAATCTGCTGATCTGGAAGGGACCCACAAGGATCATCGAATCCAAGCGCACAGACACAAATGAACACGATAGCTGTACTGCTGTGACTCTGCTATCAGCTCATGCTCCTGAAAAATTTAAGGAAATAAGAAATTCTGCAGAACAACAAACGTGTATTATTGATTGAGATATGTTCACTTTTTTTTTGCAAAAATAACTGTTATTAAAGAGTTAAGCCAGTGTATGTGTGGGCGAACCACTTTCTGTAATTGCTATCTATCTACAGATCTTGAGAGAGATGTTGATCTCCTGAAATGAAGGGTGCAGACGCAAGTCTTTCTAAACCAATAAAAATACCAACATTTAAGTGGGTTTTTGGCCATAGATCCTTTGTATGCAAATCACTCAGATCAAACAGAAAATTAGAGACTTCTCTTTGGACAAAAGCACTGTCATTTGAACTTGGGAAAATACATGGGTGCCAATAGAAATCTAAACTGCATTTTACAAAGTGCTCCACATTTCCATCAGCCTCATTAGATGACTTCTATTTGGAATGCACACATACCAATAAAAAAAAAACACATAATAATGACTGTCATTTTCCTATTTCTTTGGAGCAAGCCATTCTGTAGCAGTATGTACATTACATCCACCACCAAAATCCTCTGGCTTTGCACTGTGAAAAAAAATCTCTATCCATCTATCAGAAAAAAAAAATTCTTCTAAAACAGCCCTCTCACATCCCAATCAAAACACATTGGTGTGTGTACACAAGTTCAGAATTATTTCAGATGGTTGTGAATTATGCTAAATAAATATTTTTAAGGGCCTGTCCTGGCTGTGGATGTCAAACACTATTTCTATATTGCAGTAAAATAACGGTTTAGAAAGAGGTTAAAGTTTGAAAACTAGACCTGACTGCTGCCAGTGTTAGAACCCCTCAGTGCTCTGTTTTCCAGCGCTTTCCATGTGTAACACCTTATTCAATACTGCTTTAATGTAATACATACACACCTTACAGCTTGCATCCAGCATGCCCACATGTTCTCCTGTCTTTGGGCTTGATCCTGCAAAACTTTTATTTCAATGAGTAACCTCTTCTCACACAAGGTGTGTCATGACAGTTTGCACTCAGGTAGGAAAAATACTTCTGAGGATGGAATTAGAACATGAGTGCCAAGCAAACATCTGGTGGGCTTGCTCCTGCAAAGTACCTCCTGGCCCACAGACTCCCCATGAGTGTTGGCTCATGTCAAACCCACAGAGCAGTGCATGGGACAGAGTGCTGACTCACACTAAGATTTCACAGAGCTCTGCAGACCTCTCTGCAGGTACCGTTTGAAGCCTGGAAGCAGTAAAGTCACATTTGCATTGAGCCTTCCTCCTAGGGTTTAAGCCAGGACAAAACTATGCAAGGGTAGCTATGCCACTTCCCCAAAGCAAATCAGTCCCAAACTGGTTCAGGCAGTGCCAGATATCAAGGAGCAGTATACTGGCACTCAAATTTAGATTTTATCTGTGTATAACTGTGCAGAATTTTGTAACTTTGCTGTAAGTGGTCCTTCTACACGCCAGAACATAAAGTAGATTTGGCATCTTTGTATTATAGATCAGTGCTTGCAGCTTGCAACTCCAGGGTTTGCTTTGAAGCTTCAGCTTCCTTTCCTTGCAGCAATTTGTCAATGGTCATGATTCAGCATATTCAACATGCCTAGGTCGAGATGGCTTTTCTTTGTCATTTGGAACTGAAGGAAAACAAGGACTTTTCTATCCCTTTCTGTCACTTAATGGACCAGTTAGATTTTATAGCCCTTGCACTCTTCATAGGAGACAAACTAATTCCTGCCCCTTCCTTGTACTCCAAGAGGAGTGTTACAATCAGATATAGGTATGTCTCATTTTTCTCCCCAAGAGAACTATGAAATAGACACAAGATGGAGCAACACTTGTGCTTCCCAGGAATGTCAGGCAGTATTCAAACAACACTCAGCACAGCCACCCTGAGGTGCATTTGCTCCATATTGTTCCCAGCACCAGGCAGGTCCCAAAATTAACTGTGATCCATTATTTCATTGAATCTGAACATGAGGTCAGTGGGAGTTGTCAGGACCAGCCTTCCTACATTTGTAGAAGGAAATATTTCCTCTTCTTTAATATTTCTTATCTATCCTACCTGCACACATAACATTTGCTACACTTTCAATCAATTAGAATATTTCTCTTAAAACCCACATTAACTCACTGACTGGAATCCACTAATTTCCCAAATACTTCACGTTACTCTTCAGATTTTTTATTCCTCCACAATGATCTAGCTAAGCTTTGTAGTTTTCTGACAATAATTTACTCCAAAAAGGGCACGCTCTCCCCAAGTATAATTAACGACATCTTGATTTGTGCCAGCCAGTCTACTATAGACTACTGGATTCTTTCACTTCAAAGAGTCACAACTGCAAAGAAGATGAACATACTGCATATTTCAGAAGGGACCATTTATACCATTGCATTAATTCCTATGAGAGAAACTGTGAATTCACTGGTTTATTTTAGGGGAACCTTCTACACTTTTGAATGCTAGGGCTCCAGCTAGGCCTAATGCATATTCTAGTGCTTCTAATAAGTTATTTGCATTCTTATACACAAACTGCTCCTACAAAATGTCAAAATTGCACTGTGGGCAAGAAAAAACTGTCCTGCTTCCTTAGAAATTCTCTTGTAACTAGAAAGAATCTGTGGGAGGAGATAATTCAGAGAACAGTTTATGGTTTGGGAGCTTTTACAGTAGTTCCAGGGATCAGTGTTTCAGTTTGACTTGCATTTCACTTAAGCCTTTGCAATGTCCTTCATGATCCAACTGCAAACTGAGACCTCACAGCTATGCTGGTCCTGCAGCCAGGCAAGCTATCCCAGCTTTGACAGAAAAGTCATTTTTCCCCTCACATGCTATGATGAGGTACAAGTTTTGCAGAATTATTAGAGAAATGCCAAACTTGACTTTACTCCCTGCTGAATGCTGACCCTCCAGGTACACTCAGGGACTGCTGTAACTAAACGCAACTGGCCGTAGTTGGCACGGCCTGGTACTACATTTGTTCAAACAGATATTCCACCCAGACTGATGCCAGAACACACGCATGTTCCAACAGTGAAGGCTGTGAAACATCAGGTTGTGACAGCTGGCTTGAAAATAAAAACTGTCCAATGAAATATATGAAAACATAAACAAGAGGACTCTTGTTAGCCCAGGCAATTCAGTCATTTTCTCAAGGCTAGTTTTAACATTGCTATGTTTATCAAATTTATAACTTTAATGCATATGCAGTTCCACCTACTTATAAAGTGAACAACTGAGTACAAATTCTGTGCAGAGAAACAGAAGATAGGATCTCTCAAATTCCCCATTACTTTAATCACCATAACCTGCAGAAAGCAAGTAGAGAGGTCATCAAAATGCTGTGCCAGTGCTTTGCGTTCACATCATAAATCCAGAATCAGAAACTTCAAGGTCAAACTGCTCTATTTCTGCTTCTCTCACAGATAATCCTTGCCCAAACCAGAAAAAGTACAAACATGCAGTCATCTACAGTTCAAGAACTACAAGACAGTAAGGAATTTAATGAAGTGCTGCAATTTCTAGAAATAATTCCCCTGCAGATAACCCAGAGTGCAACTGCTCACATGATGCAGAAAGATTCTCAAGTCCAGTTGCTTTGACTCTAGAAATCTCTTATATTTATTAATCAGAAAAAAAGGAGGTTGCTTGAAAGTTCCTGCCAGTGTGATCATGAGTGCAGTTGGGAAAACCGTGACACTCCTACAGACATCCTCAGGAAAAAGGGCTCAGTTAGGTCTCCAGTTTTCCAGGGATCTCATTTCTGCCTGTGACAAGAATCAGGTCTTTCCAGAGAATACCTACACACCATCCTTCATTTTGCAGTACTTTCCCCACTATTTAGTAATTAAAAGTAAGGCTCTAATTTCTGTTAGATGCCAAAATTACTTTTAATTTTCTTTTCTTTAACTTAATCTTTCCTGTGCACCTTGTAAACTACTGAGTGCTACAAAAATCCCCAAATCCTTCTTCCCCTAGGGTGTAGAAGACCAAAGGAAAAAACCCACCAAATATCCTTATGTCTTAGAATAAATAATTACTGAAAAAGGACAGTCTTAGGCTTAAGAAGAACAGTAGATTCAAGGGATAAAATTATATCAATTACAGTCTTTTTGTGATTATTTTTCTCTAGAGGTGGAGCTCTATAAAGGAGGGTGATCATTAAAGGAAGAACTGAGATACAACTCAGCATAATTGTTTTCTTCTGTCTCATAAACCCCTTTAGTCCTCTTTTTTTCCACTCATGAAATGTCTATTTGATAATTTTTTTCATGTGACATGCAAGAGTGCTTTTTCTTGTCTTACAGCATTATGCTAAATGAACCACCCAGCACTATTTGATTCTTCATCTTAAACGAGAAACATGTGCACCTCAGACTTCTGCCCACAGAATTCATTGCACAGTATCCTGCTAAGCTTGATCCAGAGTAATAGATAAATGTCATTACCTCCTGTCTGTCCCATTCCAGTTATTCTTATTTCCCTGCTGTTATGTCCTCCACTTATATTCTGAAAACATAAATATCTACTTTAGGAAGGTTATTGTATCATATTTTTTGTAAATATAAGAGAATCTTGAGAGAAAACTTCACCAAGAATCTAAAACGACAACTTACTGCTTGTGCTTTTTGATAAGTGCATGTCACACAAACCATCAGTTTGAAGCATGTAAATGGTTTATATCTTTGGAAGGAAACAAAATCACTACATTCTAGCTAACAATTTATTAATTGATCCAAAATAATGGTCTATTAAATTCTAAAATTTATTCTAATATGTATCTTATTAGGTTGCAAGCTCCATTCTATATACACAAGTATTACACTTGTGTCCTGTAGATAGAACAAGAGTCTACTAGAAAAGCTACAGGTGATGGTTAGAAGTGAAAAGAATGCCTCCCCAGAGAAAAATGCAGCTGCATCTGTGAATGTATGAGGGGTATGAACAGGGCAAATGGTCAGGTTTGGCTTATCCACTTAAAAGGCTTGAGGGCAAATGTTTTCTGTTTGGTCTGAGTTCACAACAGCTACTACTTTCCCTGGCGAAGTGAACTGTTCTGGATCTGCTGTGCAGGGGCTCTGGTAGGCTGGGGCTAAGCTGCTTCCCTTCTGGGTCCTAAAGTCCCGTGGAAAGGCACACAGCAGAGGATGGATGCAGTATTCCCCCCGAAAAGGGTGAGGCTCCCAGGTGATGAGAGCTGTTTACAGAGTCCCCCTTCACATTTGCAAAAGATAAGAGTCCATGTCCAAAAAGCCTTCCCTGGGATAAACCATGGGATACAGCAATTCCCAGTTCCTGATTTACATCAATACAGCTTTGATGACAATGGAGATACCTTGGCTTCAAAACTGAGTGCTTTGACACAAGACCTTTACTAGAAGTAGCAAAGATAGACTTTATATGCTTTTATGCTGCTTCTGTACAGTGCATTCACTAAACAGTACATTTAGGAAACACAGTTCAGGATTTTTTAAACCTTGAAGTACTACCAATTACACTGTAAAAATACACTTATTAAAGGTCTGTTGCTACAAACCGTAAATTTCCTTTTAGACAGTATTTGTTAATGTATATTTTACAGTAACCAATATTTATATAAATATTTTAAATGAAATCAGACATCATACAGTCCTTACATTTTATGCTTTGAACTGCAAAACCATGGCATGCTTTTGTCATTGTTAGAGCAGAGTGAGTCTGGTATTTCAGATCAAACATGGTATGTAGTCCAGATGTGTTAGCTGTCACTCTGTGAGTAAACACTTCTGATGGACAGTGTGTTAACAACAGATTATTACTCATGATGTTGCATGATGGTTACAAAAAGTTAGACCAAGTGTCAGAGATAACACCAGGGAGAACTGCTGGTGGAAGTGATGCAGACTGGTGTGTTTACAGCGATTTCTGCCATGTGCCTCCCCCATTTACTCTTCAAGGGAGAATCTAACATGATTTGAACACCTCCCCATAGGGACTAAGGCGGAAGTACAGAGCTATGTGATCTGGGGGCCAGGACTCACACTGAAGCAATAGCTATCAGGGAATGTTAAGCAATGCAATATTAAATTCATCACTGTGCAGTTAAACCATTAAACACACGCAGGCTTTCCTGAAGTCCTAAGCACATTAATTTACATTGCCATTTATGTGCCCTTTTAAGAGGATACTTGTGAGGTGTCTTAGATTAATAGATGTTAAGTGACAAAATGTTTACTTGTCTTTGCCACAAAGGCAGTACATGCAATAGTAAGTTTCTCTTTACACAGGCAGACCTCAGTTTGGAGCTGAAGAGACTCTTTCAAGACAGGGTCAACATTTATCTTCTATAAACACTCGCCCATCAGTTTCCCTTCTGTCACAGGGAGAAGGGATATCCAACTGCTAACAAGGTACTGTGCCTTTGTGTCCTTGGCACATTTCTAGAAAAACACGATGGAGGGATAAGGCATGGTATGCAGATCTGCAAATTCCAGCAATTGTGCAGTGGGCACCTTCTGTCGTGCATGTACAGCCCAAACAAAAACAGCTCTAGTAGGTTGTGTTAGCCCTGTGCTGGCTTCACATGGGATTGTCTGCACCTTGCTCCTCCAACTGGAAGCAGTGACAGCACAAGCTTTGCTGGCAGTGGCAAAGAATGTTTATAGCAAATGACAGAAGTGCCAAGGCAGAGGCCAGTAGTCCTGGCAATGTGTGAAAGGCTCATTTTTTCTAGCCTGGTTAGACCTTAACTGAGAACTGTTAGTAGAGATCCCTAAGCTACCCTCATGGCCCCGATTTCTGGCTGCTGAGCTGAATACAAGCCATTTCAAAGTACTATTTTTCCACATACACACGTGTTAAGATATGACTGTTTGATATAACTCTGCTCCACTTGTCACACCTGATAACTGAAAATAACAAGCAGTTTCTAATGTGCAATTATGTGCCTGCCCAAGACCTGGAGTCCCAAGGCTAGATGTGTTACACCATAGAGAATTACAGGTGATTATATAAAGAACTGCACATTCATATGCTAACAAGTATCATGAGACATGCAGGAGAAGAGAAGATGACGCTGGTCTATTGTCCTCACTCATATCTGTCACTATACAATGTAAAATCTGAGTGGCAGGATACAATCTCTTATGGACCACCCAGCAGTCCAGGCCACTTAAGTCTGATGCAAGATCACAATCCAAATTCTTCTTACAGAGCATTTTTATTTTTCTTCAATTCATTAACTCACCAAAAAAAAAAAAAAAAAAAAAAAAAAAAAAAAAAAAAAAAAGTGCTGTCATGAAATGTGGTTAAGGAAGTTGCCCCATATTTTTTACTGAAGAGATGTTTCCTAGTACAAAATGGGACTTGGAAATCTCAATCCACTTGCAATATTATTGCACACAAAACAAAACCAAGAAAAAAAACATATCAAAGGTACCCAACTAGTCCATCTGAGAAAATACAAACTACCTACATGTTACAAACACACACTTAAAATTTATTATGCCACTCTATCACCTCAGGCTAATCTTCACAGTATCACTGCCTTCAATTGAATCATACTGATTTATGCCAACTGTAGAGATAGTTAGTCCATCCTCAATGCCACAAATTTTAATTCTCAGATTCTTCCAAAATAGGAACAAAATTAGAAAACTGCAGGAAGCATAAAGTCCACTGCCTAGCATACTAGGGATTAATTTTGTTCTTAAAAATTGCAGCAATGTATGCTTCTGGTTATGGAGGTGTGCCAGTAAAGCTACAATTAGGGTTGTGCTGTCACTTCAATTATAAACCCAATTTTTTGAGGGTTTACTAAAAATTCCAGATTAAAAAGAAAAGCTTGCTGCAGGCTGAAATGTTTTGCACAAGATCTCAGCCAGAGGATAACTTGTTTCCAACATTCTGAAAAAAAATTAATCAGGTGCTTCAAATGCTAGAATTTGAATGTGTTTGAAGAGACAAAACATTAAAAAAAAAAAAAGAACATTTAGTTATGAATTCTCTGTGCAAAGCAAGTTGCTTCCCAGTTCCTATCAGAAAGGCTATGCAAAAATGTCGCTGAAGATTATGCAAGTAGAGAAGAGGAATAAGGAGAACAAAATCCCAAACATTTGAGTATTTTGTGTTGGGGTTTTGCTAGGGTTTTTTTTTGGTTTGTTTGTTTGTTTTTTAAACAAGCAACAAACAATTTTGCAACTGGGATTGGCTAGATCAAAAGAGACAGTGACCTATGCAGTTGTAAGGACAGAGGAACAAACCACCTTTTTTAGAAGTGAAGAATAGGGCAAAGACTACAAGGACAACGTAGCCTACCTCACTTGAGTGAGGCATGGACCAGAGGTGTGACAATTTTCACATGTCCACACTGTGTTCCATGGTACTGGCAGGGAGTGTCAACACACCAGACACAACAGACTAAGCTTAAACCAAAAATAATGTAATGGAAGTTGCACGAAGTTGAGTGTGGGCTACAAAACTGAAGTGAGCAGGCAGTTTTATACTGACATGGTTATCTTGCCACGAGTACCTGAATACATCCCTGTTAAACTGGCATTCCCCCTCCTGACTGCAGTGTGGGCACACTATCCAAGGCTGAAGACCATTATTTACACTGAGAATTTGCCCTGAAAATTTATTCCTTGATCCCTCATGCTGGCAGGCTGGTTACACGGACACATCTTTGCTATTGAAAGTACTATAAAACATATCCATGCATTACAAACAGACCCTTGTTCCTGCATCTCTTGCAGTTTAGAATATTCCAGGTCCCACACATTCGTTTTTGTCAAATTGGCAGTTGCTAGGAAGCAAAAGAAAAATGCTGGCAATGGTTCTGTGAGACTGGAGAACATGCAGGCAGTTTTCCTGCAGCACAGGAAACAGACAAGAATTTTCAAGTGACTTTCCAGGCCAGAGACATCCAGGATGGCTACTAATAAGGAAACCAAAGTAACTTCAAGGGGATGATGGGGATGGGCTAACAGTAACAACACAGCTTTTATAATGAATTTAAATTGGACACCTTGATTTACTTACCTACTGTACTTTAAGTGCCTACGGGGGCAGAGAAGTTACTTAAACAGTGGTCGCCTGCGCATCTAACACTGCACAGCAGAAACAAGTTTTTAATGGGAAGTAGTCAGCCTGAGCTGGAATACGAAGAAATAAATGGCAACTTTTCAATTAAAGACTCCCTTAACACATGAGAAACAGTTTAAAAACTGTTCAGAAATTAAATCAGCGCTACACTGCAGCCACATTTTCGCAGGACTTTCTCTTCTTACAAAGAGAAAAAAGGCACCAAGCAGAGACTGTCAGAAACCTGCAAGGTTAAAGGTATACCAATAAATGGAGAGGTCAAAAGCCTAATTTTTTGGAGCACCAAGCCTAGTTATTTATTACTTTGTACTTTTGTGAGAGGAGGATGTGGGGAAAAAAAACCCCAAAAAACAACAAAAAAACCCCAAAACAAAATACAGAAAGTTCATACCAAGCACAAGATCAAGCAACTGTATTGACAGCTGTTTTCTGAAATATTCTTCATACAATAATGAAGAATTGCATGGGCAACTGCACTGGGGAACAAGTTGCAGTGATGATGTGCAATGAGTTTCTGCCCACTGAGGCCAACAGCAGTGCACTGCAGACGTGCAGTCTTGTAACTTAAAATAGGCAACTTAAATACATTAAAAAAATCATTCTAAATTCCCATTATATATGCTCTGCATAACATAACATACTTTTATCTTTGATCACACCATACAGTAATTGATTATACCCAGCCCTCTACCAGCAGGAGCCTCCACTCCAGCTGCCTGATTCTTGTAAGGTCCATCAGGGCTCTCAAAGGCAACCATAACCTTCACACTCTGCAAAACCTGAGATTTAGCTTAAGGTGTTTAAGGATCTGCAGAATTATTTCCATCCCCCCCCTCCACTTCCTCCATGGTGCTCATTTATAGTAAAATAGGGAAAATGCTGTTGGCAAGAAGATATAAGAATTATTTCCTTCTCCTGCTACTTTGATGATTCCCCTTAGGGGACACAGAACAAAGAAAATCAACACTGGCAGTAGCGGGAAAGACCCAAAAGTCTCTTTTAGGGCAAAGGACACAAGTTGTGAAACAGCTTATCTTCTGGATCCATTCAATACCATTCAATTGTAAACTCCATGTACCTGACTATACCTTCTTTCTTGTTACTACAGTGGCTGACCCCTCATGCAACAGAGCACTACATAACCTCTACTTCTGACAGACAACACACACAAAAAAGTAATTTCCCCATGCCCTTCAATAAATGGAGAATTAAGTACAGATGACAATTAGGGGTATTTTCTTCCTTAAAAAAAATACCAATATTGTCTCAAATGCAGGGATGTTTGTAGAATTTCACCAAGAATTGCTGTATCTAAAGAAACTTTAACATTGCAACACTACAAAGACTGAGTATCTTTCTTAATCTGGGCTTAAACTGACAAACCAATGCAGGTCATCTTGCAGAAAAGCAGCAAATACCTGAAGTCCACATTGTTTTCTTGTTAGTTCTTGACCAGAAGACACTAACACAACACATGGCAAGGTAATCAAGGAAGCGGAGTCATTCATGGGAACCACAATCTCAGAGTTCTGTATTTGCCACACTTTAGGAAAACTAAAGCCCAGAAGTTCAGGATACTGCACCACAGCTGAGTTGTAAAACCTGTGATTATTTACTAGATTCATTGTACAGTAAAAGTCCCTTCCAAAAATATAAGAAAAAATGAGTTTGTGAATTGTCAGCTTTTTAACTTTGAGTACCAACACCACCAACACAGTTCTCAGCCTAGAGGCTGCGCAAGGAAAGGCCAGACGGGGATAGAATATGATGCACAGTTCCTGGTTCTTTTTGGTCCTCAGTGAGATGCACTGGCATAATTTAAAGTAGGTCTCATAAGGTCAAAAATGGAGAAAATATTTCTTACCAATTCTGAAAACCAAAGATGCACGATCCAAGACTTTTCACAAGTTCTGAGAAGAACCAAAGCTAACGAAAAGGTTGATCAATACAAGTGCTGAGTCAGACACCCCACTTAATTTAAAATGCTATAAACACAGAATGAATAATGTAACTGGGAAACTCATGCCCTCCTGTCTGTGTATGCACACATACACACAAGCATGTTTACACACATCAAAAATGAGTCCAAGACACAGGGCTACCTGACAAACAAAAGAATATTCATGTTTTGGCAAAATACTGCTTTGCTTTTACCGGCATGTAAGACCAGGCTGCACTAGGCATATTTTAGCAATAATGATCAAAGCACAGGCTTTCCCTGAAGATTAATGACTGGCTAAGAGGATAGTTTGAGGTCTGTTTACCCCAGCTGGTCCTTAATTCCCAGGAAAAGCATCTGCAAGGCTTATTATTGCTATAAACTTAAGATGTAGGGAGGGGTTATGCTATTTCAAATGATATGTACAATGACATTTTAGAGACTTAATGTCTTGTAAATTAGCCAGACTGCTTAACCCATCTCTTAAAGAACTATTCATCTTGAAAGTAAATAACTTCAAACTTCCGTGGCCGTGCACTCCATGTGAGCACTGCAAACTCCTTTACAACCAATTCATTAGCCCCCATACACCCCCGCCAGCCTCTGTGGCAAGTGAGGAAAGAGATATACAAGGATCATTTCACTCGTCATTGAAATACAGTCCCATCTGGGTGGGGAATGAAAGCTATTTAACAGCAGACAGGACTGCTACGTAATGTTTAGGACAGAAAGCAAAGAATATCATATTTACTTTAAACTGAAGAGGATTTAGCTATGTAGAAAGCAACTGCTTGACTGAACAGAAGCTAATGTATAACACTTGGAAAATATGCATGTGGTTTTACAGATAGATTGTGAATCTCTTATCCACACTCCTGAACAGTTACTCAAAGGAATATTTTCCCTAATTTAATGGAGGAACAGTTCCAGCTTGTGTAAGTAGTTTCCAACCTGAATCTTATTTATCACAGTGCTCAAGAATGTCATGGCTCACCAGAAGTTCCCAAAAGCCTGCACTTAAGCTAGAAATGTTACTGCTTGAAAATTTATTCCTTAAAATATGTGGAATTCTCAATTATGATGAACTTGCATCTTAAAATACAAAAAACAAAAGAAAAAAAAACACAAACAAAAAACCCCACCCAAACAGCAAGGATCAGATGGTAAGCTTACATTCACATCAAATTCTGGATTATTAATAGTAACTGGTCCAAGGAGGGTCTATAAAATTAAAGTTTTTGTAATGTGGCAACCAACTGACAAGTTAAATTCAAATCTTGAAGGTGTTTCATTTAATGGTATACACGTTAGCAATCATGTTTAGACTTGAAGTAGGCTTCATACAATACTTTCCTGTATATTTTCCCACAGACATACTCTAAACAACAACAAAACAAGTTGTTTTTAGCATCATTATGAAAAAAAAATAATAACTGAATGTTCCAAATTAAGCATGTGACTCAAACAGTCTCTTTATAAAGGATGAATAAACCAAACAGGATTAATTTATTAAGACTTCAATGATCGAAAGTCTATTCACAGCTAGCAAAGATATTCATGGTCTTGAAAGGGATTTGCATAAGACAAATTTATGTCCTAAAATATTTTACCTTTTCTTGCACAAATAAAGCTGCTTTGCTATGTAGAACAAGATTCAGAAAAGTGTGCAATAGTTTTGCAACCAAAAAAACCTCTTCTCTGCTTTCATCTTTCTGATTTTTCTGTATCTATCACTGTTTTTTAAGACAGGTATAAAAACTAAAACTCTCTCACTTTAGGTCTCTAGATTCTTCATTATCAGCTTGTAAGGTAGTGAGCAGATAAATAAAAACAATCCAATGAAAGATGATGTAAAAAGGTACTTCTAACTATTCTCATTATCTGAAAAAAAAGCTCCTAAAAATGTATTAAACTTCCTCAACTGCTGTATTCACTTTGGAAAGATGTGATTTTAGAAAGATCCAAAGACTTCTGGGAAACCAGCTCCAAACCAGTGTTTGAATTTATGTGTCTCTCAGTCCTTTCCTATAATTAAAAGGGCCTTTCAAACTGTGAGCCCATGGCCTTTCTGTACCTGTTAGGAATGATCCTTCTCTCTATGACAACTTTGAGCTTGTTCCAACATATCTCCTAAATGAAGGCACCCATAAATGGCAAAGCAGCTGATCTCAGGTAGGTGTGACACAAACCACCAGAGCAGCCTGGCTATTAGACACCCATACCTATATTTAACAGAAAACTCTCTCTAGACATTAAGCAGGGCCACTGCCTGATCATAATAAGAGTAACAACTCCTAAGCATCTACTGCACGGTAGTACCAGTGCCACACACAGCAGTGGAGACACTGAGGGAAGCAGAACGCCCCTGGCACAGGCATTCTCAGCCCTTTACTTTCATGCACACAGCAGGGTGGCAGGATAACAAAACTACAGCTTTGGATTCTGAAAAATGCTGATTTTTATGTTTTTATAAACAAACCATGTTTATGAGAGATGATGGGTAGGCTAACAATATTTATTAGGACATCATTGATTTTACAGATCATCACTTGGTTCCTTTCCTGGTTTATGTATATATAATGAATCCATATAGCTGCCTTTTTTTCTTTTTGTTTAAAAATTATTTAAATTTGGTCTTGTATAGCTGAGCCATTTTCTCTGGCTTCAGACTCCCTCCAGATGTCCTGGCTAGTCCAAATCTACATAATTTTGAGAGAGATACCTATGATATTGTGATGCTCTTTTTGGGGGGATTGGTTCCCCTCCTTTTTTTCACCACTGGTATGTTTTTTAATAAAGTCTATTGGCTCCATAGTCCACACTTCTCCAGACAGTTACAGCCAATGAGCTCAGATGGTACTTCATGAGAACACAAGAAGGCAAAGATAAGATTATACAGAGATCCCAACAATATAACTGAAATAAAACGACCTGGTAATCCAAACAAGATTCAGACAGCAAAGATATTTAAAAAGATAACCCACTGAGTAACACATATTTGATACCTAAGTCTTCACTGCCCTTCAGCTTTTATTGCATCAATGTATCACCTAGATCTGTGCAAAGTTAATATTAAGTGATGCCAAGACACTCATTGTACAAAGAAAAGTATCAAAAAACCAGCTACTCCACTGCTTTGAAGAAGGTTGGTGTAGAATTCCAAGACAGTTCTAGGCGCGGAACTTCTCAGGTACCTGATCATGTCAGCAACATTTAAAACACAATCCTACTCTAAATCTCAAATTACTGCAGATTTCTAAACAGATTTGACAATGCATCCCTAAAACTGGTAGTTTCACAGATCTTCCCAAGTGCATAAACTGATTTGTAGAATTTTTATTGTACACCCGAATGTGTTTGGATGAAAACAACTACCCAGCTCTTAGAGTAACTGTCTCTGACAAAAGAATTCCAATTTAAAAGACTGCAATAACAGCACAACACTACTTCTGTCCTTTAAAATAACAGCAAGCTCAACAAATCAGATAAAATCCCCCAAACAAACAAGAAAAAGAATCATATGTCTTTAACATACTGTTTTATATATTAAACACAACATTTTAAAAACCTAATTGTGGTTATTAGCACTGCACTGGCTCCACAGCTAACATGAGTTTTACTAGAATGATAAAGAAGCCAGGAACAGTTCCTCAGGTCCTGTTACAGGATTTATCCTAATAAAATTAAGCAAAATTGCATCCATGACTTCAGCACAACTACCCTTTACTCCTAGGAATGTCATTCTTACCTGAATCAACCAAAATGAATTTCCCCACTTGGAAGTTATTTATGATGAATCAGGCTCCAATTTCTGCCTCAATTGGCTAAGTTAAAATTTAATCAAGCCTATATATTCTATTGAGCTCTTAGATATTTTTAAAGCAAGCACTCTTTTAGAAAACTGAATTGCAAAGAGCATTTTAATTTACTTTGAAAATACATTACTTTTATCAAAAATAATGGAATTATCATCCAACCAAATAATACCTGTATGTCCAAAAGAATAGAACTTTACCCATGAGACTTTATATACAACATATTGTATGAGAAAGTTTTTTACATACTAGATACAATGATAGCTAAGCACTAACAGCTTCCATGACTATGACATCTGTATTCTACCATCATGAAAGCACAATCCTACTTATCATCATGCTTTAAGAAGGTGAAACAAAAAAAGCCATTGTATGTAATAAATTTATTCCATTAGTTAACATTTACTACATGGGGATATTTTGATACAAATCTATAGTACTCATTTTGATCCAGCTACTGTAATTAGAGAATATATATCTCTGTCAGAATAGAAGCAAAGAATAAAATCAATTTTATTCAGAAAAAAAAAGTTTGTAAACCTATAGTAAAACTTAGCTTCTTACTGATGTCAGATTCAAAAAGATGCCAAACCATTAACATAATACACTTATATTTGATCTCAATTTATCAGTTCTTTATTCAGAGCTGTCTTTACTAAAGACAGTTAATTTCCTTCTTTGTTCATCCACTGTACCTGTTATATTTTTTTGCAAATGAAGGACCAGAAACTACATTTATTTACAAGCACCTTCAATGTGCTTCCAATGTAATATATCATCAGCACAGTCTTTGATTTAATTGTTGCCGTCACTCACTTCTGTGCACTAACACATGTAGGAGTTCCAAACGCCAAAATATTCTTGCCTTTTTTTTTGTGCTACATACCAGATTTTGTAACCTGTGTCAAGCTACCTTCGATGCTTACAACTTGTGAACAGAGGCCAACAATGAGCCTCCCCAGACACTAAATCATAATCTTCATGTTTTTCGTATTTCACATTCTAGCCACAGTTTCAACATCCATACCCCGTGACATTAGAGAAGGATAAATCAAGGAGGATGACAGCTCCCTTGTAGAGACTGGTACGGCCCTGGGATCTGCCACACCCAACACCCACAGCTTCTGCCAGATGTCTCCAAGAGTTTAGCTGCATTAACCCCTTCAGAAGTAACCTAGGAATGCTAAACCTTTTGTAACTGCTCCTTCCTTTTNAAAAATACAACATACCCTTGATCCAGAAACTGATTAACTAAAGGACAGATAGCAGGCTATCAGTAACAATTAGCAAATCAATCTTTGTATTTCCTTAAAGACAGGAATTAGAAGTTAAGGGTTAGCATTATACAACATTCCTTCTTTCATACCACACTGTGGTGCCACATTTATCTAAAATGACACAGTAAAAATTTCTGAACAGTTTTATGTTCACCTCTTCAGACCTAAGACACTGCTTTACCTTCTTGGAATCACAATGCCCATTAATTGCCCTTCAGCCAAACAGACGATTCAGACCTTAAATCAACAGGATTTCTAATCCAAAATCTGTAAGGAAAACTCTACAACTGCTTCTCTGGGTCTGATCTGGCCTCCGGGACATAAATTTGCATGCAACTTCTAAGTTTGTGAACAGTCCCTGGGCTCAGCTGCACATGTGCTTTAGTACTTTGTTCAGTCTAGGTCTAAACTAGCTACTTTAAAATGAAAACAGAAGCCATGCAAAGAATAACACAGTTAAAAATAATTTTCCTCTGTAAATATTGTACCGAAGGAAAAAAACATAAAAAAATAAACATTCTGATTCCTAAAAGCAAATACTGATCCAACTGTAGGAAAACAGCAGCTAAAAGTCATCAGCAAACATCACTGCATGCCACTTCACATAAAATGGCAGAGTCACGTTTATTTAAAAATGGTATTAATAAACAGGAATTGTATCCAGTATTCTTTGTACACAATTGCAGGTAAAAGTATCTGTGGATACAAACAGCAAGAATGTGGTCACAGCTTTCAGAATAAGACTGGCCCCTATTCTTCACCAAGTTTATTCTGTGGATTTGAAAGCAGTTATCTAGGCAATTTTATTTGTTGCTCCTGTGCAAAATGTGTTCATTTATCTAGCTTATGTGTGACCTTTTCATAGAAAACTAACCCAGTAGAAAATAATGAAAGACTAGAACTATTGACAAGTGTACTTATGACTACTGCACTTCCTAAAACTACTTCTGATTCGCCTTCCAATTCAGGATTCAAGCTGAGCATCAGTATTTCTTTAAACAGCTTAAAGAATGAAGAAATTACACTGAAAGTAATGTAGTTATTTCACCTCTTGTGGAAAACAAATGCACAATAATTAGGGTTGAACTTGGGTAGAAAAAAGTTAACGTGCCTGCAACTATTTTTCATTTGGGGAACATGTCACTAAAGTCACTATCCACAGTTCACAAGAAAGAAACTCAAATGCAGTTTTTATAATTAAAAAAAATTGCTCATAAATACTGACACTGATGGGCTAAGGATTCGTACTCATTTCCAAACTTTTCAAGAAAGAAAATTAACATTTCTTCTTGATTTTTCCTTCCAGTTTGTTCTTTATACACATGCTCGACAAGTTAAAGGGTTAAGTAACCATTATATTCTAAAGAGCAAACTGTTTGCCTTAGGGCCATCTCCTCCTTACTCCTGATGAATTGCCTGACACTCCATGTATCATACATCACTTTTCACTAGGAAGCAGCATTTGGTTCAGTCATGGTATAAGAACTGACTTTGAAAGTGTGAAGTAATATGGGATAGACCAAAAAAATATGAAGTACATCATCATCTACTAAACAGTCTATACCTAAAAAGTGACACATGAATTTATAAACATGTATGTATGTACTTACAACACAGGCATAGAAGTACATAAAAAGAAATTCTATGCATACTAAGATGAATAAAAGACCAACTGTGAGAATCAATATTCTGAGTGACAAGACACTTTTCCAGACCAGAATGACAGAAATGCTAATGTTACCAAGGGCTTTGCACTAAAAGTGTTAGGTGTAAGCTGAACACATACATCCAAACCCCTGGCCCCATCCCCTCTGTGATCTGAGCAAAACTGATCGGAAGACACAAGGGGTTTCACGTGCAGCTCCCACTGTCAGTGCTTCACACCTCTGAAAGATCAGTGCACCTTCCTCCCTCTTCTGTGGGTGGGAAAATGAATGCTTCCTCACCACAATGGTACAGCAAGGGTTAATTTATACATATTTATAAAGCAGTAGAGACTGCAGAAGGTCTGGACTGCAGGGTATGCAAGGACTGAACATACTTCTATTAGATGAAGAAAGTGGCCTGTGTAACAACAGGTACCAGAACAGAGAGAACAAATGCCTCCTTTGAACATACCGCATCCAAAACATTTGGACAGCATAGAAAAAAAATACAATTGGTCCTGCAAATTTCCCCCACTCTGGGGAACAGAGGACAGGAAGCATGCTTGGGTGATAGATTTGAAGTGAGATAGCACGGACAGGAATAGATGGGGGCCAATACAGAAGGGTACAGAGCTCAGGAATGGACATTTTACAAACAACAATTGTCAGCAAACAGCTACAAAACAGCTACAGCTACAAAACAGAAGTCTGATCACTCTCCAGTTAGCTTATTTAACAGTCTGTTTATTGTTACCAATAAGCCCAGTGAGGTAAGAATTGAACGTGTGAAGTTCCTTCAACAGGCTCTGCCCTTTCAATCCTGTCACATAGTCAATGAACAAAGCTCTAGGAGTTTACTGCACAGTTTTTTGTTTGTGAAAAATGATATTAAAACACATGTTGAAAAAAAACCTCTGGAAACCAGACTGCAAAGCTGAAACTTCCCAATAAGAAATGCCAAAGGGCTTGCATGTATGTGTGCACCACAATTCAGTTTTATGTCTCACAGTATGGCTATTCAATTATTTCATTGAAGAGGACAAAAGGCACAGCAAAGATCCAAAATAAGTCACCACTATCCTGGAAGGCACATAATGAAAAATAATTAAATTAATACGATAATACAGAGGGTGACAGACTCAGATTGTCCAGGCAAACACCATTTCTAATGTGAGAACCTGGCTTTGCAAACTTTTCTCTTCCCTTCCTTCAAATGCACAACTTTTTGCATTAGCAAGTCACATATTTGGGATGGTCTCTGGCTTTCTAAAAATGTTCAAAACTTACCTCCAGTCTTCGTTCTTGCCTAAGAATTCCCTTCATTGAAGGTTTCCAAAGCTATCTTTGGCATCTTGACTTTGAACAATGGAGTTTTGTGATTTACCTGTCACAGGTTCTTGTCCAGCTCTAAGTTTGCATATATAGCTGAAAGACTGCTGTGTTAGCTCAAATCATTAAATACCCACCTTTGCATTTTTCATTTGCTATCCCAACTGGAATTAATACCAGTACTATTTATCTAATTATAATGGCTTAAAAATAACAGAAAGGATGAAAAAAAACTAGAATAAGGACAAGTGACATTCAGTATACACACCAATAGCTGAGGAAATATCTTTTATTCACTCCTTTATTCACATGAGACCATAAAAGAGTCAGATGGCTGATTTTTTTTTTGCTGCTTTTTTTAATAGAAGCATCCCTGAAAGATTAAAAAAAGCACTTGCAATTTTAAAATTGCCCTTCAAAGCAGACATACAGCAACTGAAGAAATGACCGACTGAAGCACACATCAAATGAAATTGTCTAATTAAGACAATCCATTTCATGGATAAACTGTTCAGTTTTTGAAGGTAACATCTGCTGATTTGGCTACAAGAATTGCAAAAAGCGTTCGAGGAGTAAATATATTAGGATGTAAAGGTGGGGAAAAGGGACTAAAAAAAAGCTCTTTTCCACTTTCTTTAAGAATTGCCTTTGTAGAGATCTTTGCACAGGAGAAAAAGTCACATTTACCTATGTGTCATAAACATAATCAGAAAGTTTGCCCAGGAGAGCTCAACCAGGTTCCAAACTCGGTAGTTGAGAAAGAAAAGGCACTCCCAAAAGACAAGATGGGCTGCTTGAATGTAGGAAGAAGGCAACCTTAAGCATTTACTCATAACACAAAAACAAATTGTGTCGGCAACTCATTGAAAACTCCAGTGCCAAAGCTAAATCTGAGAATTTACCTTAACTAGTAAACTGGAATGAAACCAGAGGGTCTTCCAGAAGGCTCCTGATGGAAAGCCTGTGATACTGCCGTCAATTTCCCGGTGATTTCGTGTACACCCACGTGTATTTCAATAGCTCCCTATGACCACAGCAACACTTCCCTTTCCGCTATCAAAGGCTTTACAAAGTAGCAATTAACCATCACCTAAACGCGCAACGCCTCAGTATGCTCATAGAAAGGGGAAAAAACCCGTGCCCTCCGGCAGTTACAAAGCAGAAATCACACACATTAAAAACAAACAAACAAACAAACAAAACCCCCAAAACCAACCCAACCAAAAAAACACCAAAACAAAAAACCAAAAACCAAGTCAAAAAGTTGCGGCCTGGGGATGGGACAGGTCCCCGTGAGGCGCCTGAGGGGACGCGGGCTCAGTGCGGCCCCTTGACAGCCCGCACCCCTTCGGGCTCCGTCCCGGGGCCCGCTCCCCATTTCGTGCACTCTCCGTGCCCGCCGCTGCCCACTCCGTTCCCGCTCCGCCGTCGCGGCGCTGCCACGAGCGGCACAGCCCGTGTGCCCGGCCCGTCCCCCGAGGGCGCGGGCAACTCTGCGGGGCTCCCTCCCGGTCCAGCCCCACAGGACCGCCTCGAACCCGCCCGGCAGGTACTCACGGCCTCCATGTCCGTCGGGCGCACGAAGCTTCCCACCCGCGGACCGGGCCGGTGGCAGCGCCCGCTGTGCTCCGGTCAGGGGCGGGTGTTTTCCGCCCTCTCCGGTATTTCAGGGCTGCCGGGGCGGGGGACAGGCGGGTTGTCACCTGCCACCCCCGGGGGCGGCCCCCCGCCCCCCCCCCCGCCGCACCTGGGCCCACTGCGCTCCCGTGGCCCGGGCGGCAGCGAGGGGGACCCGCCCTCAGCTCGGCCCGGCCGAGAGCGGCCCCACGGACGGGCAGAGCAGAACCCAGGGTGCCCACGAACCCGGGATGGCCTCGAACCCGGCGGTGGCCGCGAGCCCGGGGTGCCCTCGAACCCGGGATGCCCTCGAACCGGGGGTACCCTCCTCCTCTGGGGGTGCCCTCGTCCCCGGGGGTGCTCTCCGGACAGGGAGGAGGCCCCGGCCGGGCTGCGGTGAGGAGCGCGGGGCTTGGCTGGGGATGCCGCTCGTGCGAAGGTGTCGGGCCCCGTTGGCCTTCCGTGTCAGTGCTCCTGCATAGGAACAGTCCAATGAAAGGTCTGAATTTGCCTCCGAAGGGCGTGGAAAGTGGAAGTGATCCCGCAGCATCAGTGTAAAACTTGGGCAAGTGGCAAGACAACCCTTTCCTTCTCTTTTTCTAGAGGTTTCCACAGCTAAGAGGAGTCACCAATGCTGTCAGAAATGGAAAATGGAATACTTGTCTGAATTCCATTTATCTTCTCCATAAGGTAGTTAGAAATGGTGACTCAAAGGTATAGATCCTGTGGATCACTGTATGTATAAAATATAGACTATTACATACTCATTGTGTGCCACATACAAGTTATATTTGTGCATACCATATACACAAAAGTTAGGGAAAAATAGCACCTTTTTGCCAAAATAACTAGTGTCTTTTTAACCAGGATAAAGGGTTATTATACAGTTCTAGAAGATCTAGAAGTTTGATGTGGTTACAACTTTACAGTTCTATTATTTATTAATTTAAGGACCACTGTATATTATTTCACATAGTAAGAGACAAATAGGTGCTCATATGATGTACAGAAATTAAAGCCTTTAATCACTTTATGCCTTTTGCAATCTCATTGAGTCTTAGTGAGAGCAGTAACTAAAGTCAACCAACTGTCCACAGATAATCACATGAGAGATTGTTTACAAAATCAACTTACTAATCAGACAAAAATTTTCAAATAATTAAACGAAGCATATTGTAGCAGGCAATCTGAGGATGTAATAGGTTTTTGTTATAGATAATATCTGCACTGATGTTCTTTAATGCCAGGTATTGCTCAAACTTCAGAAAGGAAGCATCTCTGGAAGAAAAAGTCATATTGATTTAATGGTACAAGTGAACTTAGTCCTACTCTTTATTTAGTCTTAAAAATGTGAGAAACACGTATCAGAAAAAGTTTCTTAAATGGATCTTTTGTAAATGTGTAGCATATGACTACCAAAATAGTGAAGTTCACTAAGCCATAGTGTTTCTTCTTCAAGTAAACAGGTCTTTTCAAACTCAGAAGGTTTAACATGCCAATGAATAACAGAGATCTTACCTACAACTCGTTTTACACACATCTCTCCTGTTCTATGCCATGATCATCATGATTTTGAAACAAAATCAAAGAATCTTCAATTCTATAAACAGGAATTTAAAGACTCATTATTTTCTTCTTTGAAATGTGTCAATGCTCTAGAAGCACAGTGCTGAAAGGCTGCCAAGCTAATAGGCCACTGAGCACTAGGAAGAGATTAATTTTATATGTGGAATGAGTGCATACAGTTTCCATTCCATTTAGTGAAAAGACTGGAATGTGAACTAGTGTTTCCCTCATGGTACAGTGTTATGTTAAACCCTGGGATAAAGATCTGCCTCTGCAACAGAGAGAGTCTGAATTCAGGACTGGGACCACCTAGGGATATTAGTCCACAAAAAAAAGTAAATCAAAATGGGATGTTTGAGGTGCTTACTTGCATTTTCCCCCCCAGTGTTTTGTAGAATACTCATACTCCAAAATCAATGTGAATATTTGGGAATGCAAATATGAGCATTTGTGTTTACTTTGAAACATGCATATATTAGAATGGAGAGGTGTGTGCTAGCAACCACAGTCTCACTAGAGAGCTCTGTCTGAGGTGTAGCCAGAGCTGTAATCTCCAGCTGTGTTCTTTCTACTTTTCAAAGGAGCCTGATCAATAAAAAGAGACAGAGTGAAGCCAAGGCAATGGATCTACTTTCACAGGCTTGGTTAGCCAGAAGTGGTTAGTAGAGGATACTCAGAGTTCCAGACCAGTTTTGGAAACTTTCTTTAAAGGTTTTCAGAAGTTTTATTAAATTGGCTTTTGTTTTCCTATTGCTCACTGTTGACCATTCAGAATCCCAGGACTGGATCTGTGTCCAGCCCCCCAAACAAAACAAATCAGGCCTTTCTGATTAATAATCATATTAAAGTATTTGGTTTAAAACATTGGGTCATACTACTGAGATCCATATATTGGATCATCCTGCTGGCATTATTCAAATTTTGTCATTCATTGTGAAGAAAAATAAGAGGAATGGAAGGATGACATCTCTTCCATACCTCTTCTAGGGCAGCTGGAAAAGAAGGCAAGCAATTCTGCCTTGAAGGAGTTCAGTCTAGGTTACCACATGGGAAGAACAATGCCGAAGGAAGAATTTCTCCCTAAGCAGAACTGTGAGTAAATTATATTTCTGAAAAATATCATTTCCTAACTGACATTATTGGTCAGAAGTAAGTGGCTTAGGACAATATTTGGAATGTTCGAAAATGGTCAGAAAGTGCAAAAGCATGACACAAGTTGTTCTTTTATGCTTCATGTAGTCAAGGTTGCTATTCCAGCCAGAAACATACTGAAGTAGGTGACCACACCTCAAATTTTTGTGAGAAGAGGATGCATTGAGTCATCTATTTTGTCCAAGAAAATACCCATGGGCAGCAGTTACAGCTGTTGATATAACATGGTCATGCACCCAGAGACTTGCACAAGTAAACAAATTGATTGCTAAATCAGTAAATTGATAAATCAGGGAAAGCCCATTTAAAAGTGTTTGAGAGAACGGCTGGGCCTAGTGGAGTGCTTAACACGCAGTTTCAAATACGTGACCAAATTTCATGCTTAATTTTTGTATTTGGCTGAGGAAGAAATATGAGGAACTGTTCTCACAAAATGTTTTGTCAAGAATCACTTGGAACTTTTTTCAGTCATGTATAGATTCATATTACTACATATAGATTCACAGTACTAAAGAGAAACGTGGATAAAGTACTTTTTTTCCTTCAGAGTCTTTGAACCTTAAGTAAGACTAAATACAACTTCGAAGTAGAAACATATACACATACAAATCTTAAGGCCAGAGATTTAATTAGCTTGTGTTGTTCCAACTTCAACCAAGATCATTGCCTTCCATTCTCACTCTTGTGTTCAATCCATTAATACACTACCACTGCAGACCCCAGCAGCCAAGGAGATGTTCTGGACCCTGGATCAAAGTTTTTGCTGACTCATTTCACCCTCAGGTTATTTTCTGTTCTCCAGCTATGATGACTTCACTCAGATGCTGTTACATACTACATATGGGAGAAGCATCATTTGCCCATAATTTGTTCAGAACTGCATTAGAAAAAAGAAGAGTTGCACTTATTGGAAGAATAAGGGGAACAGAGGTGTTCTGTTGTGAGTCAGTTAGCCTTGTCATGTAGTAATTGCGGTATTGTAACCTTAAAGTAAACTTAGCCATATCATCTGATAAACAAAGTTCTAAATTATTTGCATTCTAGAACTTCTAGAAAATGCATTTAAGAGTAATCACAGTTCTAACCCCTGGAAAAAAAAAAAATCAAGTGATCTGTGCCAGCTGCACATTTCTTTTGCACCACTGAAGAGTCTCCCTGCATGAATCTTTGGTAGAGGTAGGATTTTTATCATGTGTCAGTATATAAATTCAATAAAATGAACAGCATCTCTTTCTTCTTCTTTAGTAAAAAATTTGACTAATGCCACGTGACCTCATACAGCTGTGTTTTAAGCTTTTGGCATTTTGGCTCACCACAGCTAGTAGATAAGAAGGATACATGTCCAGCTGTAAAGAAATAAACAATCTAATCATAGTGCTGAAAATGATAAGGTGCTGTTTCACCTCTGGTTCATCTTGTTTGCTCTTGTACCTTTATTACGGGGTGAACATGTTATCATTCAACCAAACAACCAGTCAGTAAAGCCATGCCAGCTACAGAGTCTCTGTCTGAAACCAGCTGAGAGAGTCTTCTCTCTATGGGGCCATAAATGTGAGTGGCAGTGGTGAAATCAGGAATTGCACGAAACAACGAATTCCTGGGTTGTCATTCAGTGGTTGCAGTTGGAATGCTGGATCATACCATGGACTATATAAAATGCAGGAAAAAGAGTGGCATAACAAAGGAAGTATTGATGAATGCTACTTCTCATTAAGATTTATGAGTATATGCTTTTCAAGGATATTAATTTGGTTGGGGTAATGTCAACATGTATTGATGCAGAGGAAGCAGCAGAAGGCACTTCACATATAAGCTACTGACTATACTGATCAGTTGTGAGGACAACAGGTCCATGACTCTTTTCCTTTCTACTGGCTATCCCTGGAACAAATGTAGAAAGAAAAAAGTACTATGGAATTTTGTGTTCTTCAGGTTATGCAAAACAATTGAGACTCCTGTGGGCTCCTCTCTGCTCAGGCAGTCAGAGGGCTCCTTCTGAGCTGACTAGTGGTCAAGTGTAATTCCATTGTTTAAAAAGAGGAAAGAAAGTTTGAGTCACCATAATCTGATAACTTTCTGAGGCAAATGAGGACTTTTCTGAGTCTATTACATCTCTCCAAGCAGTGTATGTCAAGCCCTCACAAATTAGATACTCTTCCGTATCATTATTTTCTTTCACTTGGAGGTTTCTTAAATAAAGATCTTACCATGTGGAATTACAGACCAGTGAGCCTAATTTCATCAGTAGGAATGGCATTTGAAACAATTTTAACAGATTAGGAGAAGGAATATCTAGTAAAAGCAACCTTCAGCCTGATTAGTTGTATACACATGGTTTAGAAGAAAAAGAAGTAATGCTTCACTAGCCTTCTGGAACTCTTTGAAGATAACACTGCCAAGATAGGGTGTAGCATGGACATTATATTTTCAGGTTTTCAGGAGTCATTTGACAATGTTTTACCCAAGAGATTAATGCTTGAAGAGAGGGGAGTGAAGGGGCAAGAGAAAAGTTTGCTCATTAAATTGAAAAGCAGCTCTAAACAAGAACAATGAGGAGTTAAAAGTGTCATCTTTACAAACTAGGGAAGGAGAATTTGCAAGGCTGCAGCACTTCTGTGAATCAAGTTAACTTGTTTACATAAATGACTTGAATGGATGTACTCTTCTGAAACTAAACCAGGCTCATTATTATTCATCTATTGTGTTAAGAAGCTTGAACTGGGTTTGCAATCCCAGTGTACTGAGCACTGTAGAGACACTTGAGGAGAGTGTCCCAGCAGCCGTCTGGACACTGAAGACCAAAAGAAGAAGGGAAGTGTTATTTTCCTCATTACATGAAGGAGGTTCTGAGGCCTGGGCAGACTTGATCCCAACCACAGAGTAAAATCAGTAGATCTGATCAGTGAATATGTTTTCTTAGTCATGAGATGGAATTTGTGATTTGGAGAGGATACTTCACAGGAAACAACAGTAAATTCCGAAGAACAGTGAAGTGCTGAAAAGCAAATATTGCCAGCCCAACAAATGTGAAATGTATCTTCAAATAAATATACATTCTAACCAGAAAAGAGATTTAAAGTATATTGTAAAAAGATCTATTCCAGCTCAACTCTGTAAGAAATGTAATTTTCATATAGAAATTACTTATAAGAACTTATTTAGAAGAGTTATCTCTCCACGGTATAAAAGAAGACTTCAAAAAAAAAAGTGGTGAAACATTTCTAATTTAGATTTGCTTGATTCAAATATAACTTTCTAAATTAAAGCCATATCTTAATTATTTCTATATATTACAGCTAAAGAACTAAGCAGCAAAGAGTACTCATTTTGGCCCACAGAATATAGAAATGATACAGCAGTGACAAATTGAGTGTCAACACCAATATAGTTAACTATACTGTAAAAAAAATAAAAATCTTTTTGGACTAGAAATCCATTTTGCGTTCCTACGTGCCGTTTGTCTAGTTTAAATACCCTCTTTACAAAAATGAACCCTTACCTTTCTGCTTTGTTTTTGAGTGCCTAAGAATCCTACCCAGCCACACTCTGGCTACAAGATCTGAATTTCCCCTCGTAAAGGAGACTTCATAAGACTCCAGCACAGATAATTGTGTTTTACCCAGCTATGAAAGGGATCAGATTCAGATCTGTCACATTAAAAAATATCGCTTCTCTCTTTCTGTTCTGCTTTGTCTTCCTCAAACTTTACCGAGAGTTCTCAGAAGAACTCAGTGCTCCTCTCTGCCTGTTTATAGTCCCTTGTTTTGTGTATATAGACAATTAACTGGAGTGAAGCTGTGGGAACAAATTCCTGTGAGGCAAGTTAGGGAGGTAGTTTGTAGTATTTGGTACTGCATGGTTAATAATTAGGGTATATGCTTTTACATCAGGGTAAACAGAAGGTAATTTTAGGTAGTTTGCTGCTCAGTGAAAGTGGGCTAATCAACCTTGTACCCACCACAGAAAACCTGCGTGCAAGAATAGTTACCATGGATTACATAACGCACTGTAAATTCTCACCTCCTCTTACTCCACAGTTTGTGCCTGGAAATAACGTGTTCTGGTTGCTATGCCTAACTTGTTGAATGACTGAGTGATTGTAGGAACTAGTCCATGCATTACCTAGAAAAGCTCTTCTTTAGCTGGAGTTGTGCAGGCTAAGGATTTTTGTCTTAATGACAAAGGCTTTAATCCTAGTTCTTTATCAATATGATTAATATACTTATGTATGTTTGAGACCAGAATATTCTTTATGCAGTATGACTGTGGTAGGGCCCTTCATGCTAGAGCTCCAACACAGACCTTACCCGTGCCTAGGTTGGAAGTGCCACACCTCTTATATGGCATAAAGAGGTATCTAAGTTAGAAAAGCTGCTCAGTGTGCTGTTATTGCTTGTGTTATGTCCTAAAGGAACATGAGTCAATCAATAATTAAGCCACAAAGTACTGCCTGTTGACATGGCAACATGTTCACAGATGTGACGTGAACTTAATGTCCTTCTTTCATGTCTCCTGTGAAAGTAAGAGTCTCCTAAGCTCAGTAACAAAGAATTAGAGCAGACATTGCCAGGGGAAAAGGAGAAAATACAAATAATAACTGATTTCTTTTATAAAAATGGATGCCTTTGAACCCTCTCTCTCTCAAATCTATCATATAAGTGATCACTCTCTTTTCTTTTAGGGTGATCTTTCCCTAATCAAAAATTCCCAATTCCTTATTGCCAAACCCTTTTAGAAGCATGAAATGAGCTTCCTTATGGATCATTTTCATGGTTACTTCTTTCCCAGGTACTTCACCCCACCCACATTTTTTAATGGAGCTGAAGCGAACACACTCTTTCAGGTTACTGCCGTTTAGGCAACACTCTGTCTAGCTCCAAGAATAACATTATCTACTGCACCACAGATTAAGGCTTGGCATGAAGGTCCAAATATGAATTTGTCATCATGGGTTGTTGCCTGTTGTTCGGAAGACGAAAGAAGCACGAGTTTGTGTGACATCAACTTCCGTACGTTGGGATCATTTTTGCTGGCTGTTTCTGCAGCTTCTCTGCACATGCTCCCACTCTTCTACTCTCTCTCCTTGCCAGTTACCCTCGTCTCCTCTTGGCTTGCATGTCTTTCTTCCAAACTTCCTGCAGCAGATGGTAATGGGCCTCGCCAACATGTTTTGTTTGCCACATGTGTTGTTGCTACCTGTGTCACAATGGGTGAGGTTCATTTTTCTTTTTTTCCAAAGCATCTTTTTACTTCTACCTCGGTCGGTCTCTTGATCTTTCACACATTAAAAGTTTACTACACGGTTTTTCCTTTGGGAGCTTGGTGTCCTCCATGCAGAGGACATGTCCAGTCCAGCAGAACTCTTTTATAAGATTGCTTCAACACTGTTTGTGCAACCACTTTGCAGAACTTTATTATTCATGATTTTATCTTGCCACTTGATATGCATAATAGCTTGAAGGTGCCGTTGATTAAATTTTTCCAGTGCTTTGATGTACCAGTACTAGCATTTCCATGTTTCTCAGCTCTAGAGTGAGGTAAAATTTAGAACACTACAGTAAAGCTGGGGTTTGGCCTTATGTCTAATAGTGTGCTAATTCCAGATTTATTGGACCTAATTCTCCATCTCAGTCCATCTAAATATACTAAAACTAATTGATGTATAAAAGCGAAATGTTCTGAAACTCACATGAAGCAGAAACATGAGATGCAGGGTTTAAAATTCTCATTGCCCTTTAAGAAATAAGGTAACAGTTTTGATAGCTTAAATTTTATAAAAGTATGAATTTCAGCTGCAGACCACTGCACAGCTGGGCAGTCCAAATGCTTGGTAGATCCTAAACTCTTTAGCAAGTATGAATCCTAACCTTCCAGACATAAGATATGTGGAAAGTTAATACCTAAATTTAGTGATAAGAAGAGACAGACAAGATTGCTGAGACAGCAGGGTGATCTCATACTTCATGAAATATGTCCCTTCATTTCTCCTTCACTGCTTCTTTTTAATGTATTTTCTCCAGCATCCTGTGTGATTCCAGATCTCTGAGAAAATGAAGTTTTATTTTTAAACAAGAAATCTCTTTCTACTTATATCACTTTTCAGATCAATTCCAATAACAAGAGTGTACTCCAGTAATATATTTTGGTAGAATGAGGAGCAATTCAAGAATGTAAGGTCTGTTACAGCATCTTTGGGTTTAGATTTCGGCAAAATGTGCAGCTGAATGACAAGTCTGCTGTGCCCTTAATAAATAAATTGCTCACTGGCTGTGTTGCTTGCAAACAGACAGCCCTTAGGCAATGCCCAATTGTCCTTTGTAATATTTGAAAGGCAGGTTCCATTGAGCTGGAGAAAAAGGCCCCTATCTCCATTTTAAAATACTGACATGGTGTCTACTCTTGCTATTTTCATTTACTGAAAAATAATATTCTAAAGCTCTTTACTTGGAATTCTTCTGTGAATTTTTAACAGGCAAATCAGTTCATAAACCTTACGATACATATAATTTACAAACAAAAGCTAGACATTTAATGGGATTTCTGCAGGCACATTGTAATTATACCTGAACAATAGTCAACAGGGAAGGGAGTGATGGTAGCACCATTAGGAAAAGAGAAGCATGACTGCTACCTATGCAAGACTTAACTTGATGGGAACTCAGCTATTCCCATGGCAATTCAAAACACTGAAATGACACTGATTTAATACTTGGTGTGCAATCATGACACCTTTACTTTTTTTTTTTTTTTTTGGTCTTACTTGTCACATTGGTGTAAGTGGGTCTTATCACAGGCAATCAGATTCCACCCATACGAAAGTAGTATGTGCAATAACTTTAGTTCACTCTCCAGCACATGTACGTATTTGAAAAAAATACAGTAAATTATTGTATTATTGAATGCATCTAGATCTCTTCTAAGCTGTAAAGTATACTTTATTCTGACCTTTATTCCTTAGAGAGTTTCATTAATTTTGCAAATTACACTGCTTCTCTCTTTCATTCATGTGACTTTAATAGCCCCATCTGCTGGCTGAGCACCAGGTACGAGAATTAGCACGTACCTTTGAAGGCCTCTTGTTGTAACAGGACTTCGATAAACTTGCTGCTGAAATGTTTTGCTTTTTTCCTAAGTGAGACAAAAGAGAGAAAACTGTAAAAGTGCTTTTTATGGATGCATATTATCTCACATTTTGTGTTTACGAAGTTCTTGATTTCTGTCAGTGTCAGTCTGCTTTGTTAATAGTAAAGACACTTTTGTTGTTGTAGGGACTTAATTTCCTATAACACTTCAGTTTGCTAAAGTGAAAAGGCATGAAACTGTAGAAGCTGGAAGAAAACATAAGATTAAATGTCAGTGCTCACTGGAAACGGAAGTAAGCAAAGATTTACTTTCAGAAGCAGTACATCAGTAGCACTAAGTGTTGTTGTGAAGAATTTGCCTTGTTGCTACTCTTCCCTAGGCATCCATTTGTGTAGAAGATGGGATACGGAGAGTTATTGTGACTCAGTAGGCTCATTTTTACGTTCTGGTGTTCTTTTAACTGGATGTGACAAATCTCCCAGAAATAACAAGTTAGGCTTAATTCATCCCCTCAGCCTTTAAATGGAATCACATTGCACTGCTTTTTGAGGGAAAGCTGTTGATTTTGTGTACAGCCGTGGTACTACTCTTTCTATATAGATGTAAAGAAAGTAGCTTATAGGATAGCTCTAGAGTATGAGCATATGTTTCTTGTGCATCATTGAAACTGAACACACGTTTGATATTTGCAGATATATGCATCTGCAGATTGTCCCAAATAAGTACTGCTACTATAAACCTTCATCTCTGTAGTAGTACATCAAAATATTTTAAAATATCTTATATATAAAAATGTATTCTCTACAAGTCTGTGGATTCTGGTCTAAACTACTGGAGCGTTTTTTGGGGCAGTGAAGTCTACAAAAGGAAGACAAGTCAAAATTACCTGTGATATGGTGGTCTCACCAATGTAGCAGTCCACATTTCTTATGACTGCAGAGATGTTCTGTCAATTTTGGCAAGGAAATCCCAGTGAAAGTATTACTCTATTAGTAAATTAATGTTTACAAAGCCTTGTGAACTCAAATTGGTAAGTAAAGGTTTTCTTTGTTCAGAGGCTGGTCTGATGATGCAGAGGGAATGAGTGTCAAAAAGAAATAAAAGATTTATTTCATAAAGATTAAGTACAGGGTTGTATTCATGCTCTTTCAAGAGCTCTTTCAGAACTTGGTTGCTGAAATTTTCAAAATACTTAAAAGTTTCAGGTGGATTTTACTGAAAGTTAAAAGGGCTTGTGGTCCCCATTCACATAATTGCTTGGGAAAATAGCAGCTCCTATCCTAGTTCTATAATAAATAGCACATGGCTTAGAAGACCAAAGGAGAGCTTCCTGCTGAAGATCATGAACAAATACTAGCATACCATGGAAAATTTTCTGGTGGTGTCAGTGCAGAAGATAAAACACAGGATGCCTTTAAGTGCATTAAAACAACACAGATGAATTTAAAAGGAAACCTGGGAAATACATTGATCATATGTTCAAGATCAGCATTTTCCAGAGAGTAGGAGTGTCCATGTTATATCTTTTGCCTTCCAAATGCATTTAACACAGTGATCCAAAGAAACCCACCGTGCTGCAGCTTTCCCAGCTGCTGTGCTGTTCCTCTCCTGCAGAGGTGTTCTTTAATGAGCACATGTTTCTCGGTCACAGGTAGTCCACGTTATGCCTGACTGCATTTCTTTACAGGCTTTAAAACCCTACGCCTGAAGGCACAAGTGCCATATGTACACTGGTTGGAAGCCTGATCCTTCAGTGGACAGCTCAAGTGATTATGAATTACTCACTTGTGAAATCCTGAAGTTGCATAAACAAGAGAACTGGTGGGTCATTAAAAATTTGATTTCTGTTTTAAAAACAATTTAGTTGATTTAGTACTACAGTTTTAAAGGTAGCTGGAAGATTTCTAACAAATTTTCCTGTATACCTTTAAAAAAAAAATCTTCCATAAATAATTGTTACTTTTTAAAGTAACATGTCACATAAAGACGCGTAGAGAGGCAGCCATCAAAGAAAATGTTACAAACAACAGGCCCTAAACTTTGTTTTAGTAGGACTGGCAGCTAACACTGACCATTTCTTTTCAGCAAAGATCTGGATTTGTCTTTTCCTAAGACTGGTTAATCCTTGCTCTCTTCTTCAGGAACTGCATTCACATCTTTTTGCATTCCCTTGAAGAACAGGTGGCTCAGATCAGCCAAACCTTAATCCTAGCAGACCTTGAACTTACTGGAACACTACTGCTCTTCCAGCAGGCTTAGAAGTTTTCTTTCTTTTCTCTGCCATTACTATGATTAATAATCATCTTGACACACAGACACAGATGCACTTATATATACACTAACAAACAGGAAACATAATGTGTTAAAATGTTTAAACCAGAAATCAGTTGGGAAGGCAAAAAGCAGCAGGTTTTTTTAATGTAGTAGGCAAAAAAAGTCTTATTTTTACTAAGCAAAGACAGAGTTAGTATTTTAGATAATCTTGCAAGTCAGAAACAAATGCTCTTCATTATCCATTGATTAAAGGAAAGACAGTATAGTATTCTACATTAATTTACTGAACAGCTGGATAAACCTCCAGAACTTAAAAAATTATTACCAAATGTTCTGAAATATACCGTGCTTTGCCTGTCTTAAGTCTGAATGTTGTACAATTTGATTGTCTGAGATAACCAATTTGTACTCAGAGTAGCACAGAGCCCATGACAACACATCTCTTGTGATTGTCTGCACTTAGTAACCATTTCTAAAATCCTAAACTGTCCACTATGAGTTTGGAGTCCTGAGACCACTTACAGACACTTTTCCAAATTATGACTCATTATGTTAAGCCTTCTTTTCATGAAACTCTGCTTAACTGTGCATGTGCTGATTGTTTTCTTTGTCATCTGACTTTCAGACTGGTTACTGATCTCCTTTGATATACTGTACATGACATCCTAACAAAACCAAGTCTTTAATCAAAATGATGAGGATTCAAGTGTGTGCCACTGTCAGACAGCAGGGTAAGGCTAACATGCAGCAGATGTGTACTTGCAGGTCAGATGGAATGAATGGATTTAAGACATACAGTTGGTACAATCTTTAGTTTAACCCTAGATCTGATTTTAAAACCAGGCAAAACATTTTCACAACGAGCTGTGTTGGTTTAAGCTGCCAGCTGGCAAAAGACAGGCACGAATATTTTATATGTGGGATAGACCTGACAAGCCCTCATAGTTACAACCCAGAAAGCAACAGGAATTTGTTGCAGAAAAAGAGGCCAATGGCTCTGTGACTATGATTTTGCTTTATGACAGAAATCACCTGCATTAGTAGTTCTGTTTCAGTATTTTCTCTTTCATGCTGCTAATCTACAAGATGTGGAGAATTCAGCCACAAGTGATTGCTTCTAACAGATTTCATTAATGCAAACCCAAAACACTGAGAGTGCATAAATGAATTCTGCAGCTGTGAAGCACAAATAGCGCCCAAGGATAAGGAAGTACCAAGAGCAAATATGTCAGAATACGATCTTCTTTATTTCATATTCAGCATTTCCAACATTTGCAATAGTGTCACTAGTGCCTGTTGATCTCCAGCTGAAGCATCAGTCCTTTGATGTTTATAGGTAGAAGGTTTTCATTCACAGCAACCCTAACAGAACTCTAATATATCAGACAATGAAATGGCCACAAGTTTGGGGAAATGTTACCCTTTGCAGATTATTCTTTGACTGAGAATAGTTTTTAGTGTGAAGACAAAGGTAAATAAGTCCACTGAGGTTAATGACTTCATGAACATGAGTCAGAGATGCAGATTAGAACTCCTGCATTTATTCTCTTACCATATACTGAAGTATTTGTATAGTCATTGCTTTCCCTTTACATGGAGAGAATGGCATAATGATTCCCCTTTTAAGGCACCATAAGACAAGTATCCCTCTTGTTTAGTCATATAGCATAATAGGTCTACCAAAGCATGACATTTGTATCAAAAATATTTCTCAAGAGCACTCAGGGACTATGGAGCCCTTTTGTACTTCAATGTCCCCCTCAAAATCATTACAATTATTTTCAGAAGAAACCCTCTTCATGATCAGTACCATTTCCTTTATGATGGTAATGTTCCATACATTGCAGTTCGTCTGCACCCTGGCAAAGAAAAGAATTCAGTTCTGCATTTTTCCTTATTCTGTTGGAAAGAATTTTATTGAAGTTTTGCATGAGAAAGGGTAATAACTGAAAATGTTGCTTCATCTTTGTGATCTTTGCCCATTATCTTCAGTTTTGTTCCTCACACTGAAAACTACCAATTGGAGGTCACAATGAGAATCTGCACAGTTGTCCAAGAGTAAAGAATAACATACAAATGCACAGTGCTGGAGTAGTTGAGGAGGGCATTGTATTTCTGTCTTTTCACCCCTGTAGTGAGATTGTACAACATATATCATAGTAAGTCAATATAGTGACATATTGCTGAAGAGCTATTATGTTCCTTAGTATTTACATATATATTGTCATGGAGCATTAAGACTCCAAGGTCAACAGGTAGTATCTGTTTGATTCTATTAATATACTCTGATAGGTGATATTCTGTAGCTTAAAGCATCTATATAGCCTATATGTTCCCTGTGCATATAATGTCCAACAAAGACAATCAGAGAATCATAGAATCTGCAGTTAAGTATAGAGCCACTGACTTCTGACTGAGCATCTAACTTAGATCACATTCCCAGATACACATTCTTCTCTTGAAAATCAAAAAAGAAGAGTTGCATATTATTGATAACCACCAACTACACGCCCTCCTGGTGATGTAGAATGTTGTCATAAATCAACACCTACACTTTTGTCTTTTAATCTTATGTCTGTGGAAGGCTCCACAGCAGTAGTATCAGCTGCCTCCTCTCATGTGCCTTATGATTCTTCCATCCAGGACCTCAGATCTTCCACCTGTGCTTTCTTGTCCTCTCTTGCTGTCCATACACAGTATCCTGAGGTCTCATTGCTGTACCTAATTACTACCTGGGCAAGAGGCAGCATGTCCTGTGGCTGCTTGTGTGTTGATTGTCCACCTGGTGAGCCAGACAGAACTTTAAAGTTCACGTTGCAGTTTTTCTCTTAATGAGGCCAGTCATTATCTAGTCATCAGTTTTCATGTAGCTGGGTAGAACTTGGTATCTTTGAGATCACTGCTCTTCTATCGAATTTGAGATTGGCCAATAGGTTCAGATGTTAGTGGGAAAGACAGAAGACACAGTTGCATAAGCTTGGGATGATCAGGTTAGAAACACAGTAATGCTTTCTGAGTACTAGACTAGACTAGTGCACTATTTAGGTGTGTACTCACTAGACTGAACTAGACAAACAGACTCAGAGATCAGATAGTTTCCTAAACACTGTAAGTAATGCTATCCCAGGAATGGGTCAAGGAGACCTGCTTATGTCAGCATATTCACATTGCCTCTCCTTCCATATTTTGTATCATGGAAATAACTTTGAAACTAGAATAGTCTCTAAGGCTAATTTTACCAGCATCCAGGAGAAACTTTTGACATTGTGGAGATGTGCAGTGGAATTCTCATATATTGCACTTTGGAAAAGATTTCTGAAGAAGCTTAATAAACTTGATTGTTTCATTTCATTCTTCGTTGAAAGAGAACCATCCATGAAGTGCTGGTTGTTCAACTGGTATGTATTTATCCTTTAAATAGGCAGAATATGTAACTGAGGTTTGAATGCTCCTATGTCTTGCTCCATAAAAGATCACCATCTTGGAATGACCTCTGTTATGCTGAAGAGAACAGGCCAATCCATTTAAATACAACATGTCATATGAATTCTGGCTATAAATCCACTGCAACCAGTGGAGTTAGCAGTGGTTACAAACTTGATTCACAAAATTCCTTTTTTTTTTTTTTTCTTTTCTATATGCATTCTGTAAACAGTTCTTTGAAAATACTCATTGAATTTCTCAATAATAGCACAGTAGTATAACATGCCATGCTTGAACTTACTCTATAGAGAGTATATTACTTATACTCCTACCTTAAAACTCAGGTAGAACTTTCTGGTAAATTCAATCAACTACATTTGCCTTTTAAATTGAAAACTTTTGGGGTAATTAATTTATAGAAATAGTAGACTTCAGTTTATACAGTAATTGATTAGCCTGATTGTAAATAGAAAACATATTTTAAATCTGCTATCATAAAGCAGTTTGCAAAGTAAGCATTACATAAGATAAAAATGTCAAACAGAAATCTGTCTTACTCTTGTTATTCCCTGGTCACCAGATGTGCCTGTGTCCCAGTTTTGCTTCTGGAAAGAAAAAGTCATTATTCTATTTCCATTTTTTTAAAGAGATAATCATAGATCACAAACTTTAAGGTACATATATTGGGCTTATGTGAAGTCTCTGAGACTTCACGCATCTATCTCTTCAGCTTAGCTTGTGTAGAGGCAAAATCATTCAGCTCTGTGAAATTCAGAGTTCACAGACTGCCCTTCGCAGAAGTGAGCAAATGAAATCTGAATAACCCAAGTATTCACACTTACTGCAGATGAATTTCCTAAATTTAGCTGAAAAATCTTGCAGTTTATGGTGGCATCTGGTTGCTATTACTGCAGATAGAAAAATGTCATCCTAGAAATGTCTTCTGCACCAACAGCTGGATTTATTTGGGTAACCTGTGTTATGCTGTGGCCATTTATAGTAGCTGATTTTGGAGATGGACTCTACAAATATATCTGCTGCAAATCTGTGTTACAGCAGTAGACCTTTAGTGCACCAGTCCTCTTGAAAAACTAAGACAAAAACCGTCTCCGAAGTTGAAAAACATTTTACAACCACCAGTGACACCTTTCCCAGTGGTCTCCTGGTGGCCACTGAACAACATTTGTGGGTCACCACTATGTTCTTCAGCTGCAGAAGAAGTGCAACAGAGGTGATGCTGCTACTGGATTCCAGTGCAGGGCCAAACTCCCTGGCCCATTAATTTTCATTTGCATCACTTCCTCAGCACAAAGCAGACTTAATGCTTCATTAACTGGCAGCCCAGAGGTTCACAATGTGCTGGTGAATTCAGATGCTGCAGCTCTGGTGTAGCCCCTTCCTCACAGTTCCAGTGTGGATCTTGAGCAGTAGAGGGTGGGCAAAAGCAGAAGCAGATGAAGTTTTCAGTATAGCTTTTTTCTTTATCTCCCAGTTTCCAAAATTATGTGGTTAGGTAAGAATCTCCTCTTTAATTTAAAAATTAAATCTCAGAAGCCATAAAGTAAATCAAATGAAAAACAAAACAGATATTAATCTTGTGATGTTTGATCCAATTTTGTGTTTTGGGGAACTGTCTTCTGGTTTTTGAACACCTGGATTTAGCAAGGCTATCATGCCTGGAACAACATACACAAAGAGTTTTCTTACTATCACTATTCCCCTCCCTCTCCCTTTCAGGCAAATGAACTAATTTGGACATGATATTTCAACACATTCTTTGCATCGAAGGTGGCTAATAGCCTACTAGAGAAAGAATGTATCTAAAAGCCCACTTTAGCTTTTATAGCTGAATAACGTGCTTTTCACAAACCAAATGATCCAAATCTATAGGAAAACAAAATAGTAAAAATTAATTTCTCTACTTACATACTAAGCACATGTTTAGGATTTAGTATTTCAAAAAATACAGGGATGGCATAATTTTAGTTCCAGGGGCTGTGAGTTCTTCTTTAATGAGTGCCTTGACAACATTAGGACATTTACATTAGAAATATTTTGTACGGTAGTACAGACAACGTGGGAAAGAACTTAGAGTTAATGGTTTTGTACTGTTTATCATCTTAAGAAGAGTAAAAAGCTGAGTGTATACATTTATTTAAATTAGTTAGGCTTTAAAAACCTCAAATTCCTAGATCTGTTAGAACTAAATCCCAAAATGTGTTGTGGCAATCAGCAGTTTAACTGCATTGAAGCGTACATTTGCAATTTTTTTTATATTTTTTTTTTTTCTGGATCAGTATCACATTAAGGGTAACCTGCAGATTTGAGTCTTTTCTGTCTAAATATCCTGAAACTTTACAACAGTTACCTACAATCCCAGAACAGAAAACAAAAATATTGCAAAGAACTTGAAATGGGGAAAAAGATTTTAAAATCCTAAGTTTTTGAAGAATGTGATCCTATTTTGATATTTGCAAATACATTTCATTAATGACTTAGGATATAGGAAAATTTCTTTACAGTTTACTTTGCAGATTATCTTGGGATGACATAAGGAATATTTTGAAATGCCTTTTCTTCTGTTAAAATGCACTTGAGGGGCTTCTGTGAATCATCTTATTTACTGAGCAGACCAGAATGACTCTCTCAGAAAAGTTAAGGGCTAGAAAGTATTTAGGAATTTCTCTGAATGTCTGTTATTCCTCTACAGACTGGAGCTGCTTCTCTATCGTACTAATACCTAGGGATCCAGTTGATAGTGTTTCATCTGTTTTGTATAAGAAGATACCTGTATGCTAAGAATGCATTATCAGATTGTGAGTGGAAGAATTTTCATGCTTTCTGGATGGTGTTTAATGTGGCAATATACCACACATGTATTTTACTGAAATACCTGCTTTCGTTTCCTCAATTTTTTAAATTATTTTTTTACCTAAAGACCTAAATGCAGTGGTTGGTTGGACTGCTCAGAATGTTAGTAATGAGATATGGAGCCCTTTTCTTCCAGGTCACTGGCATGAATTTGACCCTGGCTAGTAAAAACCAGGAGTCATTATCAGCTGGTGACTGTTTGGTGGCCTAGGACAGACAAACTGGTGGTTTCACTTTGTGTAATGACCCGTGGCTGCATACACATACACACAGTCTTCAGTTAAAACATGTGCAAATAGCTTGGAAAATACCATATATCTCATGACTGAACTTCAAAACTCAGGCTGGAAGGTCATCTGTGGTGGCAATTAAGAGTGACGGGCTTTGTACCCTGTCAGCCACAGAGAACAAGGTGCTCTCCAGCACTCACACAGGTCATTTGCTTCTGCTTGGACAGTGGAACCCACACATTTAAAGCAGAATAACACAAAGTACTGGATAAGTACTAAATTAATTTTGTACAAGAGAAAGTTATGAAGCAAAGTCCTTACAGATACAGAGTCTATGAAAAAGAAAAGGAGGGCAGCTGAAAATAAAAGAGAAGAAAACCTGGGGAAAAAAAAGTAGTAGAAAAGGAAAGATACAGAATGGTAGAATAGAGAATATAGAGAAAACTACAAATACACTGATGGCAAATGCTTCCCAAAAACCTGACCTCTTTCCCTTCCGCCTTTTCAGAATTAATCTACTTCCTGTGAAAAAAAAAAAGGCTTGTTATATAAGAAGAAAAATTCAGCAGAGTATTTAAGCACATTTTTCGCTTCCAGTATGTGAAACATCCTGCCTGTTTCAACAGTGACCTATCTGCTTAACCAAAGTGAAGTTTCATAATTAAGTTGTGTAGACTCAACTAAAGGGTTTGGTTATGATGATGGATGTGGCTTTACTGCATCATCAGCAAATAGCACGATGACCAAGAAATTAGCAAGGAGTAACAAATAAGAAGATCTCCACTGCTGTGATAGGAAATTTGGACAGTGTTGGGAGGGCTTTTGGAGCAAACACATGCTGGGTCAGGATTTTCCACAAACTTGTTCACCCATCTCAACAGTTACTGTTAAATATCTGTGACACACGTGTGTTGATTCAATGGTGAAAGGCTTAAAGATCAGGCTGGGTTGACATTTTTCTTGTATGGCTCAATATCATGAAAACATTTGAAGTGTAAAGAGCTGTGGAACTGGCTAGTTTCACATGTCATGCTGATGCTGTGTGGCTTTGTAAAAGAACTGATACACTTTGACGCTCTAGGCCTGAAGCAAATACAAAGCACAGGACTTCTGAGCATGGCAAGAGACCGTGAAGCAGCAGCACAGAACACCAGGTAAGATCAAATTCCTGGCTATCTTCCATTTCCCTGTCACACTGTGTATGCTTAATAAACTGTTTATACAACAGTGATAGGATATGACTGCCACCTGCATGCTATGTAACGTGTATACTCTGCAGAAAGAACATTTAGCAGCTGCAAGATATAAGTAGTTTAAACCTAGAATGCCTGGATGTTCTTAGGTGAGCTCACTACTTTCTAAGCTGCAAAAATGCTTAATCCCTGTGTCACTTTATATTATTTTGTAGTTAATGTTGTCAGTGGGTTGACAAAAGCACATAACCAGGGGCAGGATCTGGCCTATCATATTTAGTAGGATGTGATTCCTCAACCAAACACTACAACCTTGTAAGGGCACATACTCTGCTTTATTTTCACATCTGAAATGTGAAGGAGTAGACCTTGTCTTGCAAAACTGCAGTTGTGAGCTTAGTGCTGATATATGATCACCCACAGATGCTAAAACCACAGTTTGGTTTAAGAACTTTAAATAAATAACCAGCTGACCACTTAGCAATTTATTTTTGTCTGACGCTTTTGACTGGCACTTAGAGGGAAAGCTCTTTTTAGCAGGAATAATCTTCTATTTGATAATTATACAAGGCCCTGTTCCTAACTAAAGTTCTATTGAAAAATTATCATTATATTGTTTAATGATTTTTTAAAACTTAGAATAGTGCAAACACTGGAAGTAGTTTATATAGAGTTCTGAGCCTTATTAATAATTCTTATGTATAACTACCTTTCTCGTCTCTAATTCTCTTCTTGTCTGCAGTCACTTTTCTTTAAACTTCAGTTATTTTATCTCATTACCTTTGTCTTGTTCTGCAGAAGCAGTATATTCTGCTCTGCTCAAAGGAATATCTCTATGCTCTAGCTAGCAGGGGACTGTTTGTATGTGGATCTTCACTTCCTGCTCATTGTGCCTTTTGGTGCTTCTCACAATAAACTTGGCAAAGCTCAGGCTTATTGTCTGTCAACTCCATTTTTGTCTTTTGCAGTCCTCCATTGCTAAATAAGAAAGGCAAGCTTTTTTCACAAATTCACAAATTCAGGCAGCATATTACTGCTTTCCAATAGGCAACCACAGATCCTTCATACGTAACCATTGATTTTCTATCCAGGGATATGTAGGAAATCTTACAAAGAGCATGAGTAAGGACACATCTAATAACATGTCAGACTTTTCCTGTTTCCACACTTGAATGCTCAGTCCAGAATACTGATACCTGCACCTGAGAACAACCACAGTTTACAAAGTCAATATATACTGTATGAAGCAGCTGTATAGTTATGATAGTTACCACAGGGAATGAAACCTAAAATTTTTAGATGCAAGCAGAGGGCATAGGCAGGATCTGACTTTTCTCTGAAGTAGGCTCAGCTAGAGGAAAAATATTGATTTTCACCACAGCCATCCTTCCTTCAGAAGTTATTTCATGTTTGAAAGGAATGCATGAGGCTATAGAGGAAAAAGGGTGATATTTTATCTTAATTTATAATTTTATGTTATTTACAGGATTCAGTTATTTTATGTGTGCTTTTCAAGCAAAAGCAAATAAAACAGAAGATTTTCTTTAACTGTAGTGTTTGATACATACTTCATTGGAAGTTCTTAATTAGTATCAGTGCTCAGTCATGGCAGTTATGCTTTTTCCAAATGGGTATTGCAGACACCAAACAAAAAAGGTAAAGATAAATTAAACTTGTATCTTTTAATTTGTTTGTGTAAAACATCCAAATGTTAACAAATTTCTCTGAACCAACTGCTATATCTCAAATATGAAGTCTGAACCTGACTTTCTAAGACACCATGCAAACTGCTGGCTTCAGTTCATGAGGTGTTCACAGGCTGAAATCAACTGATTGGCTTCAAAACCCCATAGTCAATACTGGCTTTTACTGGGAGGAGGGCTGCTGGGCTCGGTGGGCCACTCATCAGATGCAGAAGAAGGTTGCTGTTGGGGTTGGGTTGGTTTTGGTAGAACACATTTATGTAGAAATGCCAGTGTTCCTTTCAAATGGGGCAGATGAAAAATGGAGGAGAATATTGGGGAAGCAGATATGCAGATTATGTTTCCTATGCCCTCTGGAAAATCTAGTTTTGCCTGTGTTCGTACACTCATTTTTCCAATGTGTGCAATTGACAGCTTGATATTCATGAGCAGTATGAAAAAATGAAATAAAATCAGTTCTGAAAGAGTATGCTCTATAATTCTTAGGTTATGGCATTTATTTCAGATACTTTTAATAAAAACAGAATTGGACTGTGTAACCAAATGAAATACACTTCTATTGCTGTATATATGTATATGAACTTCAGTATTGTTGCTGTCCCTTTTTGGAAAAAAAAAAAGTAACTCCTTTTGTTTTTTGTTTTTTTAAAGTTTAAACAGTTCCACTTGGTGTTCTTTTTCTTCATTCTTCTGAAGAATTTCTGCCTGAAGCACAGCTACAATACACTCATAAAACATATCAAGGTATCAGCATTCTCCAGTACTCCAACCACTCCAATCACTGCTGTGTGAACAGCTGCGAGTGCATTTTTTTAATATTTGCAACTAAAATTACTTCTGCACTTAAAAGTGCCCAGTTCTGCAAGCCTTCCTTGGCCAGGACACTTCTCAAAAGTTCAGTGAAATTCTAAACCCAGTGGGATTCCAGATTGAAAATCAAAATCTCAGGGACATACGCGGGGGGCACCGGGGGAATAAAATCCCAAAGCAATAGGTAAACCTTGAGAAAAAAACCCAGTCTTTTTGATTAAAAAAGCAAAAAAATGGTCAAAAAATTCTTAAAAATACTGACTCTCAAAACACAGCTCTGTGTTTCTAAGAGAGTAATTCCTTATGCCGGAAATACCTTCATAATTAACATCTACTAAAGCAAAAGCTCAAACATGCATTCTACCCATTCCAAACTTCTGCTGACTTCATGCACCATAAATGTTCCAAAAGTGTCCTACTTTCTTACAAAAAACAAAATCAGAGTTTATAATAGCGGAAGGAAGCATAAACCCTACTAATACAGTACCTATATAAAATTGCTAACAATCGAGCTAGCATGGATAGTATGAAATATGCAACAAAAGTCAGGGATGTTAGCAGAAATGAAAATGTGATTTCTGTGGTGGACCATGGCACATTCTGCTGAAGACAACTGGCTGCAAAGCCAGGTAGCCCAGCAGAGGCTTTTGGGTGTAGTGAGTGAAAGGTTATTCATTCCTCAGTTGACACTGAAGTAAAAAATTCTGCATGAACGAATGTGCCAGTGTTTTCAGCCACTGATACTTAGACCACTTAATAGGTAGAATATTAAATATTTGCATATTTTTAAGTGGGTGAATAGTTTTCTGCTAGTTCAGCTGTTAGTAGGAATTACAGGTTGTTAGAAACAAACATGCTAAACCTAACAATACAGGAATGTATATGCTGAGACTGCCTCACAGAGCACTATCACAGTATGAGGTACACAAATACTAATTCAGGACTTCAGTAGTAATTTTAAGTATGGCAGTTTGTTAATACTAAAATAAAAGTTAATGCAACAGTAAAGAGAATATCTAGACATTTAATTAATTCATAATTTGAAGTGCTTTTTGTTATTATTAGTTCAATTTATAAAAACACCATGTTTAAATCAGGTGGGTTTATGTGTAGTTCTTCTGTACTTACTGTACCTACTTCCCAATGCAGGAGATTTTTAAAAGATAATGAGAAAGAAGCCTTTCCCTTCATTTTCAGTTAATTTTGTTTTGTCCTTACCAAGGTGGTCTCATTTGAACTGATGGATTCATACATTGTAAGGTATAAGGTATAGAATGAGATTTTATATTTTCTTCATCCAACAGCCAAGTGTAGCACTAAATTAGCTCATGAACCAAAAGAACTGTTATTCATCTCGCAGTACACAGGACAAAAAATGGGTCCAAAATTTTTAGGTTTTGTTTTCCTCAACTCTTGAGGCAATTACTGTAGCCAGGTGCAAAAATGACAGGGGAACGAGCTTTCAAATTGAGCTCTTAAATCTATGGAGAAGTTCATTACTGGCACAATGTTGGTATACATCAGCAATAGAGCCCAAGTGTATATTAGTTCTTTTCTCCTCAGTTATTCATTTCTCCAGTAAATCTACCCAGTGTCTCTTGTTTCAGTAGCTCCTGTCCAAAAGAGGTAGATGGTCAGGGGTTTACAGTTCCTTCTTAAAAACAGCTCACAAAACAACTGTGACTGTGTCTTACCCATCAAATAACAAAGAATGAAAATCTGTGGCATGGAATTGGACCTTGCGGGGCTTCTTTTTGGAGCCAAAGAACTGTAAAAGGAGGGGAAACAAACAGTTTCATTATTAAAACAATTGGAGTAGCTAGTCTAAAGACAGTCTAAAAGTCTTAAAATACTGGGTTTATTCCAACATAAAATGTAAAATCCCTGCTGTTCTATCAGCAAATCTGTTCCAGATTCACATGGCAAGCAACATTGTGTTAGTTGTAAAATAAGTTTCTGAGCCTCAGTAATTTCAATGCCACAAGGAACAGAGACTATTAAGTAAGTAGCAGAACCTGGCTAATTCACATCAGTAGTTCAAAGCACCAATGTCTATTACAAAAATTTGTAAATTAGTAAGTTATCAACCAGCATGGCCCATTTTCACAATTTTCCCATGAGCGTTAATGATATTTGATGTTTGCTTAAAGTCTGCTCCTGCAGGCTAGTGAATAGATGCAAACTTCTGCTTCCAACAAAGAGTTCTTGCCTTTATGGTTAGAGATAAAACATGAAAACATGAGCCAGCTGAACCCTAGAGTACCAAAACCAGAAGGCAAATAAGCAGAGCCCCAAACTTATTTATTTATTTTTTAAAGATCTGGCAAGCATAAAGCTAATCTTTTGATATTTGATGGACCACTTTATGCTTTTTAAACACCTGTAGTTAGCAATATTGAACTGGCACAGTATGAAACAGAAGTGCACTCCAAATACCATTGTACCAGATCCTGATTTTGCAAGTCGATAAACACCATCCAGTAGGAGCTTACGGCACCGTGCAAGTTTGAACCTTTATTTAATAGATGCAGTTTAATATTAATTATTTATTAAAATACAGTGTAAAATATTCCCTTTTTTTTTCCTGTATAAAATTAAAGTAGTCCTTGTAATATGAAACCTGAGCACAGCTCTCTAATTTAGCAGAGCACACAATTATGGAGTTAAGCACGTGTGAAAATGCTGATTCAGCTTTTTTTCTTCTGTGTGTGCTGAGAACTAGGGAGGACTCTCCAGATTATTCAAAGTTTTATTTTATTATTCAATTAAGAACAAAACATGACAAAAATGAAAAGGACAGCAGGGTCTGAAAGTATTGGAGCCACAAATCTTCAAAGCTTGTCAAGCTCCTCAGAATGCATCCATGGACAAATTTATGAAATAAGTTTCTCTATGTAGATTCCAACTTTTGCAAGTGATGAAGTAACATTTGTAACAGATTTGGCTTTCTGAATCTTGTTGACCTAGTGCAATATGGCTCATTTTCCTTTCAGTATCATTGCAGGAATCTCAGCTAAAACCTTACATCTGCCAGAATAGAGGATGAGACAAATTGGCAGGTGGTAATAGATTCATAAGTTGAAACAAACAGCAGCAGGATGAAATCAGGGAAAGATAATTAACATTCTGTTTGTACTTTCAAAGAAGAAACAACAGGAAAAGAACAGATGCTGGTTCAGATTTGTGGACATTCCCAGGAATTTTTTGCTTTAGGTAAAACAATAAGAACTGCCCAGAAGCTGTGGGACTCAACTGGCCACTCTGGTGAAAGAGGTCAGATTGCACTGAGAAGCAGTAGACACAGAAGAGCATCATTTCATACACATGGCTGCATCCTGCTCAGAACTGTTCCTCAGCTCCTGATGCTCTTGTGGAAAGAAAAAGAAATTAGAATTATAATATAAATTAAAAGTGATATCAGAGCTATTGGGAGTTTGTTTAAGGCAGATTTTAGTCTGGCATCATACCTTAACACACCTGAAGATATATAGTCAGCCCCAGAGCCACAGGGAAAAGCAGAACAATCACACAGCAATCAGTCATGTTGTAGAATACCACATGGGGCATATGGCAGAGAACGGAGGTTATTCTGCCTACAGTCCCTACTGCCAATACAGTGTTCTTTTGGAGGCTGATTCAGATGATGGAGAAGGGACTGGGTTTATATCAAAATATGTAAGGTTTTGGGGACCTTATCAAAGGAAAGAGAAATCAGATATAAAATGCTGGCCCTGGTGAGGGCTACTGCAAATTTCCCAGCTGTCCAAGGTGGACCAGATCATTAGTGATTAACTGCCTCTGCATCTTCACAGAAGTAAAATAACCCTCAGTTTCACCATGTTTCCCACAGTCTTAATCTAGTAAGGCTGAGATTTTTGTAAGTTTTTTTTTCAATCATCTGAGTGAGTTTTAAAACGTACACCCATTTGGGACCTGCAGCCTTTCATGTGTAGTGGGCAGAGCTACCTGTGCATCTGATTTTCACATCTATGCAAGTAGTGTTAAAATAATTTTATCAGTTTTTTTGAGTGATATCAGTAGTTTTATTTAAGCCTGTAAGTATATAGCACTTACAACTGAATAACCAAGCAGAGGTGATTTCATGCAGAGAGAAATTCTCATTGCTTTTCTCTTGTGTAGTAATTTATATTAAAGTGGGATTGTCTTCCATTCCAGGGAAAAGAAAAAAAAAATGTTTAAATGTCAGTGAAAGGAATGTTGAGGCAAAATGCATTCCAAAATTTTCTCTGCAGACTCAGGAGGTGAGAATTTAACCTCTTATTTCACATATATTTAGGGGTGAAGCTCTGGACAAAAGAGTACTGTGACACAGCCTGTCAGTGAGGTGTGGTCTGAACACCCAGTAGGGGTAAGGCATTTGCCTAAGGCAGAACTGTGGGACCTGAGAGAGATGTTCAGTACCCATTTCTGGTATCATTTTCTAGGTCAAACCCCTTAACAAGTCTGTGTCTCAGTCCCTTCACTGGTAAAATACGGATTGTATTCCCCAGCTACCTAATGAGTTAAATACCACATCATCCTTAACATTATGAATGCTTGTAATCATTCACTGTGAGATCATACAGTCTTGCAAGGTAAAGCACAATCCAAATACAAGGTAATAAAAGTCAAAGCCTTCCATGCAGTGCTAGGAATACCCAATACAACTCATTTGGAATAAATTTCCATTCCAGCCTATTTCAAACACACATGTAATGCTTCTGTTATGCCATCTGAAGTTTCTCATGACAGTGTTAATCTCCTTGCGATGGATTGCAGCATGGTGCTACAAGGACTTCTTGTCTAGAAGAGGGAACCTGTTGATTTTCATGTCTATTAATCCAGTGTAGCTTTTATGGCAAGGGTTTATTTTACAGGAGCAGATTTGGTTGTTAAGGCAGCAGAGTTTGTTTGCTGTTGTCTTTCTGTGTTGTTGTTTTATGTTAGGTGGTGAACCATGAAATATTTCTGGACTTCTAACTATATATTTTAAAGTTCTACTGAGTCTTTTATAGTAAGCTGATTTCTTTCTAAGATGTCATTAAAGTCTTTAACTTTTCATTTTTTAAAAAAATTTTAATAAGCATAATGGGAGATTAAAAGCAAGTTTCACTTGTACATTTTATTTTTAATTTATTGTTTCTGTGTGGTGCTCTTGCAGAGAGCCTAGATACATACATTTTTAATATTATATCCTTGCAGAATTCCCACTGTGTGGGTACATAGGGTGAAGTGGGGCATAGTGAATGGATTTACATTTCTCCTCCTTTACTGTGTTCAGTTTTATCAACTTGTTTCTAGCTGCAGTGCACATAACTCCATGTTATATAATGTGGGGAACATTTTGTTGAAATCAAGTTCCACTAATTGTCTTGCATACTAAATTAGGAAGACAATAATCTCTCTTTTGCTAATGCAGTTCTAACCCAGTGACCCAGATCCCAGTGAGTTTCCTTAAGATCAGAAATATGATTGCACAGAACAGTCTGTACATTGGTGCTAGTTCTACCTTTTCTTCATTCTTTTCCTTAATGATGGTATTTTCCTCTGTTTGGCTGTATATTCTTTCTTTTTATTTGCTTCTGTTTCAAAGCAAAGCTAAGATAATAATATCTAGTTTATTAACATGCCCTAGTTGGTTTCTCATCTTCCTTTTACTAAACTTTTCAAAGGAATTTTAAAATAAATTTGTTATTGAAAAATGAAATTTCAGGACATCATCCTATGGCATAAGTAAATTTAAAGGGCATTTATCCAACTTAAATGTGTAGTGTAACAACAGGCAGAATTTATTTAACTGTAAATTAGAAGAAAATCAGTGGAAGATAACTGATTTATAAAATAAATTATTGGAATTATTTTAAAATTATGAGCAGGTATACTGGACCTTATAAGTAAACCTCATATCCTTCTAGATAATTCCAAGAGACTAATATTAGGAATCTATGTATCAGTAAACAAGAGCAAGGATGCTATAACATTGCATGGATAGAGATCACCTGATTTTCTTGGCACTTGTCAGCTGTTATTTAATTATGGAAACTAAATTTCAGCACAGACAGGGCTGCACTTCACCTAATGACAAAATGCCCCATGTGCCATGCCAAAAAAGATGTGTTTTTAGCCATCCAGGGAAACTGCAATTAACCTCCTACTCACTGGAGGTCAGGAAATCTAAAGCTCATGGAAGCACTACAGAGAAGTTTGGCATTGGATGAGCCTTTCAGGAAAAGTTGAAACAGTAGGAAGTAGCAGGGAGATTCAAACAGCCCCCTTAAAATCAGATTCTAATGCGTACATTTGCTGAACAAATTGTCACCAGTTTATCTGAAATTCTGGGTATTGATTTAAGTCACGCTCCAGTAAATGTTCACCATGACTTCAATGGATGAGTGAGTTTACATTTCGGGTTGCTCAGTTTAGTAGCAGGCAGTGCTCTTAATCCCTGTGGAGCTGCTATTAGCCATTGGTTGACCTGAAATTCACATGAGTTGGCTTTAATTCAGAGCCTGGTCTGCTCTCTGTGGTTTGCTGCTTTGGGCTGGGTTTTGTTGAAATTTTGACCTGTCACTGAAGCCAGATTTTCTTGAGTTTTTCTTCTTGCTCTTGAGAAAATCTGTCTTTAACAGTACTTTCAAGCACTCCTCCATGATCATGCTATTTCTTGTGCTTATTGTCTTGCCAGGGTTTGGCCAGAGTGCTGAGGAGGGCCAGGGACAGAGGACGGGCAGAGGGAAGCAAGAGAGCACTTTCTCTGTGGCCATTAACATCAACGTGTTTTGTTCCTTGCCTGTGAGGAATACTCTGACTGTCCAGACAATGTGTAATTAAATTCCAAAGTTACTGCAGGGAACATTCCACATGTTTTTAATAATGACCCTTAGAAATTTAATGTGACCTTTTTTTAGTATCATTTGAGATCTGGCAGTCTTAACTTTTGATTAGACTGCAGAAAGGTTGTGTTTTATAGTAGAAAAAAAATTATGTCTCTGTTTGGCTTGCAGGAAAGTACCTGAAAGCTGTGTGCAACCCTCAGTGAAGGAAAATTTTCTCTTTTTTTGAATGCAAGAAGCAAATACATTTCCTCTGCTTTTTTTTTTTTTTTTTTTAACTAGGGGAATATTGCTGTGAGTTAAAAGTCCGAGGTATTTTCTAGAACAAGGGGTATTTCTCTATGTTATTATTGCAGATTTCTTTGTATTATTGGGAACTAGTAGGTGATGGGTCAAAACTGATTTGCAAGATCTTTTAGCTTTAGAAGGTCCTATTCAGTATTCCCCATGTGTGAAAATCTCACTAGCTGGCACTACAAGGGCAGAATCTTAATGCACTCCTTCGGGTTTGTTCTGTAGAGCATTGGTTTGATGTGGTCTCTGCCCTTTTACCAGCTAATCAAGGTCCACCGGGACTGGAGGTGGGTAAGCAGCTATTCCACTTGTCTTGTACATGTCCATATACAAAGATACATGGTTACTTACCACGGAGATGGACAGGAAATAACAGTGAGAGGGAAGATCTTTACCTCATTAGTAACATTACATTTCCTATAGTGCATATTTTTCATATATTAAAAGTTAATAAGATGATGTTAGCTTACAAGACTTGAAGAGAGATGTGATCATAGTAAATGTGTCCAGAGGGTCAGAAAATATTACTAAAGCATTTTAAAGCATACCCAGAACTCTCTCCTTCATACTCTCTCTGTGTCAAACAGTAGTATTTCTTTTATTTCTTGTTTAAAGTCTTAATGCCTGCAGCTACCAGAAGAAAATTAATGTTTCATATTGTACTGGTTATTATAGTTACACTTGGAGGCCCCAGTCTTGACTGGAGCTTTGGGATAGTAGGTGTGGCACAACACACTTAGCAGGAGAGCTCCTGTGAAAAGACACTGAAATGTGCCTGGACAAGACTCACAGAAGTCCTGATGCATCCCCATTATAGATAAGGAATTGATAGATCAAATTATGCACTAAATTAATAACTAAGTTACAACTGAAGTGAATAAAATCTTTGGGGAGGGCTCTTGTTTATCATTCCTATAGGTACTGTGTATGTTTTGCAGTGGGCACACTGTCAACCAAAGCTAAGTTTAACACACACATAAAAGGTACTTTGTTGGCATGTTTTCCCTGCCATTATATCAAAATTACTGTAGCTCAGCTGCCGTGGCTTGAAATTGCTTCTTCCATATATGAACAGAGTGCTGCTTGTACGAACAGATAAGGACCAAGAATATATTTGGCACTAAATAATACTTAATATTTTCATCTTTTTATAAATAACTCTCTTGCATTCTTCTCTCAAGTTTACACATATACCTGGATGGGGTTCCGTTTAAGATATGTGTTTTCTCCATTGTTTAGAGAAAATACACAGAGAGGAGAACTTCTCAATTAGCTGCATACACTCCAAGAGTTATAAAGGTCAGTCCCTTCTTAGGAAGCTTCGTAACTCCTGTAAAATGCTTCCATGTATTTCTGTATCTGATAATATGAACAATGATACTGAGAAAGAGGATTGCTCAGGGAGTAAAAATATAAGAAAAAACCCAGTCATGAAAGTAGCTGGCATTGTCTCAAGCCCTACTCCATGTGCTGGACCCACAGCCTTTGCACATTGACTGCATTGCAGCCTTCTTTGTGCAAAAGGTAATTTTTGGGGAAGTTTGTGAGGAAAATCCTTCAGGGTGCAATGGCCTTTTTGTTCCATTCAGACTATGGTCAGCTGATACTGTTTATTTTTGTTAGTACTTAGCATTAAACACATCTTTTGAAAGGAGCGGGACTGTGCTCCTTGCGCAGCACCCGACTGTGCAGTGAACAGCTGTAACTGCTGGGAGGGTGCAGATGGCACTGCTGCCCTCACTGTCCCTCCTGCATGAAACACTGAGGAGACTAAATGTGTCTCTAGTTCTGTAGGTGACTTCAGGTAGCTGGGCACAGAGGCAACAGAGCCAGTTTCTCCAAAACTTTAGCATTCAGATTGTGTCCCCTCGCCAAATTTCTGATGAGATTTGAGATATCTGTTGTAGCCTGTAGAGATGTTACTTTCACTGTTTTGTGATACATCTAGAAACTTTGGATTTTGCTGCAATGTTTTTAAAACTGAACTGAAAATAGCACTAAACTGATTTACTGAAAAAGGCTTTCTTATGCAACATCCATCAAATATACAAGGACTGTAATTTAACCTTTTCTTTAGTGTTGACATTGTATCTTATTTTTACGCAGTTCAGTGGAAATTCTGCTTACAGCTGATTGCAGGCTCTTTCTGTGTCAATTATGAAACATTTTCACTGGGCAAAGCAGCTTGAGTCCTGCGAATAGGAGATAAAGGCTCACTACCAGAGTAGTTTTACACAAGCATTTAATTCCTTTTATTCATTTTTTATTTTTAAATTAACTTATGATGACTATATTTGGTTCTGCAGCAAAGTGCAGAAGTAACCAGATTATTAATTTTATTTTTATCACCACGTTTGTATGATAACACTTGCTAGAAACCAATTTTTCTAAGGTTCCAAGAGAATACAATTGATTAGATGCATATTTTCTGCTGTATACAACAGATCACACCTAGCTGCACAGCTTTTCTCAGGTAAGTGAGCTATTATGTATACCCCTTTCTCTTCCCTTCCCCATCTCCCTTAATTGATAAAGAAAACCAGACATCTATCTGCATGAGGCTTGTTTTAAAGTCAGTACACATGTCCATGGAAAATAAGTACCTAGTTACTAGGGTTTATCCACTGGGGCCAGACAGCATAGATAGCTCTAATAATGAATTTGAAATAGGATTTTCTTACTACTCTGAAAAAAAAATAAAAAAAATTCCTCAGACTCAAAGATAAATCAAAGGAAAGTGGCGCCCCAGTGGACCAGGCAACCCATTGGCAGCACAGTCACATGAAAGCCTCAGAGGTCACTACCTCAGTATCAGCAAAGCTATTTGTGGAGCTCACTGTGGAGTTTCACATCGTGGCTAAATCAGAATACTTAATAATCTGGCACCCAAATTTCACATGTTGCCAGCCTCAGTTTTTATGTGAGCCTTCCTTTCACTGCTTTGGAATCTACCCCTTGAGTTGTAAAACATGGGTACACAGTCCTATGTTTTGACAAGTTAAAAAAATTAATTTGGAACCAAATTTAAGAGACTGTGTTGATGCACAGGTAGGTGAATTTTATTGCAGAAAAGCATGATGGCTATGTCTACAGCAGATACTCTGAAATGAGAAGGGAAAGATTAATTGTATTGAAAGATTGGCTATGTGCCTTCTTTCCCCCCCGCCCCCCCTCCCCCATCTATGATATAACTCAGAAGTTCACATTTTTAGATTATTAACTGTTTATGAGTAAAGTATCTGCTTTGTATAAATTTTTTTTAAGGATGCTTTAGTTACTTCTGGGGGAATGAAAATGTAGGTCAAGCACTTGAACCCATTCCCACACACATTCCCCTTCCTACCCATCCATAAATTTTGATTTTGGAAAGTCACAATGGGATTTTCCGAAATTTCTGAACTCGTGTCTCTTGTCCCTGTTCTAATGCAAAAAGTCTCCCCAGCCAATCCATATCTCCCAGAAGCCAAAAATACTGGAGTGATGGCCTGTCCTCACTGCGAAAAGAGACTGTGGTGCACTGCAGGAGATGTAGTTCGACAGGAATGTTCAATCTATACTGGAGCTCAGGAGCCAAGAAATACTTGAATACAGCTCCCACGGCTAAGCAGGGCTCTGAGCACCTCACTTAATCTCCAGGGTGACCACTCCCCACCTGTAAATTGACACACACTTCCTTGTTTCACAAAGGCTTCAAGAGGATAAAAATCTGTGAAAGTTATGAGATTCTCAGATACTCTGATAAGTCTCAGGATAAACAAATGTCGAATGCAAAACAGCAGCTTACATGGTACATATTCAAGGACATGTGGAATGAATTAGAAAGATGAAGAGAGGGAGCAAAAGAATGAGAATGGGAAGAGGCAGAAGGAAGGAAGGATAGGCAGTAACTGTGCAGGTCAGTGGCTGGGGGGCATGGGAGAGTTATGCAGAGTCCTGCACACTTCGAGTTCATGCTGCAAACAGTCGTGTAAGTGTGTCTAAAGCAAACTGAGCCAAGGGCTTACTAAGTGAGGGGTTTTTTTTTGCAAAATTTTAATGTTGACATTTTTGTGAAGTGGCCAAAAGTAACTCCCAAAGAAGGGCTCTTACTGTCCACTTTTAGAGCATGAGTGGACATATTAAGCCTAGGTTTTATTTTATATTTCAGAATAGTCTTTTTTTGAGGGAGAACAATGTAATCTGTTTTAAAAAAAAAATTTCTCTACTGTGCTGTGCCAGTGGTGTGAGGGAAAAGGCATGTCTGGATAAACACATGCACATCTGTAAATAAATAGGCAATAAGGGCATACACCTTTCCTTAGCTGCCCTTTCCCATCATTTGTTTGGGTTTGGGTTTTTTTGGGTGAGAGTGCATATTATGAAATAGTACTGCATACTGGGAACAGATTAATGGATTATTTTTCTGACAATGGAATATAAAGATTAACCATTCACTCATTAAAAAACAAATCAAATTTTTGAACTGCAGGTTAAGCAATGTGTCCTGGTTAGTTAGAGAAACTACTGCTACTTTTCAAAGAACTAAAGAGCGTGGTCAGCAAAGAAGAGGAAAAGCTATTTGGCATCACAAGAAAGAGATGACAAAATTCAGAGGAGAAAAAGTAGGATTCATTTACAGAAAGCTCTAAAGACAGTGATGCCAGGTAGATGGCTTTATCTTACTATTGGAATGGGTGGAAAGCCTACTATTGGGAGTAAGAGTGCATGCCCTTTTTGTTCCAGAACATACTGGTTGCAATCCACTTCTGTGCAGAGGGAGAAAACTCCCAGTTAAGCTTTCCAAAAAGGATTTAAGCAATGCACAGTAATTTATACTGGCTCTCTGCACGAGAGGTTGTCAAAATCGCCACTGGTCATACCGGTGACAAGCCTCCGCTCGACTGCCGTGAAACAACAGTGGCTGCAGATTAGGTGTGCTGATATTGCAAAACAACTCTCAGCAGCAGGGAATGGAATGGCTTAATGTTAAATGCAAAGACCTGAGACAAACGGTTCCTCATGATTTGCTGAGGAATGTCTCAGCTTAGAGTCACTGTCAGGTATTGGGTGCTCACACCATTTAAACTAAACTGGGCTGCCTTAGAAGCAGATGAATTTTGTCTTTTTTGGTCTTTGCAGTGATACACTTTCTACTGCAAACAATTGGTATTAATAAATAACTGGCTTAGGTGCTTCTCTATGTCCACTCTACATACGCATGCATTGTAGGCATCTTCCTCCCAACAATACTCAAAATCTCCTTGATATTTGTAATCTTCAGAAGCAAATTTTAAAATGCTATTTAGATGCTGTTTGAAAACCTATTAAGCACTTCATCGGCATGGATGTGTCTAGATGCCATTTAAAATCTGATACTAGAAGCCTATGTGACACTTAGAATAGAACTCAAAAATGTAGTTTTTAATAGTCTGATCTTCATGAAAAGTATATTTTAAAATTCTATAGGCAGAACCATTAAGATAAAAACAAATCACAACTGAAAATAGCAACAAAAAGGGAAAGTTAGACTTTGTGTTATACTTTGAAGATTCTCTGTCACTCATCAAGCAAGGAAGATTTTGGGAGGCAAGATTATAAGCCTACTGAAATTAATGTAAGTGCTCTCTTTGATTTCAGTGGGCTTCACCTCTTGAATGAAGTACCCCCAGATGGCCTTACACACTGTTTGCTGCATTTTTTTTTTTCTAATGAAAGTGAAAACTAATGCAAGTGTTAAGAGAAGAACAGCTAAAAATTAATATGGTTAATACAGACCTGCTGAACAAGTGATGAAGGAGGTAGCTAAGTACCCAGAGGGCCTTGGAAAGAAAACAGCAAATATTATTTATATAAACATATTTAAAATAATGAAATGTATCTCAGATGTGTACAAGATGCCCAGAATGCAAAGGAAGGGTTTTAATCAAAGATTAATTTCAAAACACAATATTCTGGAATTTGTCATCAAAATTCTTTGAGACAGAAATTTATAAGTTCTAAATGGCATGATGCATTTTCTCATCACATGAAGGAAACAAGGCATATACCTTCCTATACCTTATGACTTCTCTTCCTCACATCTGTTTTTCACGGTGGTTTTAATTTTAGGATTTCATCACCACCACCATTCTCCCTTTGCTCCTGATGCAGGCAGTGGAAGCTCAGTGCCATCTACAGATGGAAGATAGTATCACTAATAGTCAATTGTTGGAATTGGTTCGTATTGGAACATTTTTCTCTCCTTCCCTTGAGCACTTGTTTCCTCAACCCCTCCTCCTTCTTAAAAAAAACCACAAAGTCACCCAACATACTCTGTTGTCTATCTGGCACCCTGGTCATAATCACCTTCATTAAAGGAAAAGCCGAGTATTTTTAGAATCCTGGAAGCCCTGAAACGTTTTAAGTCAAAGTTGAAGGGGGAAAAAAAGAAAAAAAAAAAANGGATTCACAAATGTGCTTTCCATTACCTAGTATATATGTCAAAATTTAGTATACATGTCAAAATTATAAATGGCTTCTTACAGATTTCTCGGCAGCTGAGAGAAATAACAAACTCTGTGGACATTTGTACAGATGGATTGAGTAAGTGGGTACTTGCTTTTCATGTATCAATGCCTGGGTCATAGTTTCAAGATAACGCATCAGGAAAAACAGGCAAGTATGGCACTGTAGGAAGAGCAGAGCTATAGTTTAAGATCAGTTTAATCCCAGTCTTTTATTTTCTTCTTCCAAAGAAGGGAGTAAGAAAAGAAAATTGGTAAAGCTTCGTGCTCTGTTATAAATAAACAGAAGAACCACATATCTGTGGCCTATCAAAACCCGTTACAATTTACATAACTTAAAAAGGAAAAAAAAATAAAATCAATAATTTCCCTCCTGGATCTTCTGTATTCAGACAGAAAGTTTTTAATTGTAAGGAAAAATTTTATCAAACAAGTCGGACATCCATTTTTAATATACAATAGCATTCACTAGTTTTTAATATCTTCCAATATAGGCTGTTCCACTGAATCCCTTCTGACAACATTAAAAAAAACTAGAATCACAGATTAGGCAAACTAAAAGCAGTCCAGTGTTTCCATTAAGTTATATGATTTGTCAGTTTCAATACCATTTCTGATGTGTTATACTTGACACAAGTAGAGAAACTGATAGGTGGAACCAAAAAGAATCTGAGTATTTCCTCCTGAAATATCTAAGTGTAGGATTGGGCTCCCTGAAATTATCTTTAGCTGTGACTTGAGAATTTAAGTCTGCAGAGATCATGCAGCTGGAATATTTAGGTAAAAAAAAAAAATAAAAAAAAATTAAGGCATAAATGAAATGCAGTAGAGTTAAAGAAATCTGTAACTGCAGGGACTTCAAGCTGCTGCCTGCCCAAATAGTCTTCTTCATGTACTGAAGAAACTCTATTTGCTTCTCCAGGTGAGAGAAAGTCCCTGGCTTGTTTCCCCTGCTGTGTATCATCTTAGCAGGCAGAGTAGAATTTTGCTTAGATTTGGGAGTCCAGTACACCATGATAATGTGATTGCTTCAAGGAACATATTCTGGTACAATGTGCTTTTACCCGTTCTAGCAACACCAAACTACTGTTGGAGAAGCTCAGGCAATAAAAACAACTAATCTGGTCTGATAACAGGGAAGGAGAGGTCTCTGACTATGAAAACCTTTACCATAATTTTCCGCATTTATTTCCTCTTTATAATCCTGTGCCCACTGAATTGCAGAAGATTGTATGTCTGGTTTGCTTTAAAACTTCTCACAATTCAAACCCAGATTATATGAGCAGCTTTCAAAAAGTACAGGCTGTAAGTCTGGGCCATGCTGAAGTCAGTGGCAAAAGCCCTGTCAGCTTCAGTAAAGTCAGAATTTCATTCCTGATATTGATTCAGCTGCTACCTTTAAATACAACAATTTTAAGGTTGTTTCTACAGAAGATCAGTGTCAGGTGTGTTTATTATTTTAAACTACACAATTTCTTTAGAAAAGTAAACATCTGAGTACCTTTACATCTCAATGAGCAATATAGAAAGTCTGACAGAAGGCATGTCTGTGTTTCACAATTTTAAACATATAATTAATTGAAATGGTTTTCTGGTAACTACGAAATCAAAGCTGTTTTTTTTCCCCTTACTCTCAAAAGGCGTTTCTGTACGCAGCCAGGAGGTGGCATTCGTGGGTAACAGTTAAAGAAATCTACATACACTATTTCTTTTTTGCAGATGAGGGAGAAAAAGGTTTCTTACAATAGCGGCAGTTACTCAATTAACTGAGGCTTAAACTAATACAATAAATTTGATTTATGTATTCTGTGTTTTACAAGGAGTGGCAGAGTTATCCAGTAGTAGACATTAATCTTCATGACGAGACAGCAGGGATCTGGCAAGTTGTGTTCATCTTCCTGTAGAGCATTTGATAGTAAAAGACTTTCTCTTCAGCTACGTCATTTTGTTCCTCCAAATAAGCCAGTTTCCAATAATTCATTGACCACAATAATACTCACTGTAATAGTGTTATAAGATCAGTTAAAGAATTTTAAGGAAAAAGACCAACTGAATTTTATCCAGTCAATGAATCTTAACCAGATTTTTCAAAGTCTGATCATTGCCATTTGTGATCCAGTTGGTCTATGGAGTATTGCCATATTTAACATCTGTGTCACATCATGCCTTTCCTGTTGCCTCATTGATCAACAGACAACATGTGATGTTTCCCAGATGTTCAGACATGGCAGATCCCAAAAGACCTATTAAATTACACTGAAAGCAAAACAACATCTATGTTGTAAAGGTTTTGTTAAAAACAGGTATGCCTGAATATTCACAAACTTGCTCCAAGATACTTACTGATATTCAAATTGCTTTTAAACATCAGTCAAACTCCTTGAAATGTCCACATTGTGCATTATATAAGGACTCTGTCACAGAGTTGATACAACTTTCTGCTCTGCAATATAATGCAAACTAAAATACAATTAAGCATATTCATACATGGAGAAGATAAACCACTTTATTTTTTTACTTTATTTTACTATTTGTCTCCTCTAATTACATGTAGTCTTTGTTCTTGCAGATTTTTACTCAGATTTCTTGCTGATAAAGCTGAATAAATCATTATTCTCAAAAGCTTATGCATTGCATTCTCTAAACAAGGCAAGGCAGTATGTGCTGTTCTTCAGTGTGGCCTTTTTTCCCCACTGAAAAGGGTCATTATAATGACCAAGACTTACTAACATATTACTTAAACTTTTATTCTACACCCAAATAACAGTAACCTGAAATTCTAGAATGGATTTCAAACACCAACTATGATCCACTTTACAGTAGCATGACACAACACTGCTTTGAAACAGAAGACAGCGGTTTTACCTTTAACATGAAGATGAATATCCTTTTCACCTTTCTGAAGCCAGTGTTACTCTTCTAGCAACACTGCAACTTCCAATTTTGTGCTGGCATTGTTAGCAATGTGTGTCAGCATTTCCTGATGAACACAGGCAGCTGTGTGCAGAAAATCAGGACCTTCATTTTGTCACCGGCAAAACAGCAGCACAGAACTCAGGTGCAATTTGTTTCAATCAGAGAAACATTTCTGCCCATTACAACATTGGCTCATTTAAAATTAGAGTTTATTTTGCCTTACTCTTTAATAAGAAGGAAAGGCCAGCAAAAAGAGGGATGTTCCTTATATAGTTATTGCTGATACATCAACATTGGGTTTTCTCTTAAACAAAATAAGTTATTAAAATCAGTTGATTTTTCTTTCCCAGTAAAGAAGTTAAGAATTTTCTGTTTAGAAATGTCCACATATTTCCTTTTGGTATTTTCCAATAGAATAAAGTGGGTTTTTTTCCCTTAGTGAAAACATTTTTTTGGGGTCCGCTTAATAACTCGGGTTCTTCTCAGGGGTTTGTCACCTCGCCGTGCCTCAGCAAAGCAGCTGCAGGTGGAACCTGCCGTGCTCGGGTGGCAGGTGAGGCTCCCACGCCCTCAGCGCCGCCGCTGCCCCCCGAGCTGCCCCCGCGGCCGCAGGGCTGGTCCCGCTCCCGGGGCGGACACGGGCAGAGCGGGACAAGCAGGCAAACCATCCACCGTGGGAGGCAGCTCTGCTGCGCTGGCAACAACGAGAGCTGAAGTTTAAGGGATGGGAGTTTTTTTCCGATCTGGTCAGAAAACGGAAATATTTCCATTTAAGGCAATAGACCTACCCGAAAGAAGGCATCTTACAGGTTTTTTATTGGTTTATAAAGTTAGAAATCTCAAGCACGGGGGAAATAAGAATGCTCTGAGTCTCCAGGATTAGCAGCAACTTGTACCCCAGTATTTCCAGATTTGTCTCCACTGTGGACTAATTTTGGACAGTCACATCTTTATTCTAATTTACATGTAACTAATTTTTGTTGAACAGTCTGAAGTTGTCTGAGAGGACTGAATGCCCAGGTATATGCTAACAGTAAAAACGAAATTTTTTTACTTCTACCAGAAACAACATAGGCACCTAAAAGTTACAAGATTTCTAAGTTGGAGCTGGTTGGGAGTCCATCCACATGGTAAAATTTGCTGGAATAACATTGCAATTCTTTATAAACCTCACCATGACAGAGCTGCATACACAAAAAGTAGGTTGTTGAGTATTCAAAATTAGAGTATCTACTTAGACTATACACTTATCTAACATTTAAAAAACAAACAAACAAAAACCAACAAAAAACCAAACCTATATGTAGATTTTGAGTTCACCTAAATTGTTGATATGACTTTTAAACAGAAATACTTAATTAGAACCATCTTTATTATTTAATGGCATAAGACTTAAACTTCTGTTTTGTTACTGACACTTGCAGGACAACAGCTAGAGAGGTAGGGAAGAGAGAACAGAAGGTATGTGCAGGATCACGGAGAAGCATGTGGAATACAAACACAAGAAGGAGACAAGAAGAGAAGCAAAGATCTGGATAACAGTAAAGCAACACATATGGAAAGTCAGCTTGAGAAGAACAATCACGTATGCCAGAAATAAATCACTAGCTACATGTAGTTAGAAGATCTGGGGAGCAAATTTAAGCATCCTAAACAACTGCAGTAGGTTAGCCAGAGTGTCTGCTGGCCCCAGGGTCACATATTGCTGCTCCCCCAGCCAGCAGTGTCCGTCTGGAACAGGGAGCTTTCCAAGTTGTGGCCAGTGCTGGCTGTTTAGAGAAGTCTGTCTGTTCTCTTCCGTTTCTCATGATTTCTCATGAAATCTATACTGCAATGCAAATCCCTGTCAGGAATACCTGAGCCAGTTTATCTACACAGAATGTGCTGATACCCAGAATTGCTTGGTTATGCTCTAGAAACAAAAACATAGTGTTAACCTGCTCCTGTACATGAACACATTTTCTTACAACTAACTTTTTTGTTTGTTTGTTTAATTTTAAATTATTGTTTCATTGAAGCACATAGAGAGGATGCTGAAACAGGCTCATGAGGTGTCCTTACTGTTTTGGGTGTTTTTTTGCAGAAGGATTCTCTTCTGACTTTGTTCCTGGGGTCATTTGCTGTTGGCATTGTTTTCACAATGTCAGCTTCCAGGTGTGTCCTGTAACATCAAACCCAGGAGCTGACACCAGGAAAATAGCTAAATTGGTCCCAGATTTAATCCAGTGTTGTTGTCCTTTGGATTTCACTCTGGAACACTATGTTATACATTAGTTCATTTGCTTGGGTCGATACTCAAGTATCAATGTCAATTTAGTTCAGAAATCCCCTCTTTTTTTTGGTAGAATCATCAGAACAGGTGAATCCCCTCAACCTTATACCTGAGCCAGCTTTATTTTTAAAGTACTCCAAAAGTTTGCTCTTGTAAAGTGGGGTATTCAGAATGCTTGTTTTCTTAACACCAGTTTTCAAAAATGTTCTTTTCCTGTGACCAAAAAGCCACAGCCTGTGATTACAGTTTTGACAACTAATATGACAACTAGCCAGGAAATCTGCACTGTCATTACATATGTACAGTCCTTACAGACCATCAGTGATGTCACATCTATGTCTGAGAGTCCTGCTCTCTGTAGCTATTCTCATCCTGGATCAGGTGAGTACATCTAAAGCCTCCTTCTGATGCCATGTGTAGAAATTTTATTTCATGATAAACAGATGTAGAGTAACTTATTTATTCCTTAAGGCTTAATTATTCAAGATAAGTGCTTTACTGAGGTAGTCAACATGGCCCAGAATCAAATACAATAGCATTTCATCATGAACTCATCTTTCCTTTCCTTTTTGATGTTTTCTTTTATGGCAGTAATCACAAAATATCCAGATCACATTTCACCAACAGTTTTTTTTAAGAGACATTTAAACAAATGTGGATGTAGTTGGCTTCAAATTCCAACTAATTTCAACTGCTAAGATGCCTCTGGATACTTTTTTAAATATTTCAAGTTTTCATTTTGCTGAAAACCTAATACTTCATATATGGTTGCTATTGCAATTTCGACTGTTAAACATAAGATGATTCATTGATTGAAAACCAAACACCTACAAGGTTGTTTGCCAGATCTTCATATTGAGTTTCTGCTGACAGTGTTTTTTATATAATATTGGCCACACTGAAATGCATGTGAAAGATAAACAACCATTTATCCAAGAGTCTATCTTGTTTGAATTTCACAGAACCAATTTTCAAGCCCAGTTCTGCCATGTAAGTAGGTAATGCAAATTTTCTTGTCACTGCCTTGATCTGAGCCCAGTTAGAAGCTCTCAGTTTGTACAAGTTTCTTTGTCCAATTCAGCACACCTGATTCAGTAAGCCATCATCTGTTGCTCACATCACTTTGAGATTTTCTGAGTCGTGGTACTGGAGTTATTGTTTAAATATCCAGACATCTAGAACTTCTGCTGTGAAGGCCCCCTCTTTCCCATGCTCTGTGAAACATTTTTCACCCTGCCATTGTACTATTATCTCTGGCCTGTCTTCTTTTTTTTCCCATCATGTCAGCTTTTATCTGAACCACTTCTAATATTTTTTGTACTATTTCTCATTTCCCTTATTTTATAGACTGAATTAGTGACTTTTCATAAAACTTAAGGATTATCATCCAGCAAATTATAATAATTTTTTCCCCACAATATATATCCATGTGATTATAAATCCTTTAGACATTCCTTAGCCACTGTGTATTACTGGATACAACTCTTTTGCTTGTATCTGAACTGAATACCAGTGTCTTTTTCAGGGTGCCTGCACCAAATCATTAACACCTTGACTATTTAAGTTGGCTCACTAATTAGGTTTTCACCTTGTCTGTATCATTGAGCAATTAGGCTATAAAGTGACATTTCCACAGGGCATTTCTCACTTGCAAATTCTTGTATCTTTTCCGCAAAGACAACATGACTGCTATCTTTGGGGGGAAAAAAAAAAATAAAAAAAATAAAAAGAAGGAAGTTGTAGACATGCAGCTTTACTCAAGTTCTTTATCTAATCCAATTTTACAGCTACAGCCACAGCGACTCCATAATCCATTTATTCCTCTCCACAGTGATCTGTTTCAAACTCCTTCCTTCTTTGCTTCTGGCCCACCCATTCTCTAAGCCCAAGATTAGCCAAAGCTGCCTTCTCTCCCTAATTCTCTAGGACAGTAAGAGCTTGCTTTAATACCTCTTATAGATCGCTAATATCTTAGTTTAGGCCTTATTTGCTCACCTAAGATCTTTACAAATGTGTCACTAATTTAAGCCATACCCACTTTAGCCTGGACAGCTAACATCTTGCTGCTAGTTTCAAATAGGAAGAGAACCTGGTGCTGAAATCAGGTGTCTGTGGTGTGATCATTGTACGTGTAAGGAGGCTGAAAATGCTCTTTCCCTAGACACAGGTGGCATCAGATAGCATGGTGATGGCAAGAGTCTTTTGAAAACATTTTCAAAAACCTGGAAGGGCTTCACTTTGTGGTTTGTTTTCAAGAGGGAATGCTGACTGGTGCTATTCTCTGCTTTTCTCTTCCACTCCTGGGAGAGAGTCCTTTGTCAAGTAACAGCCAGTTCCTTCATTCAATAATGTGTTTGTCTTTATCACTATGAAACAAAGTGTATAGTAATTGTTTGTAACAGGTGGGGACAGTGATTGCTTTTTCCCAAATTACAATGTGGCAATCATTCTGAAGGTTGGTGTATTTTTTGCCTCTTTGCTATTGTAAAGCAGTAACTGTAACACACTCTGGACATGCCTTTCTCTACTAGCCCAATAAAAATGCAGTAAGCATGACAGTAACAGAGAGCCCTGCTGCAGCCAGCAAAGCTTATCTCTAAACTACTTCCCCCATCCCTGTTTAAGTGGCAGTTGAATCATAGCTCCCGAGTGTCCTTACATCCAGGATGGAGCAGCCAGAATCTCAGCGTCGCCTGGAAGTGCTCTACCATACAGGCAAACCACATCTCTGATTTTTATCAGCACATTCCTGATACGCAGTGATGTTTCAATATACCATCAATCAATCCGTCTCATAACAACGAGACAAACAAGTTAACCCGTCCTTTCAGCACAGCTATTTCTAGCCCACCTTCTCCTCTAAGTGGGAGACTACATTTTGGAACCTTGAACAGCACCAACGCAGCTACAGAGGCCGCACTGGCAAGTGGATGTTGTTCTGATGCACAGCGCTAACCAGTCACGCTCTGGACCACTGCAAGAGCTTTCGTGTCGTGAAAGCTACAATAAAACTACCACCCACAATAATAAACCTGACGTTAACGAGATGCTACACTGAACCACAAGGATCGAGGCCAATCAGGAGAAACGCTGAGTCCTGTTAGAAGCAAGACAGCTGTAGGCGGGCACTGTCGGTGCCGGGGCAGGAGCCCCCTCCGCCGGGATGCGCTCCCGCCGCCCCTCGCCGTCTCCATGCGACAGCGCGGCGTGGGCGGCTCTCGACGCCTTATTTGCATAGCCCCGCGACGTGGCCAATGGGCGGGTAGCTGTGCCGCTCTCATTTGCATAGCCCCGCGGCGCGGCCAATGGAAGGGCAGCTATGTCTCTCTCATTTGCATATGTCGCGGCGCCGGCCAATGGGCGGGCCCGCGGGGGGCGGTGCCGCGCTGGGCGCGNTGTCGGTGGCGGGGCTCAAGAAGCAGTTCCACAAAGCCAGCCAGGTAAGGGCGGCGGCAGAGCCCCGAGCGCCGGCAGAGCCCCCCGGCGGGCGGGGCTGGCCGTGGGTGGCTCGCCCAGCGCCCGGTCCCGCTCAGGGGGTGCCTCGACCGGCGGCGGCATCACCGCGGGGAGCGCTCTGGCGGCGGCACCTCCGGCCCCTCGCTCGTGGTGTTGCCTCCGAGCCTCTTGTGGTGATCCTCACAAGAGGATCCTCGCCTGTTCCCATATTTTGCTCGGGGCGTCAGGTCTTCCCTTCAGTGGTTAGTGTTGTTTAATGCTGGGTTTGTGGTCGTGCTTTGAGGCCTCAGTTAAAGATGCAGCCTGTAGGGTACCAGCTTTCTCCTACAGAGTTCATGGCGTTGATCTTCTCCAAATTGCTGGGTTATTATCGTATCTGGAACGCCATGTATTTGTCCTGTAGAGGGTATCAGATGTTTCTAGAGTTTTCCCTTTTTCTGGATGCTGTGCTCTTACCTTAGCCAGGATGAACCTTCATTTCCTGACCCCCGTGTCTTTGCTGCAGTAGTTTAACTGATTTCTTTTAATAGTGAAACCCCCTTTGTGTCAAGCAGGTGAGCTGGTTGCACTGCATGTCTGAAGAGTGCCTGCCCAAAACCCCACAGGGGTCAGGAAGTGGCCACAGTGGGATTCTTCCATTGAAGGGCTTGCCAGCTTGTTCCAAGCCAGAGGGATCTATTTTTGTTGTCTGTCATTAGTGATTATAGGAATATTGAAATTGGTGCATGTAATGTATTCAGTCAAATCCAATAACTGCTCTTGTCCTGGTGAGAGTAGAGAAAATAAAGGTTACCGAGTGCTTAGCTGTCATCTTTCTAGGTCTTGCTTCAGATACGTAACTTGTCAGCAGCCCAAGTGCAGGATGTGCACTTTGTTTGGATACAGAGATGCTCAATATTTGTATCTAATGTTTCAGTAGTTTGCTTCCTTCATGGAATGTACTGATCCTGAAAATCGTCATGAAACTGCATTACTTAACTTTCACTGTTCCTCTGAGAAAATGCTGGACTTGCAGGGTAAACAAATCCAAGGAAAATTTATTAAAAGTTTGGAGTTGTTTTGTATCTGACTTATGCGGATAAGTGATGCAGTCTTTGCTATGGTGAGCTTGTAACTCAAGAATCAGAATGTATTTAACTAAGGAAGTAAGTGAGGTAACCACAAGTGCTGTCTTGTCTAGTAAGTGGGAACTGTGCAAGCTCCTTACTTAATCCTGCCTAGATGTCAGGTAAAAATTAAATTAAAAAAAAAAAAAAAAAAAGGAGACATGAGCTCTGATAAAGGTAGTAGTACTGGCAAAAAAGAACAGTAGAATATGTTTAATTGGACTGTGCATTAATTGCAAAGTTGTGGTATGGCTTTCAGTGTTCATTACAGTAAGGAACTGCAATGCATAACTCAGGTAATATTCTTCTCAGGGCAGGTCAAAGGTAAAGTTTCCACATATTTTCAATTGCAGGACTGAGCAAGGAATTTAAAATCAGTTGATTGAAAAAGCATCTCTTTAGGGAAATACTGTTTATGAAATTGACATGTAGGAGTAAGACAGGGGTTTGTTTGGTTTTGGGTTTTTTGTTTGTTTGTTTTTTGACTTGTACCTGAACTAACATAAGACACTTCTTAAGAGCTCATTCCAGAAGAATTCAGGTAATATATTGGGCAAAATAGTAGTGGGAAAATAACAGGAGAAATGGTATATATATACCAGGTCAGAATATCTAGGTCTAAGTAATGGAACTGTTTATCTCTGACTCACAGAGACACTGTCACACCCAGATGTGTAAAGTTGTTGAACTACTAAAAATAAGGTGGGACTTGCAGAATGGCAATATTGGGACTCCATCTTTGAGCAGAATTCTTTTACAAAATGCTAAACCAAGCAGATGTAGAGCATTTAAGAGATATTTCTCATAGATGGTTTGTTCAGTCTCTCAGCACTGTAGGATCACTTAAGGAGACATAGACCTTTGTGTATTGAATAGATGAGAGATGCCAAGGGTAACTTAGCAGAGACAGGCATTGCTTGGGGAAAGAATGAAATTAATTCCCTTAGTGTTCCCAAAGGAGAATGGGAACAGATGACAAAAACTGGCAAATCTCCCAGAGGACATTGAGGAATACTGGAGGGAATGAGATTTGTGCCAGGACATGTGATTAAGGAATAAGAACAATATTTGAATACTGACAGAACCTAATGATAAAAAAGTCTGAAGGGTGAAGCAGATGGATTAAAATAGTCTGTATTTAACAGTTCATTCAGAAACGTGAATAAATATCAATAAAGTGACACGATCCATACATTTTCAAAAGATACTATTTCCATGCCAAAGTAGACTTCTGGTCAACTGAAATAAGCCACAGTTCTCAATGAGATATCAAGCAGTATAGATATAGTTATAAAAGTATTAATTAAATAAGTGGAGATATAGAATAACTCTGTTTACACTTAGTGAACTACTGAACTGTTGCAGAACTTTTTGTAACAGAAAAGCATTTCAATTTTGGTTTTGTAAATAGCTTGCCTCTTCTGTGTGTCTTTACTTCTGTGCAGTTTTTGTACTGACCAACAGTGATCACCTCTGTGCAGACCTAAATTCTAAGTTGCCAGAGTCCAGGAAAAAAGCGAACAACACTTAGGATTTTCTGCATGCATTGGAGGTTTCTGAGGTGTTTATCTGGTGCTTGTCAGCTCAGTTTGTCTGAAGTTCCAGTTAAGTAAATGAGTGTTTGCATTCTAAAAGGTCAGCAGCTAACTTTTTATGGTTACTAAAGCCCTTGCCAAAATCAGGCATGACACGCTATTGTGGACTTGGTTGGTGTAGTAAAAAGTCAGCGTGGCTTTGTTTGTAGTATAGTAATTCATGAGAAGTGTTCCTGATGATTTTCCCCTAGAATTTTTTACCCAGTTATATTTTTTCTTTCAATGAAAATAGCACGTGTGCATTGGTTTTCTGTCTGGTGGTGAGATCCAGAAGGCAACTCTTGTGTTATGAGCATCTCTTGGAATTCCTGCAGTCAGCTCTGCACCCCAGAGTGAGGTGCATTTTAGCTGTTTTTCTATACATTCCAATACATGAAACTGCAGTGCTACTCCATTATCTGTGCCTTGATGATTGCTTCCTCTGCTGTCACAGAACTGATGGACCCAAAACTTACATGTAACCCAAAGTTCACATATCTGTTTTGCAGTGATAAGACCCTTCAGGTTCATTAGAATTTTCTTTGCAATGCTTTTTATTTAGGTTATAAGTTTTGAACTGAAATTCTTTAAATTGAGAGTGGGCTAGAATGGGGATCACATCTGTTCTGCCCATTTAATAACAGTGATGATCCCTTGAGTATAATTCATTTGACTGATGAAATATCAGGCAGAACCCATGTGGTGTCTTACCATGTCCCACTGGCTGATAAGCAAGGGCAGACTGTTCCTCAGAGCTGATTAACTCTTGTGCAAGTCTTGTGGAACTCAGCTTTTTTTTTTTTTTCCTTTTTTTTTTTTTCTTTAAATATCTTTTCAAATATTTTTTTTTTCATTAACCTTCAAGGGAGTTCTGTTGTGAGAATTTGTGTCCTGTCACTTTAGCCTCTGGCATATCTGATCTCTTCCTGTTTTCAGTTTGAAACCTTTTGATGTAGGTGTGTGTGTGTCTGCCTACTGTTGCTGCAGGCCTTGTTCTCGTGGTGGTTGTGCATGTGGGATAACCCAGATGGTGGGAGGACTGCATCTTCTGGTGTGTACTGGGAGTATTTTTAGAGTGGTGTTTCTCTTTAGAAAAGCAGGAAGCCTAAAGAGTGAATATTTTCTTAAGCCTTAATGTGTATCAGGTGCTTTTGTAATTTCTGCTATGCTCTAAAACTGCAGCCAGGTTAGGATCTCTGTGCAAAGACAGGTGATTTTTCAGAGTACTTGGAGGCTACTGAGCTCAGGACCTCTCTCCCTTAGGGTATTTAAAAGCTTAGCCATGATATTGGCATAGAAAATCTGCTGTTGACTTTGAATTCACACGTTTTTTTAATGTGTTTCTTTAATGAATTATAGCTAAAGGCTGTGTATAGCAGCAGTCTCATTTTCAACAGCTTGCTCATACAGTGTTTCTTAGGCTTAATTTCTGAGAGATAGTGGAAAGCAATGCTTCTCTGAGAAAACCATGACTGTCAATTATTGTGAATATGGTATTTGTAATGGGGTCATCAACAGCTACTGCAGCCTGTGCAGGCTGGATTCTTAAACCTTCTGCTATTGTCAGGGAAGAAGGAGAGGCTCCAAGAGAGTGTGAGTCAGGAGCTGGCTCTGTTGTCTATAGATGGAGCCTAAGGGGGAGCAGATTTTCTAACCAAACAACCAAAATCTGTTACCACTTTTTTGTGTTCTGAAAGCAATTTAATCTAGTGTGGTAAAATATATGCTCTGTGCTTTCATTTCTTATGTATCCTGACTAGCATTTGTCTTTTTAAGTACTGCAACTTTTATCAAGTTTTAGAAGGCCTTTTTCTATTTTTTAGTATTTTTTAAACTTTTGGAGATCACCAACAGTTGCAGGGATGCTGCTTCTTATCTTCCATATATTTCTGCTTTTGCTCCATTGATTTATGTGGCATTTTGATTCAATCTGTTGGAATGAAGACCAGTTCATTGGATTTTGTTGTTAGGTTGTTTTGGGGTGGGTTTTTTTTTTTGGTCTCTTGAGTATTTTTCTTTTCTCTTATGTCGTAGGGAAAAGAAAACTAGCCTAGACATAATTTTTAAGCCTTTTTTAAAGTTCATATTGACATTGAGGTAACACACAAAAACTTTAATTGCACAAGTGCAAAGGAAGTACTTTGGTAAACTTTATACAAAGAGAACCTGAATTTGATAGTGATACATGAAAAGAAACTTTCTTGACTACCTGCAGAGAAATTTATTTCCTAGAACTATAAACTGTTATACAGTCTGCTAGAGATACTGTCCTTTCACATCCAGTCTGAACTGGGCATGCTGAATGCATGACCTTAGTAGAGAGAGAGCTTCTATCCTGTTCCTAATTTTTATTAGATAAGTGGTTTTACTTTCCTGCAAATCTTACAGAACTGTGGAGGTAGGACAGTGGTCAAAGGGACATTAGAATTCACTTTCTTGTTTCATATATATTGAAATAACTAAATAATTATATTTCTCCTGTGTGTTTTGGAGAGTAAACCCTCAGCCACTGGCAAGGACAGATGTGTATGTAGATATCTGATTAGACAGTATTGTTTATGTGTGTTGTGACTGGAAACTATTGTTACACAGTCCAGTAATTATAAAATTAAAATGTAGATTATACATTGTTCATCTTAAATTCCTAAAATGATGTGAAGAGAAGCTGAGGGTTTGTGTAAAATTATTAATGGAAGTGAAATGTGGTCCTGTGGCAAAGTTCAGCAAGCATTTGGTGTGGGGGGAGTGGGCAGTAATGGGACGAGTTTGCAATTCACTCCTCTTCCCTTGGCATTAGTAAGGCTAAGTCAGTGTTCAGTTGTGGCTGACCTGTGGTTGTGGAGCCCACCCTTCTTACACCGGAGCTTGTCTCTGGAGACCCAGTGCTGGGCTAAGAGCTGGGGAGTAGGAAGGTCCTGGTGGCATGAAGGTGATTTGCAATAGTAAAAAAAGAATCTAATAGAGTTGGAAGAAGGGAAAAATTAGCTGTCACGTTTCAGGTTTGCAGTCATATGTACAATTGTATTTGTCACCTGCTAAGGTAGCCTGCTGGTAAGGCACAACTGCAGCAAAAAGAAACTGTGAGCGCTTCAGTGGGCATAGGTACAAATGAGCAGAAGACAGTGGCCATGTGCTCTGCAACCTTTGACAACACAGCTCTCAAAGCTTGCCAGAGAGGGATCATAATGCAGTAAACTGGGAGTCTAGCAGAGATGCAGCTACGATTTGGAAGGAGTTTATTTATATTTTACACATAAATTATTTATATATAAAAGTCTGAATGATCTTGCAGTAGAAAACAGCGTGGCATAATAGCAGGGAAGCTGAACTTTCTCCTTGCACGCATCTCCTTTTATAGATTCTTGGCTTTGCTGGGGAGTTTTGCAGAGGCATCCTGGAAGTTGAAGTGGGAGCTGGCAGCGCACTCCAGGCTCCTGCTGTTGCCTGAGTCATTGCGGCACATGCTGGGCGGGTAAGACATTGCAGTGCCGTCTGCGGAGAGTCCTGCAGTGCTGACAAGCAGAGCGCCAGGGGAAGCGCGGCAGCGGGGCTGCACCCAGGCTGTCTGCAGCAGCATCTGCGCAGAGGTACTGCAAGGTGCTCAGAACAGATGCAGTTCTACCAAGAAGTTGCATCCCTGCATGGAATTTGGGAAGGGTTTTATAATACAGATGTAGGAGGACAAATTGTGCTCAGTTATGATGGTAGGAATCCGGGATGACTCGGTGACGGGTATGGGGTAGGTGCAGCATACCTGTGTGACTGAGAGCAGAATCTGGTCCACTCAGTCCAAGTGCTTGGCTTGCTTCCTGAGACAAGAAAGATGTGTGTATTCAGTGGCAGAATATAGCTGCAGTTCTAGCACAAACTATTGCTGAAGAATAGAAGTGTTCTTAACATTTCATCTGTTGTCATCCAAACACCAACACTTTCTGTAAGCACACACGTACTCCAAGTTAGAAAATTAGTCCAATTCTTCATAGCTTCTGTCAGAACCATATAAAACCCAAACTTGGTCTTACAATGATATGATTAAGAATGAAGTGCTTCTGTCTTTGTTAATGCCACTCTCACCCCAGTTTATGGCAACAGTCTAATTCTGTGCTGCCTTGGGTTCATGGAAAGGAAGGCACTGCTGGAGTTTTATGCCTAGGTGAGAGTTGAAGGTGCAGGTTTTAACAATGCTTTTAACAAGCCCACTGAGAAAAGGGCTATTCAAGTTCAGTTTACATCTTGAATTCTGTTTTCTAGAGCCCCAGTGTCCTATCAGTGTGTACATGTTTCTGTTTTCAAAATTACTAAGAGTTATATGCATTGATGGGAGAATATACCAGGTAATTTCCTGCAGCATCTCAGATATCAGCACCTGTGCATGTGAAACACAAAAATAACTTGGCCTTACACATTTTCTATTCAAAGGACAATGCCTGGCCTCTCAGGAGAATCAATTCTGTTTCTGTACTACCCTAATTAAATTACATTTTTGATACTGTACTTGTGTTTAATGAACTGTAATGGCTATGGTGAAATAAGCCTGGTTAGGAACTGAATATTAAGAATCTAGGACTCTAAGGGAATCAAGAGGTTCTAAAATTCTGTTTTCTATGACTGGCAGTATTTCTGTACTTGTGCAGACAGGTTACAGATCCAAGGTGAGAAAGTGGGGAAAATACTTTATTTTTTTTTTAACCAAGCAAAAAAAGATAAAATATTAAACCCAATTATTATCAATGGTCATAGGTGGTAACAGCCCCTTTGTTCCCTTGTGAATGCATTGCAAATACAAGTAGTTCCACTGTTCCCATTCTTTTTCTTACAGATGCAAATAAATAAAGTACTTGAAAGTGACATTTTTTCAAGGACAAGGAGCTGGTCAGTGGCAGAACCAAAAGTAGATTATGTGTTTTCAGACTATAGGTGCAACATCCAGTCACTCTATTGTTTGTGGGGTTGTTTTAATTTATTTTGTGTAAGATGTATGACTAAATGGAAAATGTAGATACGAGTTTGGACTAAAGTGTCCATATAAAAGTGATTTAATTCCACTGACTGAAAGTTCAGCAGGGCTGAACGTGTTTTTTTTCAATTAACTTTACTGTATTTAATACCCCTCTGGAATGGGCAAGTAGTGTTTTAGAAACTGGGATTTTACAGGTAATGGTATCTCCTCAGCAGGGAAAATGTGTGTGTGGGAAATGGATTTAGTGCCATAAACATGTTGGAGGTCAGAAAGTCAGTGTTTTGATTCAAAATGATGAAATTTCCTTTCGCAGTCCTGTTGAGAGAGCTGGAATTTGGTGCCTCTGCCATCTGTATGGTCAGAGAATGCCACAAACATGGAACACACTGTTTTCCTTTCCTGCAGAGAATGCAGCACCTGTCAGCTTGGCATCTGGGTCACCATAGATGTGTGCATGGTGAGAGGGGAAGAAGACCCATTAAATGAATAAATTACTAATCAAAGGCTATAAATTTCATCAACTCAGAGCCAGCATCTCCAGTCTGCTCTTTAGAAATTCCTTTCAAAGAATAGAATAAGATTTTTAAAGATTGTGAAATGGTGAATTATGTGTTGCGTGTGAGCTGCTTGAATGTCTGCCTGAAGCACTGGAACACAGCAACTTATTTACCTTTAACTGTTTATCTTTTCATGGTTTCAGCTTCTGAATAATCCTTACTTGCTTTTTTCTCCTGTAAATTTTCATAAACCCCTAAGATTCAAAGGGCCATTTCCACTGCTTTGTTTCATATGGAGAATGGCAGAATGGTGACATTTTCATTGTGAGTTTGATGACTAAGGGTTTCCCTTCAGTGATCCCCTCAGCTGTGGGGAAAGGTTCCTGGTTCGTGGCACTTGGCTAGTTCTGCTGCTGATGGATGTACTGCCTTTCTTTGTAGGCATTTTCTTGCTGCAAAGCCATGTGCCCCCACAGGAGGACAGAGTCTTTCGACCTCATTTGCACTTGTGCTTTAGAGCTCCATGGGGAGTCCTGCAGAGGTCTGTGTTCTCTGTGTAATTATACTTGGGATTTGTTTTTTCACTCTTCTTTGTCATTTGTTTATTTTGATGAATGGAAGTGTCCCCATGGATGAAGTCAGCGGTGCATTTGTGATAGTATGAGCGGCACCGCAGAAAAAATTGTGCCTTGTGGAAGTTCAGGGCAGTGTGTGTCTGTCTTAGAAGTGGGGCTGAGGAACCCTCTTACCCTCAACTGCGCTTCAGTTTGTGGTGCTGCATGTAACAAAGTCTTGCTGCCTAAAGCCACTGGTATGTTTTGAAATGGAATTGCGAAAATAAGGCAAAACTGTACAATGACTTCCTCTCCAAACTAGTGGTGGAAAAAAGTGATGACATAAATTTTTTTTCTTCTCCTGTTTTCACTGTGATACTTGGAGTTTTTCTCTTAAGTGAATGAAAGGAGTTTTCAGATACACAAGGCTGTTTGAGACTTGTTTGTTCCATTGAGGTTTTGCAGCTCAGGAAGAGCACATTACATTAGCAAAGAATAAGATCTCCTAGGTCCTTTTTCTTTTCTTCCCATGGGTAATGCTGCTAAGGGCCTCACATGGATCCCAGCAAAGTCAGCAGTGCTGCAGAGCTGCTGGGAGCATACTAATGGATTTTTCAAAATATTTGGGTAACGAGACCTTAAACCCCTTGAAAATTCAGTTGCATTTGTAGTAGACCCAGGAAGAGGAAGCATGTTGCTTCACAGTGCTCTAATGCTGAATGTGAACTTAGACTTGGGAAAACTGTGAACTAAAATGGCTTTTAAAAATATAAATAATAATAATAATTTTAAAAAATAAGACAGGAAACCTTTCAAGCAGTGCAGACAATTCTTGCTGATTCAAAGGGAAAATGCAATCCATGTGCAGCAGGACTGGGTGGATTGCCTGGAGCAGCAAGTGACAGGGACTGACCTTGGCAGAAGAATGTGGGTGTTTCACACTGTACCAAAAGCACAGGAAACCACAGGAGTGGCTGCTCAAATGAGTAGGAATGATGCCACTTAAAGCAAAATAATGTGCAGTAAAAAATAAGGGTAAGAAAAGGAATTCTCAGTCCATTTTACAGTGGCTTGAAATCCACACAGCTCGTGTAAGTGCTCAAAATATAAGCAGCAATTGAACAACATTGAAGGACAACATTTTGACTTCATTATGTGGAATGGAATTCTGCAAGAATTACTGTGTGAAGTAGTTTCGGAAAGAGCAATAACCAGATTGTTTGTCACTTTTCATGCATACAAGGCATACTTGCTGATAAACGTGCTGAAGTGATGAGAAATAGCATACTAATGTGAGGAGAAGGTAATTCTAAACCAAATCAACTTAAAATTATGATTTTTGATGGTTGGTGTATCTTGCTGTATACAACTGCTGTTGACTGCTGTCTTGTTCTGCTTCCTCTGCGCAGCTCTCCTGAGGCTCTGTAGTGGATGATTTTGACCACATTCTTTTACTGATAATGGATTTACTAAAGCTGTCACTTTAAACTATGGCACTGCAGGGAAGTTTCAACTTTAGAGAAATATGTAGTTGTGTAGTAACTTCTATAGTAACTGAAAAATAATACTCCTAAATATTTGCGACATATCTTTTAGTCTTAGCAGCTCTTGAACTGTGACAGATTTAAAAATATTTGACCCAAAGACATGAATGTTGAGCTTAAAGCTGTAAATCGCTAATAAAAATGCCCACATCTTGTCCATGTTGTTTTTCCTGTGGTTGGCCTGCACTGGTGCTTAAAAGTATTTGCCAGGTAATTACTGGGATGCAAATTTACTGCTTGTGGTGTTGAAAGTATAATAAATAGATCTCACTTCAGTGAAGATGAGGTTAGTATATTCTGGCTTTACAGAAATCAGAATTAGATTAGCCCTGACTTTTTTTCTGCCCCTTGGCAGGGCTCTCTGACATTAGTTGTGGATAAGTGATCTTTTATTCTTGCATGTGGGCATTGAGGATGTGTAGGTGTTTGGTGTCCTAATGCACTCAATGGTCAATGTATTCAGCCATAAAAAATAAAAATAAATTGAAGTAAAGTTTTAAATCACAGCTTATTTGTATTGAAATGAATTTTCAATAAAGCCATGGAATAAGCAGAAATCTCTGGTCATGGAAATGCAAGAGGGCAATTGAGTAGACATGGATTATCAGAGTTAAGTGTTTTCAAGAAGAAAAAAGTATTTACATGTTTTAAGAATTTTAATTCCCTCTTCTGCACATGCAGGCTATCATTTATGTGTTGGTTGATCTCACTTACTTGAAGAACTAGGATTTAATTTTTTGTTTTGAACTACGTAAAAGAAATAACAACAATAGGATGTTACCCTAACAGAAAAATGTTGCAGTTGGCTATTCTGCAGCAACTCTCACTAGGTCCAACTTCACCCAGGCCCCAGCTACAGGGGACACACTGGGATGTGGTTCTCTGAAGGCCTGAAATACTTGCAGAGCTCTACATTGGTGGGCAGCTCAGGGACTGCTGAGGTGCTCAAAGCTGGCTAGACCCTCTGGAGGTCAGGCCTGGGCTACAATCAGTGATGTAGTTAATGCTGACTTTTGCAAGAGCCATCTCCCTGAATAAGCTGGAGTAGTTTAACCTGAGAAAAGAGGGATGGATCCACTTTCTGGGTTTAATTCCAGGGCATTGTGCTAGAACTGGTCACGTAACGATCTGGGAATATGAAGTGCAATGGATTCCTCCTAGGAGCTATGAATCAGAGTAGTGCTCTCATCCAGAACTATCACTGTCAATACGCCAACATTTTCTAGAACAAGGCAAAGCATAGATTTTCACTTGACTGAGTGGCAATTGTGGCTGTCATATCAAAAGAACAGAAATGAGGAGGTATAAATGGACAAGGTAACATAAAGCTTATTGTCAGGGCAGAGAGGTTGTTATCAAAGTCAGACTACCTCAGTGGCTGATTAGAGGGCGTTTTGTACACACCCCTGTGCACTGTATATGCAAGTACAGTGTTTATGCAATCAGCTTTGACAGCTGGATACCCTCATAGAGAGGGTGCACTTGCACAGCAACTTGCATCATCCTAAATCTAGACTCTGGTAACCTTGCTCTTCCCTCAGAGTAAGGTCCTGCCCACTTCCTTGACTCAGCTGCTTGTGTGATCACACACTAACCTGTTAGGGGCAGCTTATCCATCTGAAAATTAGCCCAGCTCAGATGTGTGATTAGCCTTCAGGTGGATTAACTCACTGGAGCAGCTCACAGTGTAGTCACACAAGAGCTATTGTCAGTGCAAGGGAAGTGGAGGAAATGTCTTGACAGGGATGAAACGGATTTAGAGAAGGCTGAGAAGCTGTGGAAAAATACCTAAATGAATATTAGAATGATTTGTTCACAGAGCAGAATAAAATATGCTTTGTAAGAGATTTGTATCTCATTGATGTCCTGAATGATTAGTCAACAAGGATTCTCTGCTACCAGCACCCCCTGGGTTTAGTGGTGGCTGTTGTGATAATGATAGCAATCACGTGAGGGCAAATACAGGAGTCAAAAAAGATCTTTCCGTATTCCAGCAAGCCTGGAGTCCAAACAGGGCAAATGAGTGGATTAAGTGAAATGATGGTCAACCTGGAGGTAGGTAAAAGGAATGTCCCTGGTGAAAGCAGCGCCATTTAACCTACAAATGATTTGAGTGATAGGACTTACACAACAACATCTGAGAGGCTTCAGTCTGGCTTCAGGGGAACACTGATAATGCTCTTGACGGAGGGAAGAAACACGTTTTTCTCAGTGGAGGAAAGAGTGCCTTTATTTCAACTGAAAGAAGTGTCAGGGGAAGGAAGTTCTGCTCAATTAAGTAAGGACTAGTGTGATAAATGGTGTAGAACAGACACACAAGTTAGGGCAAAGTTGTAAAAGTATGTTAAAGGTAGGAAGAGACAAGCTAACACAGTAAAGAATAAGTGTGTAACTTCTCATGTTCTCTCAGTCCATTGTAAGGGACTTCTTTGGCAATTACTTGTTAACATCTCTAAAAGCAATCTTTAAATTCAGTCAAGAGAGACATCCAGTGTAGAAACACCTTAAATCAGAGGAGTGAGGAGTAAGAAGATAACGTGAAAGGTTCTCGTATTACTTGGAAAGGAAGTGCGTAAGGGGATTATTTAAATTTCTGATTTTAAGTGTTTTGACTTTTAGCATAATCACTCTCATCTTTGCAGTGGGTATGTATGAGTATCTCAAAAGGAAGCCACACCTTCCTTAGGAGCACAGAGAACAACTTCAGAAAGGAGGGTTGTTTTAAGGTCAGATCAGGATGGTATTGCTGCCAAGTGAATTTTTGCACTGGGAACTCGTGGAGGGAGGAAGAAGTGTTCATGTGAGAACAGCCAGTGGAACTCATGCAGTGTGTAACTTGTCATTCACAGCTTTTGCTTCTTTCCAGAGGAAAGGGGGTAAAATATTGCCCAGTTGTACCTGAAAAAAGATGCTGAAAGAGAGGCAGGGAATGGTTCTGGCAGGGTATGTACCCAACACCAAGTCTTGCTGCTCATCCTGGTCACCCTGAGAAGGAAGGACTGTCTCTGTGGGATGCACCCACTGCTGCCACTTGTCTGCAGTGTTTGTGCACATCCTGTCTCTCTGTATTGGCTGGATAAGCAAGTGCCAAACAGATCATAGTTTGGAATAAAAATCCCCAAGTTTTACTTTTCAAAGAAATTCAGAATGTTTTCTTTAACAAAAGCTTGGAACAGAGTAAGAATTTGGTGAAATTGAGAGGTGAGGAAGGATTTTACCTACAGGTAGTTTTTTTTTATAGCCCTTTGACTTTATACTTCTGGTTTTAGGATATGCTAACTTTCACAAAAAGATTTTATATAGATTAAGGAACAGTATTTTAGATGTGCAAAATGAAATATGGAAGTAAAAGTGTGATTCTGTCTGTGTGGAGCTTTATGGTTTCAGGTATGTCATTGTTCCTGGCTACTTGAAATCTCACATCCATGAATTTGAATTACTGTCAGAGACCTTAATGTAATCAGGTTTTCTTATTAAAAGCACTTGTATTTTCTCTTCTGAAAAGTGGACAGTCTTGAGTCTGACACTATTACAGTCTTTTAAGTAGGCTTGCAGAGCCAGTAATGTCTGCACCTAAAAATTGAGATAGGTTAATTTATTACATTTGAATTCAAAGATGTTTTCCTTTAGAGATGTGTACAGAAATGATTACTTTCAGTTTACTAATTTATAAAGGCATGTGTAGGCATCAGTGTTGAGTTCTTTGGGAAACAGTGGAGGTTTGTCAGGAAAGCCTTCAAGGTTTTGCAATACAAAGTATTTTTTGTTGTACAATGCATGTGCTAAAGAATAGCTTTAGCAGACAAGTTTGACTGAAGTGCTCAGTAATAGTGTGACGTGTCACCGCCTGGTGCGAAATGAGTCACTCTCTATAGAAATGCAAAATCACATTATAGAGTCCAGAGTCTTATACTTTATTCATATGTGGACAAGACTGTCCTTTGTCCATGGTATTTTTTCTTCAATATCTGTATGCATTTAATTTAAGCCCATAGAGAGAGAACATTGCACTGGTGTATATACCCATCTCATGCTAGTGATGTGATTTGTACCATTTGCCTCAGTTTTTTATGGGTTCAGTATCTTATTGTACCTTTTTTGCTGCTTTTTTAGATTTGATTAAAGATGAGGTATAGTTGTCAAACTGGAGTGGCTGTTCTGTGATATGTTGAAATGCTGGCCTCAGAGCAGTATTTATTTGGACCTGTTTCAGGACAATTATTATGTTCTGACTGAACAGTTGCAATGAGTAGGAAAGGTCATTTAGTACTACTTGGAAGAACCACAGCTAGAAGTCATCAAAGGACAATGTGAAACTTTTCTATGCAGAGAACTAGATCAAGTCTGGAGAAATATGAGTGGCGCTTACTGGAGCTCCATGGTTTATGCAATGGCGTGGAGTTGCAGGCTTTATTTAGGAACAGGATTTTGCTTGCTGGAAGGTGTCTGGATTTTGCCACAAGTAAATTGGATTTATAGGCTAGAAGAGGAGTAGGTGGCATGTAGATAACTTTGGAAAACTACAGGTTTGCAGTGAGAGGGATGCAGTTTCTGGAATGTACTTCTCAGTGGTTTTGCTGCCTCCAAAGTTCAGTAGCTGCCAACGGCATGAAGAATAAAAATACGAAAGTTTAGAAATGCCTCTGTGAAGCCTGTGTTTCTTGGTTTTTCATCCCACTGGCATGGTCAAACAGTTAAAGTGAAAATCGCTGTGTTTGTGGGGTGCACTCAGAAAGCTTGTCTAGATACCTGGGAAGGATGCCAAGTCTGATTTCCAGTTTAAAGGATTTGAGATGGGGGATCACCATGTCGAAAGGAAAGACTTCAGATCACAATCACAGTGTGTTGCAGAATTACAGCACCAGAAGCAGTGCCCAAGTTCAGCTGTTTCAAGAGCCTGTAGGACCCAGAGGTAAAAGTCCATCTTCAGGATAATGGTATTACTGCAGAAGATTGTCTGGGTAAGTTAATAACAAGCTCCATTAATCACTGGGTGGTCTAGCTCATTTGTGACACTGTGGGGGAAGAATTCTGTTTGAATTGTTCTTTATTGGAGTTCAGCTCCTCTGACCATTTGGAATAGCAAATGCCAGGCCAGTGCCGTTGAGATGTTTTGCTGGGTCTCTGTGGCTGGAATCACACTTCTGCTTTGTGACAGCTGCTCTTTTCTCCTTCCTACAACACACATTTCGTTTCACATTGTTCAGCAGCTAATGTTTAAACTCTGTGCTAGCGGTTGAAAAGAATAAGGAATGCATGTAATTAGGAAGCTGAGAACGCTGCTCTATGTTATGGGCAAGAAATAAAAGACTTTTATAACTGCGGCTCAGGGTCCTGCCATAATTATCTGCATGTGATTACTGATTACTTAATATTTTTCTGTCAAAAAGCTTAGTAAAGAAAATTATCTCAAACAAATACTGTATGCATTATAGGATAAAGGGCTTAGCACTTTAGGTTTAGAAGTGGTGGAAATACATTCCTTTAAGTATTTTCTGCTAGAATAACACTAAATATTCTGTATGCTTCTAGTTCATGTCTTTATTCTTACCTGGTAGAGCTGTAGAGTCTCACCTGGAACTTAAATGAAAAAGTGTTTTGCTGCTGACAGATGTGAAGGCAGGAGGAGTCTCAAGTCCTATTTAAAAATGTAAGGGTTTAATACATGCTGATGGCAATTCGTCTAAGTGACAGGCTTTTAACCAAAGTCCTTTGCTCTTGCAGGTGGTTTTGAGCCAAGGTGTGTTGCGTTTTCTGAGCAGGGCACTGCAGCACTTTGTGAGCCGTCTGGCAAGTGGGTGTTCACAGGCCGTGACAGTGGCGATGCTTATCTGCTGTGTCCTGGAGTTCAAGTGGCTGAGCATCTGTGGGAAAGTGCTTTTGCAATTTAAGGATGGAGGTCAAGTTTAATGAAATGTGGAGTCATAAAGAGTGCAAATATGTGTGATAGAAAGCAAAGCTGATAGCAGGGAAGGCTTTATTGCAACTCTCATTGAAAGCAAAGGTAGTTTTTATCTTTCTCTAGCTTCTTTTCCTTCCGCTCCTTTTGTTGTTATCTGTTTCTCAAAATAACAGCAAGTACAGGATCTTCTCTGGGATGTTCTCTATGGTGTTTCTGTCCTAGGACTCTTCATTCTTTCAACCTTGAGTTGAAATGATAAATTACCAGGATAAACCAGTCTTGTACTTTGATAAAAGAACATGAGTGTGTACCAATAAATGACTCCTGAGCAGAGAACTGAAAAGAACAATAGCATATGCATCTCTTACTGGGAACAGAAGGCACAGACTAGCAAGGAAAAAGGAAGGAGGAGCTGGCTTGTAAGAGATATTATTTAGGATAAAAGGTTGAATCAGTTCTTATCATCTGTAGATGCACAAAGTAACTGATCATTCTAAAATGTTTCATTTCCTGCCTAAGTATAATTTTTCTGAACAATTTATCAAGCCACTGCTCCAAGCTATGGGAATATTTTCTCTTTAACACTTATTCAGCAAAATGGAACTGTAGCTGGACAGTTCTTTGGTCCTCTGAGTGGGGCTTAGAATTAGAAATAACATTGTGATTAGACCTTTTTCTGGAAAATTATTAGAATTTCAGTGGTGTAATTATTAATTGTTTCATAGGACCAATATATAATGATGGCAAGGCCAGGTGGAACACAAGTTGCTCTTTATTCCATCCCCATCCCACTGACTTTAGTGGAAAAAACATTTCTTTTGAAATTACTGTGGTTCAGCAGAGTCAGTATTTTGCACATGAGAGGTGCTTTAGCATCAATGGAAAATGGGCTCTAGATAGTTTTAAATCTAAAATCACAATATCGGGGAATCTGTTTCATATCGGGGAATCTGTTTCATGAAATCACCCACTTCAAGAGCTATTCATGAAAGAAAATTAGTAAGAAAGTTTGATGGAAGAAAATGGAAGAAACTACCCCTCTTTTCTCTCCCTCTGAGGAGCTCTGAGCTACTTGGTGGCAGTGGCTGGAGGCTGCCAGCTCAAATGCTGCTGCTCTTTTCCTATGTGCTTTTTATTCTTCCTGTGTGCACATGTGGTTTGCTCAGGTTTTGGGCAGGGTTGTACATACAGCAATAGGTGGAGAGAAGTGTGCTAGAACAAAATAACAGAAACTGAAAGAAACATAAAGCAAAGCGATGTAAGTGATAAGGAAGGCTGAGGCAACTGAAAGGAAAACAACTGAAATGGAAGCAGGGGTAGTGAGGAGAGACTAAACTGATAAACAAGTACAAAGGTATCAGTTTTCAGTCAATGAGGAGAAAACATTTCTTGGGATACATGGCTGGCTTAATCTTTCTGTGAGAAAGACGAATCTACACAGCTTAGTAGAAATACTCAAGAGATGGGCAAAAGTGACAGCTCTGTTCTGTGAGGTGAGGTGAGCACACATTGAGCACTGCCAGGAAAACCTGACGCAGGAGGTGAGTGTTGTGATAGAGCTGAGTGCCCCTGGCACAGGGCTGTGTAATCCAACCCCTGCCAGTGCTACAGTGATTGCCTTGCTCTCCTCTTCCCTGCTTCTTGTTTCAGTTTTTGAGCACGGAGCCAAACTCCTTTATTTCTCTGTCTCATTAACGTGATGATACTCTGACAAAGAGCAGGCTTTGTCCCCGGTATTGGAACTCATGACGTTGATTTAACCTTGATGGACAGAGGGGCATCAGTTTTGCTGTTCCTTTCCCAGGAAGGCAGACAGTGTTTATACTCCAGCCTTGCACAGAGAGCTTCAGCAATCTTTTAGTTGTCACTGGGGTTCTGGGGACACAGCTGGTAGTGGCTGCTTAGGGAATGCAACTGAGTTGCTGTATCCCTTCTTATCAGGGCCATTTTCGTTCCTGCACTCCCTTTCCAGTGCCAGAAGGGTGTTGGCTGTCAGGCGGTGACTGCCTCAGCTACAGGCCACCTCCCTTCAAAGGCTCTGAAACTGGGATCCTCAGCTGAAAGAAATTGCAGCAAACCTCTTCCAAAAGTAGAGCTTGAATTTGAAAAGATTCACAAGTGACATACAGAAATTTAACAGTGTTAATGTTTTAAATAGGACTCAAATTATTATGAAGCATTCAATGTGCTACCATTCCAAAGCAGTAATTTCTACCATGGTTTCCTTTAGCACTTAACTTTTGCAAACTCTGGCACTAGTGATGCAGGTAAGGGAAATGCCAGATTGAGCTAATTTTACAAGCACAGAGGACTGAAATTTGAGAAGTAGAAAAAGGAAGCAGGTAGGGGACTCCTGGAAGAAATAACTGAACTCACTGCAGAAGAAAGAAGGCTGTAAAACATGGGACTTGTGTGTATAATTTAATATTACTACGTGTGCCTTTTGGGTAGGTAGAATTGCTGCTGCTTTGCAAAGAGTCATGGAGTGTTTCTGTGCAAAAGTGGATCTGTTCATTGTACTGGCAGAGTGCGGCCAACACAGGAGCCATCCATCTGAGCTTTGTTGTGCAAGCCTGCCTTGCTAGAGTCTTCAACTTTTTGTGTACTTTTTAAGCACCTAGCTTATTTTTGTGAAAAAAGTATTTGCTGATTGTCGGAATTCTTGATGCCATTTGAAATGTGTTAGGCCACAGTGCTGTGGATATTGCTTATATGCATGGTAATTTGCAAGGAAGTGTTGGGTCCAGATGTGCACAGGTAACTGTAGTCAAGCACTGGTTTAAATATCGGTAATTTCTGAAGTGTGTGACAGTTGTAGGCCATACATAGAAGCTGCATGTGTGCCCTCAAGTGTGCTGACGGTTCTGTGTTTTGGATGTAGAGGGCATTTAAGAAAACACCCACCACCTATCTGCCCATTATTTAGGAATGCAAATAACAGAAGCCTTTGCTTCGCAGGGCTACAAGAAACACAAGGACAAAATATTGGTTGAAAAGCAGGTATTAAGTAATAGTAATGTAGTAGTTAGTTTAGCTGCTATCAGCTGTTTATGACTAGAATCTGAAATTAAACAGAGCTCATGTCTTGGCAGTGTTGAGTCCTGTGTGCTTCTCTGATCAGTCTCCTGGGTTAGACTCTTAAGAAGAATTTACATGCCTAGAGATTTAGATAAGCACTTGGTGGGGTGTTCAGAAGCCTCCAGGTCTCTAATATGTCTTGGCTGGCTTAAGGGGATATGGGGCTGTGTGTACACACATATGCGTGCATATAAAAGCTGTTGATTAATTCTATTATTTTGAAGCAAAAATCATATAAAATTTAATAGGAAATAGCACTGCATCCCAGTCTGCCAAACCACTGAGTTATTTCACAAATACTGCTATTCTTGTATCTTCTGCTATAAAGTCTAGTTTTATTCTTTTTTTCCCTTACTTGCTTGTGTATTTGTTGAGGCAAAGGGAAAAAGTTGTTAATCCTTGTACCTGCTGGCCTGCATGGAAAAGAGCATCCTTTGACACAAATCAGCAGGTTTAGTGGCATGATGTTGTGTGTTGTTATTGTTACTGCCAAGACAACAATTTTGCTTATTCCAACTTTTGTTGCTGAGCTCTGACAGATTTATATTTAAGAAAGGGGGAAAAAGCAGCTATAAATGACTGAAAAAGCATAAAGGTGACTATTTTGCAAAATATTGCCCTTATGTTTCTGCTAATTGGCCAGTGATCTCCCAGTCAGCACAAGAGGGCAAGTTGTTTATATTTGTGTTTTCTGTATTTTGAAATGTTGTCTCACTGTCATTGTATGTGATGTGATTTATGATCCTTATGGAGGTTCTCAACTTCGTTAATAATACTCCTGTGGAAAACTATTTCTACCGAATCAGGACTGCACTAGATATTGCAGTATCCTGTTACTTTCTTTCAATTCAGTTTTAGCAGAGTTTATTCAGTTTGTGTAGGATCTATTATTAAAAAAAAAAAAGAAAAAAGAAAAAAGGTGGATCCTTTTGTAAGTGCAGAGTCAGTTAAAGTTTAGGGTGGAGTGAGTGATCACAGGTTCCTTGCTTTGTGCACAGCTTCAAGTAGCTTTGATGTAACATTTCCTGCAGTTTGGTTTTGAGACAAAGGTGTTCAGCTCAGTTTGTTCAATTCCTCTCTGAGTTGACAAGTATCTCATATGATCTTGACCAAACTGTTAATGTTTCTTCTCTCGTAAGGTTGTAGTAATTTAGTAGCTAGAACAATCCATGATTGCATAGACTGGCAGGAAACAAACATCACTTTTTGCAGATTGTACACTCATCTTTCAATTTTCTCTCTGACAAAGTCTGAAATTGCATTTTCACAATGAAGTGCAATGATTGTGCAGTACTTGACAGATCACAATTTGTTTCTCATAAACATAACTTTCCTTGGCTCTGCCTGTTTGGAAACACAGATAGGATGTTTTACTTAAAACAACATTCTTCAGGGCAAAGATTGGAGATCTGGGACTCTGGGATTCTCATTTCAGAGTCACCCGTGGTTTACTGTGTGGCCGAGGACAGGTCAGTTTAACTCAAGTTCAGCCAAGTGTTTAGTCTTCCAGTTCCTCCCCTAAGTTAGTGGCACACAGGGAGCTTGGGCGTGTGGTTCCATCTGTACGGATTTGTTCCTTGTGTTTCCTGTAGCAGCCAGAGCTACAGCCCTGGCTCATAAGGGGCTCTCGCTGAGAGCAGGAAGTCTGGAATCCAGACGTGTGAACAAGCAGTATCAGCAGCGCAAGGAGCACAGGCTTGGTGTTGATGAGAGACCTGAGACCTTTGGAGTGTCACACAGAGAGTCAAACTGCCTATTGCACTGGGTGGGTGAAATATTCTGAAATATGCTAAGACCTTTCAAAGGGCATGCTTGCTCAGAGGAAGAGACAGCACACTTCTCAATGTGCAGTCTTTATAAGTCTAGATTACACAGTCTATATTTGCACATACTTTGGCTGGATTTTGTTAATAAGGTTAATTTAAAAGGCTGCATGATTGTGTGCAGACTGGATCAGCTGGGTACAGGATTTGGAGTGTTGACCAAGCAATAGCAGGTGCCCAACATTCCTGACCCTACTTAAAATTCTCTTTCTGGCATAGATTTACTTGTAGAACAACTTGCAGCAGTATCAGAGCTAAAATGTAATGTCTGTTGTTTCTGTTACTACAATAATGAAAATAAACCCCCAGATCCTAAATTCTGGCAAAAAAATTGTATACAAGAAATATACTAGAAAGAGCCCAGGAATCACATGGGATAAGTTCTGAGTTTTGGTGTCAAAGAAAGATTTAATTTCTTTTAAACAGACAGAGCAAGCGACTAATTGATTAATAAATGATATTTCAGTAGGTGTTATTGTTGACTTTTGTAAGCTGTGGGACCATGACTGGTGTATTGGCCTGTTTTTACAGATGACTTAGTTGTTTAATGCCAGACATTACCTTTGTCTTATCAGTGGTAGACATTTTCTTAGGGCAGGAGGCATTACTGTATCTTTTGCTACTTACTTGAGAGATGTTGAGTTTTTAAAGCACATACACAGAATCTTATAATCTGTCAAGACCTTTAATATAGCCATGTCTATTTCCTGTTATCTTTCTTTCTTTTTCTTGAAAGAGCAGGAATCAAAAATTAATTTATGCATCCCAGAGTTATGTCAGCAGAAAGCATTGCAAGGATGCTCAGAAGTTACAGCACTGCGCAAACACCCACATCACAGACCTTGTGTGGCAGATCTTTATGTAAAGCACTCACTGGCTTTGTCTAAGTGCTGCCCTTCTCTTCTGAAAAATTTCTGTTGTGATAACGCCCTTTTGTTTAGGCTATGTAAAATCAAGTTGTTCAAATGGAAACACTAAACTGTTTTTTGATTGTGTAAATCCTGCCTGAAGACCAGAAGGCATTCCTCAACCAGTAACCTCCTGTCATGTTCTCGGGCTCTGTGCCTATTCCTGTTTCTTTGATGTGGTTTCCCAAGCAAAGGCTGTTAAATTGATGAAATACATTGTGACATGTACTTCAGTGTCTTCAGCAGTCCTTATTCATGCAAATTGATTTAGGTTGGGAGAGATCACGCTAAGTGATACAGCAGAACTGTTTATAAGAGTTGAAAACAGCAGAAGTCCTTGTCTGCATAGGTATGAGTCTCTAACACCATTAGTTTGAAGGCAGAACCTCTGGTTGACTGGTTGGTGATGGGGTTTTGGTGAAAGGCAGACGTCTTGGATTGTCCCTGTGAGGTGTATCTGCATTGTCCACTGACACTGCTCCGTCAGCAGGGGGTTCTGTCATTGCTCAGGTGTGCCTGTAGGTAGCAGTGCTTGTAAGGGCCTTCTCAATCCCAGAATACATGGATTGCACTGTTTGAGCTTCCTGCCTAAATAAAACTAAGCTGCCCCTTCTGAACCTTTGGCAGAGCTGGCTGTGGCAGCCCAGCAGCTGTGGCTGTTCATTCATTCAGCGTGGGAGCTGCAGACCTTACGCTCCCTGGTGTGAATGGGCATTCTTCTCTGGCTGAGCGTATGGGGAGTTTTGATGGACTGGGCTCGTTCCTGTTCTTACTGGCAGCTGTGGGGTTGGCTGTAGCTGTCTCAGCTCATTGCCTGGCTGGACTTTTCTACCCTCTGGCTTATGCCTGGCTATGAAGTGTTAAGCCCATGTTAGAAAGCAGACTGAATAATAATGCCTTACGTAGATGTGCACGTGGCCCATTTGCAGTGATGTGGTTGATGCTGAGTTTGTGGCAGCTCTGAGAGCATCACCCCGTGGGAAGGATGTGTTTGGAGAAACCCTCACACCCACTGCCCAGGCAAGCCACACTGCAAACCTCTTTCTCTTCTATTGCTCTTCAGCTGGCTCTTTTGTAACTCAGTTCATCTGTCTTCCTGAAAATAATCCTCTGTGATCTTGTTGCTCCTGTTTGTCCGAGAAGTTACAAGTAATGAAATAAAGGGTTCATAAATATTAGTGAGATAGGAATGTTCTTCATGAATATAAACACTCTGGAAGTACTTTCATGCATTTCTTTAACTTTGTTTGTATGATTCAGAGATCTCTCAGTAGAAAAAGTATGTTTTGCTTCTTGGGAAACAGGCCCTTGAGATTCCTGGTGTCCTTTAGATGGCCTGGCGTTGACTTTTTTATTTTAAAATGTAAATGGAATTTCCTACCAAAAACTGGTTCTGAAAATGAGATGGGGCTCAGTTTTTATAGTTCATGTTTATAAGTTGTATGTAATTTCTAAAATCAGAAAATATGCAGGAAATATTTTAGTATTTATCTTGGTATGTCCTTAAATATAACACATTTCTACATAAATTTAAATTTTTTTGTATTTTACAAAAAGGAAAGTCTTTTTGGTGTTTGGATTTTACTGGCTGCTGGAGCAAGATCTGTTCTTGGGTCCATCAGAAATCCCCAAGGAATCTGATAGTGTGAGAATAGTCTTGAGCTGTCTTGGAAGTGCAGGCACATCCTACAGTTCATACTTTTTGTTTCTGCTTTAAATATATGAGAGTAGACATCTTCAGTGAATCACTGGGATGTAAATTCCTATGGCCATGCATGTAGTTTCCTGGATTTCTGGTTCAGCTGCTTGTGATGGGTAATGAATTATGGGAGAATCATGCAATTTTCCCAACAAATCTTTGTCTCCCTGCATTTCTATAAAAGTGTGCTCTGCCAGGGGTACTGCCAGACTACTGCTTGAATTTTTTTTTATCCTCAATATGATTTTTAATGTGTTCATGTCTCCCATAAATTCCAAAATATTATATTACATTTTCTAATCATGCATAAATTGTTTGGGCAAAAAAACCCCAAAACAACAAAAAAACAGGCTCCCATTTCTTTACCCATGTACAAGCACTGTAAATTCAGAGGTATTTTATACCACTCATGTAGCCATGGAAACAATAACAAGTATTTGATTTTTTTTTTTAGGGCACAGCTTCTTGCACACCATAATTTTGAATAAATACCAGTAAGACAGAGTTCAGCTGCTTGATTAATTTTTTCAGAAAAAAAAACCCAAAACAGTTCTCTCTGCTGCTGCCAGAAACCCCTTCTACCATTTCCCCAAGTGCTTTGGAAAAATCAGTGCCACTGCTGGCTGGAAGTTCAGTAGAAGGAAAAATTAGAAGGGACTCCCTGTGGAGGTGATGACCCTCTGAGCCTGCCACTGAGAGGTGCTGAGCACTCCAGGCTTGATTCAGCAAAGCACTTCAGCACCTCCTGAGGTGACCTTAAAGGTTCTGCTGGAGGTAAGCCAAGGTGTTCTCTGTTTGCATGGCTGAAACATCTGCACTTTGTAGTAGACCCTGTATTTATTTTGGGGAGAAGAATAAATCTTTTTTCTTTAAAGTACATCAGAGCAGGAGGATTTTTGTTTTCTTTGAAAACACAACATACTGAGGCAACTAAAGAGTTCTTGACATCGTTCAGTGTTTAACCTCTAAAATAAGGGGCTTGGATTTCCCCCAAATCCTTAGGATAGTGTGAGCTGTGTCAATATAATTAAAAGAACAGGTCCAAGTACTCGTACACTTTTTTAGTTTGGCTTTTTTCCTTATTGTTGCAAGGGTTTTTAAAAGAGCCTGAGGAAAAATCTCTTTTTGAGTCTATATTACCCATTTTAATTTGCAGATAATTTTGCAGCTTTAATGGCTCTGACATCCTCATCTCTGCACAGCTCTGACCTCTGTCTTGGGACATTTGTGGTGCAGGAGGAGACACCTGAAGAGGTGGCCATTCTCATACGTGGCTGGTTTCCCCACCCTCTGCAGCTGCTCCAGGAGCCAAGTGCTCTGTTTTAGTCTTTTGTTTAGGTCTGTGTTTGACAATGTTCATCTTAGTTTAGTTTTTCAGTGTGGAGCACTTAATTGTCTTCTGAGCATCCAAACCCTCAGCAGACCTCTACAACTCAGCCTCAGGTGTGCCCATTAGCTGCCCATTCACTTAAGAAAGCAGAACATTTTATTCTTTTTTTAAGAGAATATTTCCCTATCACAGTGGCAAACCTTGTGCAGCTGTCTCTGTCAGTGTGTACACCTTTAAAGGTGTACTAAGATGTAAGACATTGAATAAGCTGTGTTGTAGGGTCAAGTTTTTGGTGACCTGCACTACATGAACTAGTAATGACCTTTTTGAGTGTAGGAAACAGCATTTTACATGAAATATATAAATCAGGAAGGAAGAAAAACTGGTAACATACATAGCATTGTAGTAGAACTTAGAAGTACAAACCAGGGAATTACAGGTATTTGAAGTTAAGCTACTTCTGATCTAGAAAAGAGGCTGATCTTGGTCTCAAATCTGATAGAGCATTCTGGAAAAGGGCGGAGAAGAAAAAGTGTCCCTCCCCTCAGGAGGTTGAACACTGCAAGGAGATTCTTGCCAGGCACCTTATTCTTCCCATTGTTTATGACCGGCTTAAATGAGATTCTTCAGAAAGGTGTTAGTGTTGTCACACTGCATTAAATCCTCTGTGTGTAGTGATTTAACAGCAAATCGAACTACGTGGCTGCAGGGAAATCACTGGAAGCTTTAATGATTTATTAAGAGAAGCACTAACCATTATGCTTTAACCATACTGGAATGTAGTATTTGTACTAAATACAGTATTTAAGATATATTTAATGTATTTGTGCAGTTTGGCCCAGTTGTGTTTCAGTGGGAGATGTAGCCAAACAGTTACATTATTTCCTGGCTCTCCATATGTTAACTTTGGGATGGATCTGTTAGTTTTCCCAGTTGATTTCTTACTTCCCTTTTGGAGAGAGGGAAATAAATTTTAATTATTTTCATAGCCTTTTCTTTTTTGTTAAAAGATTTTTTCCTAAAATCTAGGCTTTGCCTCATGGGTTTGACAGCATGCATATTTATGACAAATGCAGGAATTTTCCATCCCATTAAAGTTTCAACAGATAATTTCAGCAGATACTCCTTCAGGACAGAATTAATGCTGTGACTTCGTGAAGAGTCATTAAAAGGTCTTAAGTCTTTTACAGAACATGATACCTTTCATTCAGTCATTAACTAGTATGGGATAATTTCTGGCCGGTCACTTCTTTCGACAGTAGCTGAATAACAGCAAAAAAACTGTGATGGATCAATCCCAGTTAATGGGTGTTGCAAAAGAAAGGCAAAACAAGTGAAACAGAAGGTCAGAGCATGTGTGCAAATATTGGCTGGCAAGAATCCTATTGACTTGTATTATAAAATACCCAGTGGATATATATTTAAAAAAATAGGGTAATTGTTTTGAGAGTTTTACAGCTCTCGATCTGGGGTATTTTTGGCAGTTTCTCATGTTCTGTAACCTTCCATACTGAAATATGAAAAAGTACTGTAATTCAGTGTATATGATGTACAAAACATTAGTAAAACAGCTTTATATATATATAATCCACATGAGAATGGGTGATGTACTATTCCTGTGCAATAAGAAGGGTAAATCTTAACATACTCAAAACCACGGAAAAATTACATGAAATCTTGAGGCTTTTTTAGTTTAGCATTGTCATGAGCCATAGATTTTACTTTAGTTTGTGTGCTGTGTTCATGCTTACAACAGAAGACATCAAAAGAAAATTATATTGTCTGCAAGAAATCAGAATAACAACTAGCAGGAGAACAGAATCTCAATATTAGGTTTATATAAAAAATGTTTTCTCTGAGAATTTCTTGGAATATGAATTCCATAGCAGATAAATATTTAGTCTTTTAAGACTATGTAACAAAATTGCAAATTGCATTTTGAACTTGTAGATGGACATATAGAACTAAAACAGAAATCACAATATCTAGAGGGGTTTCTTTCAAAGCCTATTTGTCTTATTCCAGGTCTTTCTTCATATAAAATGCCACAAAAACCTATCAGAGCCTTTCAGATTGTTTATAATACAATGCCCTATTTCATTTTTCAATGTTAAAAAGAACAATAGGATCTAGGAAGAAATAAGCAGGGAGCATTTGTGTACAAACTGCAATGTTTCTTCATGCAAAAAGATTATATAGAGAGCATGCAGGTTTTACAGTAGAAGGTACTTGGCTGTCATTTGTAACTACAAAGAAGAGGTGATAACACAATGGCTGATTTGAATGTGTTCTCATGTTTGTAATTTAGGGTCGTTTGTTTTTTTTTTCTCCCCACTAGCTTAACAAGTACATCAACTGGGATGGAGGGAGTTGTACAGACACCTGAGGGGAGGAAATCTTTCCTATTTCACTGCTATTCTCTGGGTGTAGGCTTTGATCCAGAGAAAACCTAATTAGCTCCACCAGAAATAATGACTAATGAAAGGCTTTAGCTTCTGACCTGGCAGTGGAATCGTGAAATAATGGTGGCCCCCGTGGTGGAACGCTGTCTAGTGAAGAGGTGCTGAATCCATGGCACTCACCTCTGAATTTGGAGGTGAGGGATTCCTCCTGGGCACGTCATTCCCAGCTCCCTTGGAGTACATGCCTTATGTGATGGTAGCTGTTCTGACTTTGATTAGCTGACTCATAAGACCTGATAGATATTGACATGTAATTACACAGCCCCACAGTTGGGCATCTTCTATTCATGTTCAAAGCATTTTGCAGCTTGATATAATGCATGCGAATGATGCTCAGCAAAGAGTCAGGGAACTAAAACCCAGCAGCGGTCTCCTTTGTGTGTGCATTTTCAATAATTAATTGGGCATTCTGTGACTTCTAGTTGTGAGAGGGGTGATCCTACTTTTACAACTCCTAAATTCAGTATGGTCAGAACAAAAGCTTCTGTGTTTCTAAATGTGAGACTCAAGCAGCTGATCCTGATTGTACCAATAAGAAATAAACTGTAGTGGTGTAAAATTTAACCATTAGAACTTGATATCAGCTTTTACTGTCAGGAGCTCAGAGAGCTTATAGACTTTAAGGAATCATTCTTTATGGTATCTCCCTTGACACCAAGGTAGTCTGCTTTTCCAAAGGACATTATTGCTCAGAGTAAACATCACTGAAGAAATGTCCTTGGTCTAGAAACTGCAGTGTCATTAATGTTTGCATAGAACCAGGATGGTGTGTGAACAAGCTTTTTTCTTATGGTCAGTGTTTTTGCTCCCAAATGTGGGTGTGTGTTTGGTTGTCCTCAGAGTCTGTATGAAACTGAGACTGCAGATCCTGTGTCTGGCTCTGTGGAGCTGCCTTCACAAATCACTGCCAATACAGCTCTAAAATTTGAACTGTGTATGTCAGAAGGGCCATCCAGAGAGCATCTGCTCCAGGCTCCCACCTGAAGCAGGTCCTGTTAGAACAGGTTGCTTGGGGCCTTATCCAGCCAAGGCTTGAATGTCTTCAAGTACAGGAGCTCCAGAGCTTCTCTGGATAAATGGGTTCTGGTGTTTGGCCACCCTCTTGGTGTTTGTTATATTTTTCTTCTTCTTTCCTTTTTAACAGGTTTGAATTTCTTGTTTTCCAACTTAATAACTGCTGCTTCTTGTCCTTCCAGGAGATTCAGGCTCCATCCTTCCATATGGTCCCACAAGGCAGACAAACCCACTTGACCTGTTCCAAAGGACGCAGTGGGCTGTTTGTTTGCCATGTGCTCCATTCCACTCAGCACATCAGTGACCCTGCACCAGACTCACCCAGGTTGTCGGTGCTGTACTGGGGAACCCACACTGGATACTTCCCTGGTCTCAGAAGTGCTAAATAAAGGGAAATTACCACTTCCCTGGACCTGCTGTCTGTGGTGTTGCTAATAATGCCCAGTACGGGGTTGGCTTACTGCACCTCCAGGGCCCAATTCTGGGCCGTGTTTTCCACCAGTGCCACAGGTGTTATTCTGCAGAGCTCTTTTGTAACCAGTTGGCCTCCAGCCTGTACTGCTGCATGGGGATAATCCATGCAAAGTGCAAGACTTTCCGTTTGTGTTTGAGCTTCATGATGTTCATATCAGCCCATTTTTCCAGCCTTTTAAGGCCTTTATGAGAAGCAGACAAACCATCCAGTGTATCAACTGCTCACCCCAAGCTGGTGTCTTCCAGACTGTCAGCGAGTGCACTCTATCCTGTCATCCAAGTTGTAAATGAAATTGCTTCATTGATCACTGCAGATTGTAGACACAGGATCAATCTCTGTCTTTGAAAGCTGATGCGTGGCAGTCTCTGTTGTTTTGTGACCTTCTAGATCTAATTTAGGTGCTTTCCTTGCAGTGATTCCCTTGCAAGGAGTGACTCAGTGTTGCTGCAAATAGTTTCTCCCTCTGAGAGTGACATCGAATGTTACACATTCAAAACACAGTGAAGAATTTCACAACATTTCAGAAGAGAAACCAAAACTAAGGCCGGGTGGCAGCCTTTGAGCAGAGGAGAGCAGGGCAGCCCTGTGCTGAGGTGGGTGTGTTGGGCTGGGAGTGCAGCTCAGCAGCCCCGTGCAAACACCTGGGCTAGCAGCTGCAGTCTGGGAAAACAGCAGCACCACAGGATGGTGACAGGTTGTTACTCAGCAGAGACGTGTGTGACCATGTATGGCCATCTGTAACCCAGGGAGAGCCAAGGGGTGCCAGTCCATAAGTAACACTGTCACTGGGAGCACACCAACCTCCAGTGCACGGGATGAGAAATGGTATTTTTCAGACTATCTTTGTCAGCAGTAAGCTAGTGGTGGTTTTTTTTCTCTCTGGCATTACTGTTAGTGTGTGAGCTTCCTGCTCATGTACTTGTGCTGCTTGTTCTAACATTCAGATCTATTCTCTCCAAATGTGGGACATTCCATTGTTTTAGTCATGTGGGGCAGTAATTCATTATTGATTATGCTTTCGCAGTCAAACGATCATGTTACTTTATTAAATCTATTCTTCACCAGCACATAAATGGATTATTTGTAATGTTGACAGCTATGGGTTGCTGCTGAATGTGAGTTTTGCAACTTTAGCCTGAGAATGGTAATTTCCCCACTGCATTCAGCTTTTGGAAAGGGATTACCGTGAAGGGTTTTGGGAAACCACAAATCTCTTTGTTGCCTGCTGGAGGAAGAAAACATGTGTGAGTGGGGCTGTGGAAAGTGGCATTGATTCTTTTAGGAATTAACAGTGCAGGGAGAGGACACAGAAACTGCCAGTGTAGAGGAGCTGCGAGTGCCTGATAGGCTGCTTTTCCTGCAGCCTTGTCATGCCCCTGTCTCTGCTCCAGGACTCCTCAGACACACCTGCAAGGACCAGGGCAGCATCCCCCTCCATGCCTGGCTTCAGGTTACTTCTCTGCTGTGACATCTTACAACAGCAGGATGATGACCCTCAGGAACTCACTGGTTTTTTGGCTTCTCTGTCTGTTTTATCTGTTTTTATGCTTGTTCTGTCAGTGCTCTGGAAGAGAAATAATCCTGACTAGTGTTTGTGCTGCTTGGCATGTTAAGCATAAAGAGTGTGAGTGCTGCTGTAAAGCCAGTAGAAATGATTAGCCATCCAGCTCTTTGAACTCACATTTTCCCTTCAGCAGGACTGTTCTGACCGCGTGGTGGCCGTGATATTGATGCAAGGTCAGCTGCCACTGAGCTCCCAGCTCTGCCTCCTCAGCTCTTGGCTGGGTTTTGGCAGGGCACTCCCTCCACACCTGTGCAGGGAACCATTGCACTACAGACAGCCCTGACCCATTCTCAGACTCTGCAAGTCTCCGAGGCCCTTCTAATTCAGTGAGATGAATCCCATTTTAGAAGATCCTGAGGCCAAACAAAGCGCTTTATTGGGGGCAGGTTTGGGGAACACTGACAGTGTGATAACAGCCAACTGAAACAGAGAAATGCTTAGTATTTTTGCAGGAATTGTCCTAGGAATTTATGGTTAATGTTTGTTATATGTTAAGCCACTGTTGTGGTGGAGTGAGTGATCCTTTCAAAGGCAGTGTCATGCTGGGTGAGGATCTGGTTCTCTTGGTGCTGTTGCAGTACCGGTACCATGCGCTGATAGGAGGCAGATAGCCGAGTTCTGCCCTGTCTGACAGCCTGGAGTGCTCCAGCTTTTGTGTGAAAACTTCTCAGCTGTTCCAGAATGTGACTGAAATCTGTGTAAAAGTGGTGCTTTGAGTTTTTGACGGACACACAGGGTTGTTGTTTTGAGCATCGCAAAGATGCTGAGTCACACAGGTGAGTCAGTGCAGCAGTTTCCACCAGTCTGCTCCTTCCACAGCATTGCAGGAATCGGGAAACTCCCAGCAGCAGCAGTGGGAGCTGTATCCCTGAACCCACTGGCATACAGGACCAGGAGGTACTGGGAAGTACAAAGCTGCAGAGACACAGCTCATGGAAGGGTTACTCTGTATTTACCTGCAGCTAGACTCTGGTCCCTGTGCCCAAGTCTGCAGAGTAGGTTATGCCTCTAGAGTACAAAGTCTTTAAGCATGAGAAATCATTTTCTGTTTGCCTGTTCCAAATTCACATCAGGTACTTTTGTCTCTATTGAAGTGAGTGCTTCACTGCCAAGACTGTTTACTTTTGTTGTACAGTTGCCTCAAATGTTTGCTGCTTATTTTCTCATCTGGAGTCAATTCATGTGACTCTCAGAAATATGTATTTGATAATAAAATAGTAATAACCTTTTTTTAAAAAAAATTATCTTTTTGCAGTTATTCAGTGAAAAAATAAGTGGAGCAGAAGGAACAAAGTTAGATGATGAATTTCAAGAGATGGAAAGGGTAAGGAAAGTCATATTATGCTTTTCAATATTAAGCTATTGCAGAATCAAAAATGTTTCATGTTTCAAGTGATAGAATGCTGTTGTATGGGAAGGAAGCTGGGAAGGAAACCCCACCATGTGCTTCCAAACAGAAACATATAAGGATAAATGCAAATTTATCCTTGAGCCTTCTCAGCTCAGCCAAGAGAGAAGAGACATCCACAAAGGCTGTCTGAGCAGAGGAACAGGTTCCACTGACACCTCTCGATTGAAGAGAAACTCCTCCAAGAATGGTGCAGAGCATCAGGAGGGATTTTTTTTCCACTGTGTGCGAGATTAGAGAAGTTTTCAGTGTTAGTGAGTCTTTGTAAATATCACAAAGTCTTCACATCTGGTATTATTAATTATAAAAATCTAACTGCTTGGGTGAGATTTTTCTCTTGATACAGAATTTTGTTTCTTAGTTTAAATCCTTTTTCAGAAATTTATATGAACTGTGGAAATTGAAATGTTTGCTGTCTACTTAATAGTTGTTTTGCAAATTAAACAATGTTACTGCTAGTTTCTGCTTTTCCAGTTTTTATGTGCTTTTTTAGTTGTCCTTGCCTTTCCATGTATATTTTAATGTTCATAGTAGACCGAGGTCACAGCTTTTATTGTTGGTAGATTGAGAAAGGTCTTGAATTTGTCATCCAAACAGGTTTCTAGGCTTTGGTTTCTTTAGCTATGAAATAATTATTTCCTTTTGCCTACATTATAAGGGTAAAAATAATATGCAAGCCTGAAGTCAGGAAAAGGGGGAAAAAACAGAGAAATGTGGCGGTTTTTATAACATTTTGTAAATGATTTAATGGAAAGACAGTGCAAACTGCTGCTTTAAAAGGCCCTGACCCCGAGGTTGTCAGGCATGTATTCGCTCTTTTTCACATGTGGCGAAAAGCAGTCTTAGAAGCAACTATTGGGCTGACCGGAACATGTAGTCTAGGATGTGTAGGCAGTAGTCAAGACTGAGGGGCTGGAAAGGCAAGCCCACATTCTGATACAAACTTTCTCTTGTCCCCAGTACTACCTGCCAGTCAAGGGGGGGCGTTTCTTGCAAAATCCTGTCATAACTATGACATGGCTATTTATGTTAAGCTACAATATTTGTTTTATTTTAAATAAAATTTCATAATCAGCTAGAATAGTGTATTATGTCCAACTGAATGATCAGCTTTCTAGTGTACAGTTTGCTTTTTGCTAACTGTGTTACTTTTCTTTTTCAGAAAATTGATGTTACTAATAAAGCTGTAACAGAGCTCCTGTCCAAATCCACTGAGTATCTTCAGCCAAATCCAGGTAGGATAGGAACAGTAGGTCTTGAATGTTGATGAACATTGTTTTATTACTTTGAAATTAATTCTAGGTGAAGAAAAGCTAATTAGGTCATCATTGTGCAAAGTTCTTCTAAGAAAATGAGGGAGAGGGAGCAGAAAATTGTCTTTGGCTGTGCTTGTATCTACTCTGCATTTGCTTTCTGTGGTATTTCTAATCAAGGAGCTCACAAGCAGGACTGTTCAAAGGAATGTGAGTGTAGGTGAATATCCACAGATAACAACAAGCACTCCCACTGGGTATTTGCCTGGAGAAACCATGCTCTTTTAGTTGGGAGTGAAAACCAGTTTCAGAGGACCCATATTGTTGGATGGAATCTTGTGTCAACTTTTGACTATCAAGTACTGACAACAAAAAACTTAGCAGTCTGTTTTTTTTGTGTCCTCCTCAGCATACAGAGCCAAGCTGGGAATGCTGAACACTATGTCAAAGATCAGAGGGCAAGTGAAAACCACAGGCTATCCACAGACAGAAGGACTCCTGGGAGACTGCATGATACGCTACGGCAGAGAGCTTGGCGAGGATTCCATGTTTGGTGAGTTTCTATCTCCTCGGAGCACATCTCAGCATGAACAGAATACTGCTCAGGGACATAACCTGTGGAAACAGCTACTGCAGGTCGGGGGAAAGTTCAGTACAGGGACCAGGGGATGATGGATATAGTTAAGAAAAATGATGCTTCTGCATGTGTGTCCACCTCTATTGCAGGTGGGTTTGATAACATTGTTACTGATGCTGTCTGATCATCCCTGTTAATACCATAACCATTTTAGTTTAAGTTGCCAAACCTAAGTAATTTAGGGTGGTTCTTAGATGCAGTGTGTTTAACATTCAGATAAAAATGCTTATGCTATATTTGAGAAGTAAACTAAGGGAAATATTTCTGGTGAAAAAAAATGAACAATGACTTTAGATAATTATTTTTTTTTTTAATGACCTATGCAAATACAGTAGGGAAAACAGTAATCTTTTTACCTCTGATGCACTTCGGGGGGAAAAAAAAAGGTAATTCAGAACAAAAACTTTCCAGTTCTGGTTTTCTGTATGGAATAAGCATAGTTTGTGTTATTTTTTTTAACTCTGGAAGGGACTCTAGCAGATATACAAAGATACCTATTTGAAACAGCTATTTCATAAAACAGATTTTCTGCTTTTGCATATCTTGAGATGTAAGTAGCCTATTCTTTACCATAGGCCTTGCACTACTGGATGCTGGTGAGAGCATGAAGCAAATGGCAGAAGTGAAGGACTCGCTTGATATTAATGTCAAACAAAATTTTATTGATCCTCTACAGTTACTGCAGGACAAAGATTTAAAAGAGATTGGGGTAAGTTTTCCAGGACAAATCTTCACTAATGAATAATCAGAGTCAATCAGACTTTCCTGAGATACTTTTCTTGAAACAGTAAGGCAAATAAATTTCACTGCACTCGTTTCTCTCTCTGGCAAAAGAGTGATGAAATCTTTTTAAAATCAATGCCTGGCTATTTCTCACTTGTCTAACCTACTCAATTTGATGTATTTCTTGTAGAGTCAGTGCAAAGATGGTGAAGAGAATGATATTCTTTGGGTTTTTTGCTATTTTATTTTAACCATTTTTAATAATGCTTATGAACATGTGAGTGGGCTGTGATTTACTGCTCGTGATTATCCTGTCTTACCATCTCTGTCAGCCTGAAACTGTTTATAATGGGGAATGAATATAACTGTTAAAAAAGGCTATTCAGGGCAATCACAGAATGATCTGAGAAGTGTCATAAAATGTTGTAGTGCCATATGCCACTACAGGAAAAATAAAGGACAAGGAACACATTTTTAACCTTCAGAGTTAAGTTTTTCAGTGTTTTTGTTTACAATGTGACAATTCAAAGAAAGCCAGGCAGTCTTTTTCTGAATCTGTTGATTCCAATGGATTTGGGTAATAAGCAAGTTAAAACCCCGATGAAATGCAGAAATGAAAGTTATTTTTTTTAACACATAAATAGATGTGGAAAGCATAGCAAAAAGAGAGAAATAATGTCTGGATGTCTCTAGCTGTCTCCTATGATACATAACTGTTTTCAGTTGTGGTTCCTCTGAACAGATGAAAAGAAATTGTTTGACATTAGTTTTAATGAGCATTTTGTACTGTCATTTTGAGTCCATTCTGTATGTCTGTCAGTACCGTGATTTTTGGCAACAGAAAAGCTTGTGTAGATAGACAGAAGTGTCAAGCTGATACCTAACAAAGACAGCAAGAATACAAGATTTGTTGGAGCACTGCTTTTGATGGGAAAATAACCCTCTAAGTTTTAGCTGTCATATTGTACATAATTCAAGACGTAACGTGGAATTACATGTAGAATATGGCGACCACATATTTAGGTTGGATCCTGCTTCTCATTCAGAGAATTTGAGGTGTTGCTTATTTAGTGAAGTTCATGAGGTAGATGTCTAAGATTAGCAAATGAAAATAGCCAATACCCCAAATGCTAACAAATAGGTATTTATTAAAAATTTCATTCATGTGTGCAGCCTTAGACTTACCTAATGCTGCCTTGGATCAAAAGGATGGGCTGTAGTAATCCCTGAGCCTTATATTCTTTAAGTCTGCATATATTTGCATCCATAACTGAAATTTCCTTAAATAAAGTGTGTTTGTTTGGGCATGTCCCATTTGGTTCTTCTCATAAATGTTCTGTCTAATTTAGCATCATTTGAAGAAATTAGAAGGGCGCCGTTTGGATTATGATTATAAAAAGAAGCGCTTTGGAAAGATCCCTGATGAAGAAGTTAGACAAGCAGTAGAAAAATTTGAAGAGTCAAAGGAACTGGCTGAAAGAAGCATGTTCAATTTCTTAGAGAATGATGTAAGTCTGTCCTGCATTTTTGTTTGCTGCAGTACATCCAGGAGGGCAAATGTGTGGGATTGGACAAAGCCTGTCCCATCCTTCACAGAAGGTAAGGTCTAAAAGCAAGAAAGTGCCTCTTCCCGCTTTGAATCTGTCAGAGAAGGACATAATGCACAGCATAAATGAGAGAACTCCAGAATTCAGGAATTTCTTCTGCAGATAGAGTGCCTCAGCCAAGATTGCCACAGAGGTCTTAAGTAGAACAAGATGAGAGTAGAATGCAGTTCAGTCAGCAAGAGGGTGAAAGTTTGGAGATTAGCACACCTGCTGCTGAAAGAGTGTGTACCCTGTGCTTTCTGAACTTTAGCTCACAGCCAAAACTTTGCTGCTGTTTTGGAGTGTCTGATTGATTTTACCTCTGAAAACCATTATTATTACAATTTGGCGCTGAAAATTACTGAGTCTGTGGCTTGGGCTCAGGTATGTACACTTTGGCTGAGAGTCCAAATCCATCATGAAATTATCTCTAAATAAGGAGCAACTGTGGTCATTCAGGATAATCCTCTCTTCTGTCCACACACAGAGGAAGAGCAGGATGGCCTTTCTCCCATGTAATTATGGAATTGTAGGAAAAGAGAACTGGATCTATTTCCAAAGCTTTCTCTCCTTCCTTTAGGTGCAGCATCATAGTAAACACAAAGTTAGAAGTGTGCTGTCTTCTCTGAGCAAACTGCAACAAGGAGGAGCTGTTAATAACTTCAAGCAGCCTCTCCCTCTGTGCACACCCAGTCATAAACTAGCCTGCAGCTCCTAAACTGTTTGTAAGTGGGACACATTTGTCACAGCTGAGTATAGGATAAGGCAGTAAGCCTCTTGCTGCTTCACCAGTGCAAGTTATATGAGGGCAGCAAAAACTGTGACAATCTCCATCAGCAATTCCTGCTCTGTCCCACTGTAGGCTCTACCAATTGCCTGGTTGCTCTGTGTGTTTTATAATTCTGCCTTCCATAAGCAGCTGAGAAATGTTTCAGAGACTGTTTATCATCAGTCAAGGCACCAAAGTGAGAGGATAAAACAGTGCAGTAGTTCAGCTGGTTTAGCTGAGCCACTAGAGAACTGATGAGTTACACTTTCTAGTATAACTAATTCTGCCTTTGGGAGGCTGTGAACGGGATGTCCCTTTGAGGTTTTTTCCATACCCTGTTGTTTCTGTTTTAAAAAATACTGTGCTCTTTTCCGTCCGTTTTCCATGCTGACCCAGTCTGTCTGTCTTTAAACTTCTCATTAGAGCCTTGTGGTCTAACCCCAAACAATCTAACTGGTTCTTCAGTTGCTTCTTTATGACCCTTTCCAGTTCCCCAGATGTCTCTTGCCATGCTCTCTGAAGGCTGGTTCCCAGCCATCCTGCCAGGTGCCTTTTCTAGACTCTCTCCTGATCCACATCTTTCTCAGGTTTTTGCACAGCTAGTTCCAGACCTCCCACGTAGACACTGTTGCAGGCACTTCTTATCAGATCCATCTTCCTGCCCTTCCCACTCAGCCAGGCCCAGGCTTATCTTCCTAAGTGGCTTTTAGTCCTTGCAATTTCTCTGGCTCTTTCCCAGTTTCTCTCTCTCTCTTCTAATACACAAATCCATATTTCTCCTGTTTCATAGTTGTCTTGTTTGGGCAGTCTTTGTCTATCCATTTTCTCTGACCATCCCATCCAAACCCCAGGCACTTTGTGTGTTGTGCTCAGCTGTTTATATTACTCTCTCCTGACTGTGATGGAATTGTATCAGCTGTTGGTTTAGTTCTGTGGATTTTATTCCTCTGTGCTCTGTGACAGTATTTGGCTCTCTTGGAGTCCTGGCAGAATTTCTAATGGTCTTTTTAACTGAGTAAAAGCAGACAAAGTATAGCACAAAACTGCCATGGCTCCATAAAACATTTGTAGAAAGCTTACTCAGATAATTTCTTGTGATCCAATGTCTGAAGACATCATGATGGAATAGAAACATGTCAGACTTCTTGGGGTCGGTCTTCTTAAAATCTTGAAGAGGACAAATCTGTTACTGCTCCATCCCCCGATACAGCTTGGACTCTTCAGCTTGTGTTAAGAGTATGAGATTATTTGTTACCTCATGAATAAAAATATTTTGATTTTTTTCTTTCTCTTTCACATTCTCCCTTTCCTCAGTATTCATATTTTTGACAGATGGGCTAATGCTTTTTAAATCCAAGTAGGTGAATCATATTTCATTTATCAGTTTATAAATGCTGCCATCTAGTGAGGGAAGTTCAGATCATTTGAGAACTGTAGTTTGTAAACTGCTGATAGACACTAATGGGTCTGAGTCACACGAGCTGTCACAGTGTAATTTCTTCCAACATTGCTGATCAGAAAAGCCCCACTTTCACCTGCTAAGGGGTCATGTCCCATTAAATGTTTTGGGCTTGGGTGTTGACAGACAGCTGGCTTGGAAGTTGAAAGCAGAAGGGATTTGCACGTTGTGAAAGGAAATGACTCAAGAGCCCAGCCCTGAGTTAGGGAACTAGAAGTTACACCTCAGTTTTGTTCCGTTTCCAACTGGCAGTTTCTTCGGTAGAATCACACGGGCTCCTTTCCAACAGCCCCCACGAGGTACTGTGGTCTTTGGAGATACCAGCTCGGTTTTGAATGATCTGTTCATTTACCCTTCATCTGAGTGTACTACAGGCTCCTTACAGCTCTTTTCCTCTCTGCATTTCAGATAGAACAAGTCAGCCAGTTGGCTGTGTTTGTAGAAGCAGCACTAGATTACCATAAACAATCCACAGAAATCTTGGAGGATCTGCAGAGCAAGCTGCAAAACCGGTAAGACTAAACCCCTCAGAAAATTGTGATCCTCTTTTGCAGATGAGGTTCACAACTGTGGGAAGTCAGAAAGTCACTGGAGCAGGAGATCTTGTAGCACCAGCTCACAGATGCTCATTTGCTGGGCTTTGTGCTGAACTCCACTGCTTTAAAGCGCTGCCACCTGGCAGCTTCCTGCTGCACTGGGAGACTTAAATGTAAGACAGGATGTGCCCAGGGAGCTCTGAGTGTGTACAGAGTGTCTCTCACATCTGTGGAGGTTAATGAGGACAGTCTCCCTTTGTTTGGAGGTTTACTTCAACTTGCATACTTCGAGTTGTGTTTTGGAGGCTTTGCTGAGAGGTTGGCCTGTTTTCATCGAGATTAAAGGTATATCAACATTCTACAGCACATTAAGGAACCAGCCAGCTGGCTCAGAACACAGCTGTGCTGGAACACGTGTATGAAGGGCCCAGGTACTCTGTGTCATCTTAAGAGAAGGAAAAATTGCTGCTGTCATTAATGTGTTCTCAGAGAACCAGAGACCTGAGTGTCACCGTAGCACAGCCAGAGTTGAGAGAACTGCTGGGGGCTTTCAGATCAGGGTGACGTGGTGGCTGTGGGCTTTAGCATGAGGATAGCTGTGTCTGCAGACACCCTGCACCATCCCAGCTGCAGGGGCCAGAGAGACAAGGAGAATGTTCATGCAGAAAGGGGTATTGAGGTGGTTGTGTTAGCCAAATGGTTGTTCCCCATTTTCTCCAATAAAAAGGCACCGTGTGAGATGCAGTGCCTGGGCCTCTGTCCTGGCCAAGTTTCTGCAGGTCATTTGCAGTTGAGCTTTCCAGAGAGCTCACTCCTGCAATTTGTGCTGAACTCAGTGGCAGCTGTGGGTGCTCATCACTCCTCAAACTCACTGTTAAGTTTTGTGCTTCTGTCTGCAGGACCAAAGTATTAAATAAAATAGGCACTCGTTGAAAATCGAGTATTGCATGAGAATTGATCAGTAAAAACACAGACTCCCCTCAAAAACCAAACCAAAGCAACTCAACCAAAAACCCCACCACCATAAAACTTAAAAACTAACAAACTAAGAGAAGCCTAAAAGCAAAACCAGCAGAAGGTTTTCTTACCCTGTCTTTCAAACAGCAAAGCACTGAACCTGAGCTTAAGTTCCGTTAGTGTGTCTTCTTCAAGGTAAATCTCTTGCCACTCTTCTGTTACAGAATAAATGTAGCATCTAGTCGGCCTAAACGTGAATTTAAGCCAAAGCCTGTAATAACTACAACTCTGGAAATTGGTGATAATCAGCAGCACAATGGGATTGCTTATAGTTCTTCCATAAAATCATCAGGTAAGTCTGTCACCACAGAATTAATGTGTCTATAGATGTTTTACCAGGATGTTGCTTGAGGTATTCCTTGTACCATGAGAACAATTAATCCATGAGGCATCAGTGTTTGTGCATCTGATTCCAGGTTGTTTCCCAGATTTGGAAATGGAATTGTGGAGCAGGATTCCTGTGAACTACCTCTCATCCATCTGAAATTTAGGTGTGGCATTCTGCTGTCTTTTAGGTTTTCTGTATTGCCACTGAGGATGGGAGGAAAGAGGGAGAGTCACTTGCAGAAAAGAGTTCATTTCTTGCAAAGACAGATGCCTGTGGTGGGTGTGTTTGATTACTCCCTGGAGTATCTCCAGATGCTAATTTTTCTCCACAGTCTGAGACCATGATCAGTACAGGATCTTAATATTAGCTATGTAAAAATCAGAGAGATGACTGCCACCCTTACTGATTTGTATTAGTATCTTTTGCTTAACTGTCCCCTAAATTATATGTGCATTAATGAACTGAAGTACTTGGGTACCTATTGGTTTGGGTGTAAGATCCCTTCCTTTGATTAGGCCCTGATTCCACAAAAAAAATCAACAGTTGAGTAAAAATAATTAGTAGGGTTACTCATTGAAATAGCTTTTCCTCATCTCATGAATAAAATTATTTTGCCCTCTCTCCTTAAATGACTACAGCGCACAATGAGGTAAGCCCAGTTAGAAAAAGCAAACCAGTAAAAAACCCAAACAAACAAACAAATCCCAACAAAACACAAAAGACAACAATATGCAAAGAAAACACAAAGAAAAAGCCATTTTTTTTCCATAAACGTTATTTGTAAAGAAAATAGAAGGAAAGTATCTTGGCACGATATCTAGGATCTTTTTCTGAATGTTTTCTTTTTTATTTTTTTTCTCCTGACTCTCCATTTTCCTCTTCCCTACAGTCTTGTTTCTTTTTAAAGGTTGTTGGGAGAGGAATGAGAGAACTAAAAGTGAAAGAATAAAGCTTGGAGCTGTAACTTCATGCTCCTTCTAATGTCTCTAATTTTCTTGCACTGTGCTACGAGAGGAAGCTACGATACAATCCATACTGAAGGGGATTTGCAGCTTTTTGGCAGCATAAATCCACACAGTAAGATCTGACTCCTTGATTTGTTTGAAGCTCCCCATGCTGCCTGAATGCTCAGAGTAGTGTTTGTGTGGCTGTCAAATGTGGGATGGAGGGAGACAACCTCTCTGCACGTTCTCTCAGGTCAGACCACTGGTTCCTAAGACATGTGATACAGGGACATGTTTCATCAGAGCATTGGAGATGTTTGGTGTGATCAGTAACTTCCTAGTTATTTTATGGAAGTAGCAAAGCTGTAGCAGTTGCATAAAAAATGCAGCATACATATTCTAGTCCCCTATCAATTACTTGTCAAGTTATATAAGTTTTATTTTTTCTGTCTTGTATGTGCAGTGGAGAAAGGAGATTCAGATTCAGCATTTGTATATAAACTGGTGTGTCAGACCACATTACAGTGGTTTATCATTGCCATCAAGTAATTGATCCAAGATGTCCTTTAAGGGTAATCAATCCTGCCTTTGGGAGAAAGACAGATGATGACTTTCTCAAGGTTCCTTCCAGCCCACTTAGTTAAAGAAAAATCCCAGTTTTAATGAGCTGAAATTCAGTGAAAGCGGAAGAACAAATGACCACTGATTACTAAGGTGAGGAAGGAGTGAGCCACTTCCCTTCACTTGACTCTATCCACTGACTGTTGCATCAACTGTTTGCATATCACTAAATGATGGGTTGTCACTTACTGCTTCAGTCTCTCAGTACTATCAGAGTGCAAAAGAAGTAAAACAACCATGAAAGAGATGAAAAGGAGAAATGGAATATATGTAATAATTGTTGCCCTGCTTAGTTTTGCTAATAACAGCAGAAAAACTATGAATCACATTTTTTCCTCCTGAAGACAGTGTGAATGCTGTGTTTACCTCCCCTGCAGGTATAGTCATCAGTGAAATCACTGATCACTGTTCTTTCTCTTTTCCTTTTTCTACTCAAAAATTTTCCATATGGATTTTGGTGGAACTGGAGTGGGGTCAATATGCCCAGCTCATAAATGGGGAAACCTTTCTGTCCCTTTTTAAAATCAGGGTCATGAAACAGATTGGATTTGTGGTCTGTGGCCTAGGGATGTGAATCAGGCACCTCTAAGCAAAACTGCTAAATGTCTTAAGGTCTCCCTTTGATGGGGGGATAGTATTACAATTACCCTATTTTCATTTAGAAAACTGACCTCTTCATCCTACACAAACAAGTGCTTTCATGGTTACTTTTCCCTGTGTACACACTGACCCTCTCAAAATGTAGATGTTGAATTTCTCTGACACTTTCACTCGAGGTAGGTACCATCTGGATATTCAGAGAACTCATGGAGATCTACAGGACAGTTCAAAGTAAGCCATCATACTTTCAGCACAACTGCCACGTTACAGTTCTGAGCATGGAAATGACTTTTCCTGTGTTTCACCATAGTTTTTCAAGTTAAGTATCAGCTTCTTGGGGCAGAAATCATATTTTCCTTTGTATGGTCTCTGACAAGTGGGGATTAATTACTACTAATGACTTGCATACATTTTCAGGGCTAGACTCACATAAACCTAATTTTTATGTTGTGATTTATTTGTCTGCTTTGAGTAAGCACAGATGAAAAAAAATCTGTATTTTTATTCTAATTCTTAGTTATCCTCATTAATCAGCTGCAGCTGTGAGCATCATCTGGCTCATTTTAGAACTCTTTAATTGCTGTATTACATCATGCCTTTCACTCGTTTTGTTTGTCAGGTTTGACTCTCATATGAAATAAATGGATCTGGTTGCCACGTGCTGGAATTTAACATAAGCATCTAAGTGTTTACTCACTTCAGCTATAAGGGAGACTGGGATTAATTATGTTAGTAAGCTTCCAACTCTAAATTATTCCAGTACAGTCTTGCTACCTTATATACTCAGTGTGGTATAGAAGATGGAGTAGATACAGATTTTCCCCTTTGGGGAAAACAAGCTACAAAAAAACAATCTCTCATTGAATGGCATTCTGGCTTCATCCTGCAAGACTGCAGGAACCACAGAGAGTTTCTTGCTTAACCTCATTTTTGCTGTCCAGGTCTGAGTGGTCTGAAAGTTGATGGTGATTCTTTTTTGAATGTCACAGAGAAGTGTGGCAGTTTTAAGTCCATGACTAGAGAAATAAAGGTGTGTTCAGAGTTGCAAATTAATATAAGCCCTGTTTCCAGAAATAAGAGTGCAGTTTCTTTCACTGAAACCTCTGCAGTGTATGTGCAAGTATTCAATAGACAGCAAAAGGCTGGAATGGTGCCAGCAGTTCTGTGATGTTAACCAGTGTGTGTTGCAGACTGTCAGGCAGTGCTGCCCCCATTACCTTTGTCAGGGAAGCTTTGTCTCATTGGATTATCCAGTAGCAGCAGCTCCCTGACTCTGATGAAGACTCTGACTGATCTTGCAGCCTGGAGTGAAACCGGTTGTGCTGCCTGTGTCCATTATTTAAAAATCTTTCCAGGCTGTCACACTTTTTTTTTTTTTCAGTTCTTTGGAGCTTAAAATGAACCAAATGTGATCCATCTCGTATCAGGTACCTTGCTGTCAGAAATTAACTGGCTTGCAATAATAAATTAGCCCCATTGGAGCAGCTGGTGAAAGTGAGGAACTCTGTCAACTATTCAGAGCGCTGCCTTCTGCTGTTGACAGTTCCAGAGAGCTGGTACCAGCTCTACCTTGGCAAAGGCTGAAAATAACTCAGCTATTTTTAAACACAATCAGTCCATTTTTGGTTTTAAACACAGTTCATTTTTGCTGGGCAACTGACTCATCACATTTCTTGCCTGCTTGGACTGTTTCAGCAGAAATAGGAGGACCAGGCTTTCACCTGTACCAGTGCATGAGACTAGCCCTAATTTAGGTTGTTCTTGTAAAACTACCCTGAGTCTTCCACAGGCCGAGGCTGTCTGGTGCTGTGACAGTGCTGCTCTGGGGAGGTTTGCTGAGCGAGATCTCTGTTGGCAATTTTCTTCCATTGTTACAAATAAAAGCTCTCTTCTGTTGCTATAAAGAATAAAAACATACCCACAGAATAGGAAAGTAATTCCTACTTGCCAGTTTTAACACTGGATATTGCCCCAGTTGTATTATTGCCAATTAAGAACGTGCTTTCACCTGTCTGTTCTTACTGACTGATCACCAGAATAGTTCTCACCTGGTTTCCTTATCTAGAAAATACCTGAAAAGTTACTTTTTAATAATGCATTACCATAATTAAGAGATTCAAATGCATTTTTGCCATCTTAGCTATTATATCTGTGTTGCATTATCAGTTGTGTGCAGATTTAGCCAGTAAAAAATGATTCCTTGTGGGGATTGCATGATTACCCTGTGGGACAGCTGGGAGAGAGGGTCCAGACTGGAATATTTGAGTATTGTTGCACTGTTCCAAATAAGACAACCTGAATAATTTGGCATTTAAGAGGTTTAACTTCTTAATGTCATACTGGTGTTCAGAGGTGTCACGCTACCAGGTGTTGCACTACTGTTTACATGGCAGCAGCTTGAAATATTTTCTATTATTCTTCCTTTATAAATGTATTTCAAAATACCAGAATTTTACTTGGATATACTGTAATGTTTTTTAAAAATTTGTTATGGCTGAACTCCAGTTGAACCTCTGGCTAGTCTTTGGCCATGGAGCTAAGCTTTACAATTTGAATATTTTATTAGAATAAGTTATTATTCAGAAATATGAATATTATATATATCGACCACAAATCCAAGCCAATTAACACCCCTTCGTGAGAAAACCTTGTCAATGCAGTCAGCTTTTATAAAGATAAACTTCTTTTGCTAATGGTGGTTCTGTTTCATACTTTATATTGTAGAATATACTTTATATTGTTTTCCTATAAATAGATGTACTTACTATTGCATTTGCTTATAGTACCATTAATATTTTAAAAGAGGGATTTGGAATGAAGATCTTTCTAGCAGGGCAAAGAGTGCAAGTCACAAGAATAGCCAAATCCTGCAGTGGAAAACTGTTTTCATCACTAAAATAGTTTGACAGGCTCCACTGTTGCTATCATATTTGCTGTAGTTCAGATGAAGTGTACAGCGAAGGATTTGAGCACACAAACTGGGTTAGCACTGGCTGTCACCGCTCGGGGGAGCTGAGGGTGGAAGCCTTGCCCCTGCCAAGGCACACGGAGTGAGACAATCCAGGTGCTGCCTCCAGGCTGCAGAGTGGGCATGTAGGGTGGACTCGGAGCCCCGGCCCTCTGGTGGTGTAGTGCACTTTAAATGACTCGTCATTTCCCCTGTTAACTCTTCTCCTTCCTCAGCTCCTGCCCTTCTGATTTCTCTTGCAGCTGCTACAGAGACCACAGTGGTTTTGACAACTGATACTCAAACCTTCAGTTTGAGATAAACATCCTTGTCAAAGGGAGGGCAACTGGGAATGGAAATGGAGTAACATCTGAACTTACGGGGGAAACAGAACTGCACTTTAAACTTATTATCACTGTCTTGTATTTTATATGCAGAAGCAGCAGATGTTGTCATGGGTAAAATCAATGGAAAAACTGTTGACAGGACAGCAGGGCTCCATTTTTGACCCACTGTTTTGTATTTAGTGGCTGGTGGGATGTTGTGAAGCTTGATTAATATGGTTGTTTTTTTTGTCACTGGGGCAGGTTCTTCAGTGCACATGGATCAGCCTTGCTGCCAAGCTCTCTATGACTTTGAACCAGAAAATGAAGGCGAGCTTGGGTTTAAGGAAGGGGACATCATAACTCTGACCAATCAGATTGATGAGAATTGGTATGAGGGGATGTTAAATGGAGAGTCTGGCTTCTTCCCCATTAACTATGTTGAAGTGATAGTTCCCTTGCCTCAGTGATTGTGTCATTCAAGCTGTGAACATGATTTCATGACTGAAATGGATTCACAAATGTTCTGTCAGTGTGGCATTCTGTGAAAGCCTTGCTATTTGACTGACTTACTGACTTTTGTATGCGTCTTTTTAAAATGTATTTATTTTATATTCAAAAAGAATTCACCTTCCCTGATTTGTCAACCTGCAAAAAAACCCATACCTAGTTTTTTTGCTTTGTGCCTTGAAGATCACTGTATGAAGTGTTTACTGGTAGCTCACTGTTGCTCCAAAACTGCATTTCCTCGCTATTATTGTATGTGGATTTTTTTTTACCTTTGGCTGCAATGATTTTACTATTGAAAACCATTTTTAAAAATACTGTTAGTGAAGCTAACTGTAACCAGTTCTTAAGTTACTGATGTCATTGAGCTCTTTTCAACTATCACAGTGTAATTTATTGTGAACAAGTTAGTACATCTTTCACATTGTATGTTGACAAAAGGCAAAGTGGTTGTTGTCAATATTATGATGTTGTACTAAGTACAAGTTCTCAGCATTGAAAATTCCTATAATTTACTGACCAAACTGAATAAATATTTCTGTGGGATAAGAACAGTGGCTGCTGCTTCTATACCTATAGTTCTGGCACTTGTTTTTGAGCTGGAGGTCGCTTTTGCTGAATGTATCAGCTTTCAGTGACAAAAACAATGCTACATTAAAAATGGATGAATAAAGACAAAGTATTACTTCTATAACACCTCAGGCACTGAATTCTAATCATCCTGCCACCTCTCTACTGATTAGAAATGCTTCACAATGTCTGGTAACACTTTTTTTCTAGCAGGAGAAGAGACAAATTCCTTGGAACTAAATACAAACTGCTTCTAGTTTCAGAGGGTTTGTGAAGAACTCTGTTGAGAGAAATAGGTATCGCTGGTACTTACTGCTAATAAATTAGAAGTCAATACACTTTACTTTCTTTATTCAGTTGAGAGGGATGACAATGAGGAAAACAAGAAAAGTAGGAGGTGAGGGAAAGACAAGCAATATCTAAAAATATGCTTTTAAAAATCCTCAACTAAAGCATCTTCAGTATTTGCCAAATGAAAAGGTAGAATCACTTTTTCTGTTAGCCATCTCCTGTAGCAGTGACCAAAAAATGCCAGCAGCCCCAGAGGAAGATGCAGTCTTCTGCCAGTTGATGACAAAAGGATTAGAAGAGAGATGAACTCTATGGACAAACTGTTTTGAATCCAGTGTCAGGAGTAGCTGGTTCTGTATTCCAGTTGAAAGAGCATTCCTGAGAGAGGAAAGAATTTCATGTGTATAACAGGTAAAGTACCTTTTTCTTTTAAGAAGCATAAAGAGATGAAATGGCTCTCAAACACCTGGCTTTCTGGTTTCTCTCACCTCTGGTCTTGACTTGCACAGTGGCCACAAAAGAGGGGAGGTTTATCCTTCACAGCTTTTGCTAGAGCCTGCTCCTTCAGGCACTTCATCTCAGCACTCACACTTGCTCACAAAAGGAAAAAAAATTATCTAGCTCTTTTCCAAAGTCCTGGACAAGTACACAGCAGTTACAAGAGCAACAGTATGGAAAGAAACTTTCCCTGGCCTGGTTCTTGAATGAAAGCAACTATGAAGTTCTGGGCATAAAATGTTTGAGACAACTTCCACACAGGTTCAAGTATTTGGGATTCACAGCTGCTTTTGCTTATCCCCAATTCTAGGAAGGGTCTCACCAGTCATACCTTTCCAGCATAGGCAAGAAGTGAGGCATTACCTCAGCAGAATTCCCTGAAGGAAAGAATTACATATTCACAAATGTGTATGCATACAGACATATATAGATAGAAAAAGGCTGCAACAGATGCCTTGTAAGTAGAAAGTGCAAAATTAGTAGGCTGGAAGCAAGTCAGAAACTCTACACTTACCAATGAGGGGGAAGTACCTAAAGAGACCATGGGAAAACAACTATCATTAAGGCTTGCTAGGAGGAAGACAAGTTGCACAACAGGATCCCTTGCACATCAGAGATTTGATTCTTCTCTGTTGGCCTTTAGAAAAATTGAGTAAGTGGATCTTGTCTCCTGCACTGTTGATCATGTGCAAAGATCCAGTGCCGGTGCTACTTCCTATCAAGGCTTGTATACTACTTCAGCTCTTTCAAGGCAGTTACTTAATGCAATCCTTCCCTTGTGCAGTGAAAATATTTTGATATATTGGAAATTTCTCTTAAATCAGAGCCTGTCCAGCTTTATTTGAAATGAATGATTAATCAAACAGGAGAACCTGTGAAGGTTTTGGCAGTTTTAGTACTTTGGTTCAAATGACTTCACTCAAATCAATGAAGAAACAGATCTTTATTATTTAATTTGCAAATATTCAAATCCAAGACCACTTTTATATACATGAAAATATCTTTAATAGTTTAAAAAGTTTTAAGAAATCAAGATAAATATAACAATGTTATAGCAGCAGCTATTTCTACAGTTCTAGGTGGAACAAGAATTTGGATCTGCTACAATGCAAGTATTGAACCAGCATCTACTCTTGATGTCTCAAAACCAGAGTTTTTAAGTAATACAAGAGTTTAAGTTAGCACAAGGAGAGCCTCACCTTAACACCTGCATCCTATCAACCAAGCAGGTCTTGAGTCTGGAACTGAATTTGACAGTCAAAACACTATTACAGCATTTAGAGACATGTGAAGGCTCAGCTGCTCCCCCTCCTGCTCTTAAGTAGAAGGGCACTTCCAGTGGCTCATCCAGGCCCCTCCTTCCCCCAGGGCCAGCAGGTAAGTGTAGTGAAGAGAGGCAAAGAGTGACTGACTACAGTACCCCCCACTGTGAGTGTCTGGTTCTGAGGGTTACAGCACAGGCTGCTCATGGGTCCAGAGCTATCAACATTGCAGGAAATTGCACACTGGCCAATAGACAATATTCCCCCCAAGGACACCCACAGCAGTGCTGCAGACCACAGGGATTCAGTATAGAATGGCTCTAAGAGCAGCTGTTCTGATGCACCTTTCAGTATAGTTGGTGCTTTCTACTTCTGATGTTTTAGCCTGTTTTTCTTTCTAGCCTCTTAAAAAGCTATTGTTGGGACCATCCAAACAGGGTCAACAGCACTAGTCACAGTACCTGCTCTACTGGAATGAGATGCTTTTCACATTTACAGGATACATTTGTCCAAGTTAAAATGTATCACAGCATAGCTGTGCTATCCTTATCTAGGAATATACAATACTGAAACTGAGGGAATTCCAGGTCCTAGAATATAGAAACAGTACATTTTTAACAGGCACAAATATTTTTTACAACTTAATTTTAAAGTCTCTTACTCTAGCAAGTGCTCTAGACCAGTTTTCATATATTTCTGCAACAGGACCTGAGCAGGAAACATTTCAGACACTCATCACTCTTCAGGACAACATTTTACTTTAGACTTGCTCAAGGTGGAACCTGGGGTATGATTTGTCCTGTTTCTCACTTAGGCTTAAAAGAGAAATTAGCTTTGGAGAAACAACATGTCAGAATATTGATGAAGATAAGGCTGCCTCATCTTCATTATCAAGTATTTAACATACCCTAGAAGGATATGTTTAGAACCTCTGTAAACTGTGTCAGCAGGTCATGGAATCCAGGTTGTTAAAAAGAGCTTCACACAGAGCTTGCATTCTACTGCTCTTTGTATCAGTGAATCCAAGGACAGGGTCCAGTATCAGAAGGTGGGAAATTCCATCATGTTATGGACAGTTTCTTACAAAGACATCAGATGTGAATTCCAAGTTCCAGATATTGCAAAAGATACAAAAACACATACAGTCTATGGTCATCTAGGTCTGAGAGGTGTTTTCAGATGATTGTCCACATTACATGACAGAACAGCTGGGATCCTCATTTTGCTGCAGAAAGAAAACAAGGCATTTGGCTAATTAGCATGTATACAAACTCATCTATTGCTGGTTACCTACCTGATCCTCATACAGGCATGGACAGGTTTTAGTGTTTTGTACACTTAACTACTTAATAAAGCAAAGTAGATTTCCAAGAGACAGTCCATGAACTCTATTAGATAGTTTGCAGGGTGGGGAAAGACTGCAAACTTCTAAGGATTTGAGGCCAGGCAGTACATGAGCCTGTCTTTAATGAAAGGCCGTCAGGCTATCCACCACTACTTTAGTTCCCAAGAATCAGAACTTCACTGGCATGCAGATTCATGCTGCCCTAGTTAGGATGGTAAAAGCAGAAGCAAACAGAATGGAAACCCTGTCTCCCTTTAAAGCACAGCATGCATTCTTCCCATCATTTTACTGCAGGCAAGGAGTTAAGTGTTGTTCACCAAGCTGCAATGTCAGTTCTACCAGTGCAGGAGAAGCATCTGGTACTTTAGTCAAAAGTTTGATAGGAATTCAGCAGACAGTAATGACATTAACATTTGATTGGAAGCATAAGAATTAATTCTTACCATAAATGTCACACAACTGTATTGTAAAGTTGCTAATAAAACAGATTAGAGGTTTAAGGAAAAAAGTTACTTCTGCTTTCCATCACTGAATACCAAATAAGCCATTTAGTGAACCCCGAGATGCCTTTTAAACTAAAAAGAAGCCACTCTGGAGGACAGGCCCTACTCTGAAGGTGAAGAGAAGCTTGTATCATCATTAAGTCTCTTCAAGAGCCTAAATCTTCCTTTGACCATTTTGGTGTGTGCTGTGCATTAAGAGCCTAAAGGGCAGAACAGCATTATAGAACCCCTCTCAGTAGATGAGTTAACAGGGTCTCATCATGCTTCAGCAAGACTGAAAACATTACAGGAATGTGCATGCAAGTCAGGAGACTGATAAACATCCTTTAAGCCACATGGTAGTGTAGGAACATATTTATAGAGATCTCCTGCTTGAAAGAAGAACCACCAAGCAACAGTGACTGCTTGTTCTTAGATACATCTTTTTCAGAAAGATGGTACTTTTAAGTTAGTTTTCAGACAGATACATTATGGAAGTATCTAGGAAAAGGTGGTGGGAGCTTTAAGTGCAGTAATTGTATAGGATCAGTTTTAAGAAGAGCTGTGGTAGCTCAACATGTGTCAGCAGGAAGAGAGAGTTTTTAGCCAGGCATCACCTTGCACTTGGGGCCTTGAGGTTTGTACTAGCAAAGGGGATGTGGCACAATTTCAGGTCAAGACAAACCAATTTGGATAAAGTACAGTTATGACTAACTTAAAGCCCTGATATTAGCTGTTTTAGACTACTTCAGCAATTAAAGATATCAGACTAGCAGTATATCAAAATACAGTAGGAGCATCCAACATGTATCAGTTCAGACTTGTAATAACATGGTCAGTCAAATGCCATTTAAAGGGGCTGCAGAGTCTAGCCAAGGATTTGTAAGTATATTCAACTTAAATTCAGCCTGAAGTTACCTTAAGAGCAAGTCAGGGACACTGGAGTGTCAGATAACTTCTTCCCACAAAAATAGTGTTTGCATTCTGTTCTTGGGATAACACCTTCTAAGTTAATTCATAGTCAGGTATTTAGATGAAACAGGTATCAAAGGTTGCATTTTTCAGTGTGTCAGTAATAAAGATTAAATAATTAATGTTACTATTTGAGCATATTCAACCAGAGAAAAGCAAAAGATTAACAGCACTTCTGATGCAAAGCCATGCAAGCTGCATCCTACATGGGACAAGAGACTGCAGCACTACTATGAAGCAAGCTTTTATGAGATGACAAGTGTGATCCTCACCATCTCACCTGCTTAAGGGTGCTCAGGAACCACTGTCATGAAACCAGACAACATTTCTTTTTTCTTCTTCTTTTGCTCTGACATCAAGAAAAACATTCATAGTTGCAAGATATGAGTAGTACTTGAGGTATTTTCATTTAATACAAAAAAGAAGTGGCTGTTGAGGAACTCTGCTGATAGCATGCATTTAAACTTCAGGCAGCTTACCTGAGATGGAAATTCCATTTCACTTCCAGTTATTTCTTCATAATCATCATCCTGCTCACTGCTTTCTTCCTCTCTGGGTACAAACATTATCTTCCTCTCTGCAAGTTCCTAGAATACAATGGAATTTCCACCAAGAATCCTCAGAGATCAAGCACAAAGAAGTTTCATATTTGGACAGTAGAAGCTATTTACCATTTCACTTACCTCACCATCATCTGTGATAAGTGTAACACCAATACTACCCCCAGTTCCCCAAGACCTCTGAGACTTCCAGACAAGATCACTGGGACCTGGGCTTACACCAGCAGCTGCACCCCAGATCTGCAACAGATTTAGAATGAGCTTCTGAAGAATCCTTGTCTGTAGTTTGATTAGAACTCAGTCTAACATGTAACTATCAAGTACCACAGTACCAAAGATGTCTAGTCACAGGAACTGAATCAATGTGATCCCTGGCAAGTTAGTTCTTTTCAGGACTACCAAGAATGCTAAGATTTTTTTTTTTTAACTAAAGACTGTAAAACACTTACTGCAGAAAAAGCTGTTAACAGCTTATACCTGATGTAAAGGTAGCTGTGCTTGGTATGCACAACACTTGAGTCACAGAGCCAAGCCACAGTCAGAGATGCTCAGGGCAGCAATTTGTTTGTACAAGAGCCTCTCTTGGTCACTCACAAATCTCATAACCTAGCTCCTTTGCTTTGGAGGAGCAAATGTAGAGCTTGGTTCTTTATCAGTATATAAATGTACTTAAAGTATGATTTTAGCACTGATACATAACTTAGTACTATACTATACTTGGGAACCCTAAGTCAGAATAAACTAGAATATAATGATTCTGTTCACAATTAGAGCACATTCCAGTCTGGGATGATCCAGGTTCAGTCCAAGCTTTAAAGAAAATTTAATTGGCATTTCAGATCAAGTTGCTGCAAGGATTTGTCCCCATATCTCTCAGCACAAAGAACTTTAATTCTTCAGCACTTGCAGCATCAGTTTATTTTTCAATGTTACAGGAACCTCTCTTGCCATCTAACATAAGAACAGAGCTCTGAAAAAGTTTGACAGAACCAATACCTACTGTAACTACTTGGCCTGCCTGAAGAGTGAACAGCGAAGGAAACTTGTAAGTAACATCTGACACACTTCCAATATGTCGTCTCAGCACCCATCCATGTAGGGGTTGATCCTGTGGGACAAAGAGTCACTCAGCATTGCAGACCAACACCATATGATGCAAATGCAAGGTTCTTTCCCAACTCTTGGGTCAGTTTTAATCCCACTCCCATAGCACAGAAGAATCTGACCAGTTTTGAGGCAGCAGTCTAGTTTCCATTAAAGCCTCTCCATGCTTTCTCCCTGTACTTTAAGATTAATCTTAGTCCTGCAAGTTAAGCCACACCTATTTCTGCCTCTTGTTGAAGGGAGGTCATGATGCTCTGTAATCAGAAGATTCTGATAAATTAAGTTTGCCACACACACACCTACCACTGACCTGAGTCATACATAGAAAATGCAGTGGCCTGTGAAGTTCTAAAGCATCTCAGGCTGAAGTGGCTAGGCTACAAGACATGCTTTAAAGCCTTGATGAGTAATTCAGTAGTTCTGGGTTTGCAACCTAAACTAGTCAAAGAATTAGTTGATTGGTCAAATAAACCCTACACATGGATTAGGTATCAACTCTTTTCAGAAAAATCTTTAAGATATTTTAAGTAGTAAGAGGCTGTCATGATCTAATTTACTAAGCACCTTATTTAGTTCAAGAGTAAGTAGTATTTCCAATTGTGCTAGCCTGAATTTGATGACAAACACATGTGAAGGTGTCAGATTTCTGCATAACAGAACCCACTGCACCTCCACCCAAAAGCACCTCCCAGACAGTCCTGTGAACAGAACACCTGCAGTACCAAGACAGCCTCCAGCCTGTCACTAAGCTACAAGTCATTCAGAGGCAGTAATACTTTGCAGTGAAGGCCATGCAGAATTGGAAACTGAAGTACCACATTAGAGTTGTTTTTCAGCCTGACAAATTTCCCATCTGCATCGATTTCTTCAATGGACACAGTTCCAGAAGCTGAGGCATGCTGAATAGTCTGAAACGCAGCACTGTGCGCTCTCTTCCTGGATTCTTTCATCTTCCTTTTCTTCCCATGCAGGAACCGTCGGCCCTGACTTGTTGCTGGAGTTGCCATGCTGTGTGAAGATAAACTGGGGGACAGCTTTAGCCTAGAAGAGAGGCAGATAGTCACTTGAATGTCTGACATGCTTAATTTCTTCTCACTACTGTCCTCCCACTACATCCAAACCTATCAGCTTCCTATATCCAAGCTTCCCATAAGGGCTTGAATGTAAGATTTTGTTTATATTGGCAAGAGTAGCTAAGGCTTGTTAAGTTTGGAAGACAGCCCCAGCCCTACAGTCCAGAGCAAGCTTGTATTGATAGGAAAAGATTCCCAACTGCAATACTTACTGCAGTAAGTAGTCTTAAGTCTCTACAGACAAAATCTTCAGTAAAAGTAATTTTAAATATTTGAGCCTTCTTAGCTTGTATTTAGAGTTCATGTTCTCACCAGGCAAGTGAGATACCATGTCTGGTTAGATGGGAGTTGATAGAGTTTCTCAGTTTCATTCATGGAACTTGAGCACTGCCTTTGACAAATCTTTAAGATGTAGCACAAAACTTTAAGAGGAGGAATGTCTAATGGATCTTTAAATTTTACCAGTTAGGTTTATTAATGTAATTCATCTTACATGTGTTAGATGTGGGATATAAATACCATCCACAGATTATGCTTCAATAATTAGTATACTAATGACAATGTTTGTTTCTTGTGTCCTGCACATTCTGAAGGTATACAGTTAGTGTAGATGTCTTGGATGAAACAACTCCTCATAAAAAGATCTTGTCATAGTCTACCTCTGTTCCTCTCCTTCCAGCATCTTCCTGTAGGCACTTATTTCCAAATCTAGTGCCAGTTTCACATCTAAGAGGTGCTCATATTCTTCCAGCTGTTCTTGTGCCTGCCTCCGAGTTTGTGCCATTTCTTCCTCCTTTTCAGCCATACGCCTTCGATGGAGATCACGGTCATAATCCAGCAAGCCCTGTAGCTCCTTTATTTTGCTCTCCAAAGCAACATTCTAAAACAAAGGGGATAAGGAAAAAAATAAATTAAAAAACGTAACTAAAGACTAGGGAGAAGAGGCAAAAATTTTTAATTGAATATCTAAATTAAAATAATTCTAAGGTTATACAAAATAAAGACAGCACCTGGTTTTGATACTGATTAACTTGTGATAGCAGAGTATCAACTCTCTTCCTTGTTTCCACCAGCTCCTCCTGAGCAGCACTGGCAGACTCACTATTTCTTCTTGCAGTTAGCTGGGCATTCTCCATCTGTGGATAAGTCACTGTGAGTAATGAGTTGCATATTATCATATATATTAAGTAATTAAGGAAGGAAGCTCAAGTAATTTTTTCACCTGTTACATCTGTAAATAGTTATGTTTTACCTAAGCATGCAGATAAATGCTCAAAATTTTTCACTGCTTTCCAAGGAGGTTTACACACATTTAACATTTACATCAGAAAAAGTCATCAATAATCAGGTAGTGAAAATTTCTAGATTAGGATATTGCAGTTAGAGATGGCATGAGGTCTCCGTATAGACACTAGGTAAATTGATTCTCCAGAAGAACAATAGATAATGTATTTAGAAATTGCTTGTCAAACTATAGGGCTGTAGGACAACAAACTACTACTACTCTTCCCCAAAAGGTCTGTTACTCACAGTTCCTGCATCATTATAAGCAGCACTGAACTGCTCTACAAATAACTCAAACTTGAGACTTCCCAAGGAAGGATAAACTGCTCCTGCAAGAGGCATTCACAGAATTTCCAGTCAAAACAGAAACAGAAGCATCCAAAGGAATTACCTGAATTGGCATGTAAGTTAGAGTGTAGAAAAAGTCAGGCTTCATTCAAAGACTGAAACTGCTTAATACAAATACAACACACCTAGGTCCTGAAATTGTCAGAAGCCTGAAATATAATCAGCTATTCCAAATCACTCCTCAAAGGGACAGTACCTGTGCTTGAACCAGTTTTGTTTGGGACCAAATGTTTGCAGAAATCCTACTGTCTAATTCAGCACTGCATTGAAATTCTCTAATTTATGCCAAGAAGTTTCACAGTGAATGGAACTGTTCCATCAGATAAACTACTAATGCTAGCATGACTTTAATTATGTCAAGGTACAGAAAACTTCAGCTTTGCTTACTGTCATCTTTTACAAACTCACCTTTGCACCAAATGTTCGCTCCAGCTCCTCCTTGTATCCTTGAATTTGTTCTTCTTGTTGTTTTCTGAGCCCCTGCAGAGCAGCTGCAAGCTTACTCTCAAATTCTCTCTGACGGCCAGATTCTACTTCTGCTATCCTGCCCTCATGAACTCTTTTTGCCTCCTTGAGCTCCTAGGAGAAGAAATTTCTCACGGAATAACACAAACCAATACCGTTTGAGACTGGATAAAGTGTACCAGCTTTACAAGTCCTTCACTACTGAAGCAGATTTGTCATTGAGTACACAGTAATTCATCTCTACACCTATCTTAGATATTCATCCCTTAGGCATGGCATGCCCACCTTGCTAGCTGTCTCACTGGTTTTTTGCCACCTCACTACCAACATCGCTTAAACTAATGAAAGCAGTAATTCATATTTAATTGTAAGACTCTTTGAACTAGATTATTCTGTTTATTTTTTTTTTTTTTTTACTTAGAACACCTGCATATACACTTCTTTAAGCACTGTTATGTCACCTATTCTTGTTTTATCCAAAAAGTCATAGCGGTTGATAATTAGAATTATCACTTAAACCACACTTCCAGATTGCTACCAGCCAGAAGGTAGCTAGTTTATATTCACATGTTTTTTAGTCCTGTGTACTGACTTCTCTTAAAGGTTCCCAGACACCTTTAACAAGTGTTAAGGAAGTTGGGAACACGAGTTGCTAACTGAAGAAGATTAACTCCTTCAATTATTTTAGACTTCGAGCAAACATCTGGAATAATTTAACAGTAGCTGTAATATATGGTCTTTCACTTACACAAAGCATTTAAATTGTGATTGTAATTATCTCCAGAAGAGCAGCCTGAGAAGATTCTCTCATGTTCCAGATACCTATTGGTACTACCCCAGTGAACATGAGGTTGTGTACTTGGGAGTCCTCCTAGTTAAGTGGATTCTATTAGCTGATGGGCTGCCATAGATTGGCTCAGCTAGTTACCTTTTTAAGCAAAAAGCCCATCATAACATTGCTTTTAAAGGCATCCGTGGACATGTAAAACAAGTGCTTGTTAATAAACTGAAACATACATCTTCATAAAGGTGCTTCTGGAATGTCATTTCTTCCTGCAAAGTTTTCATATTATTTTCTAGGTCCACCCTCCTCAACATTTCACTGTGGAGATGCTTTGTAGTATCTTCCAGAGACAGATTCAGCTGGAAAGGACAGACAGCAGGGTTACCAAAATTAAGATAACTTTTTCAAACAAAGGCAGCCAATTTGTTACAGATCATTCAATTAATTCTCATAGCAACCAAAACACACTGTTGGAGTGAAGTGGGTTTTTCTAAATTCTTATTTCAGTGGGATCCACAATATTAACAACAGATAAAATCCTATTAATTGTTATGTAGACCAGATTTTCCACAAGGCAAACAGAGCAGCCCTTAATGCCACCAGCTGTTTGACTCCTCAAAGTAAGCTTCTGATGAATCAACTGTACCACCCACAGACATTGCTCCCCTTTACAACAGTATATATTTCTAACTTAAAATATAATTTCTTTGACACTTAATGAGTAAAATCCACCAAATAAAACCTAGGTTGACAAACTACTTATACTTCCAGTGTTGGACTATGCTGCTTTAGTAATACAATATTGTTTGTTTTGTTAGGGTTTTTTTAAAGTTTTCATCTTCACAGATTTGAAATGGCTTATTCAATGATCACATTAAAGCATGAAGATACAGAAGTTATGCTCTTAGAAGCTGACAGAGCAGCAATTCAAGCAGAGTTCATTTTAGTAGCTCAAAAGCCTACCAAAAAAATAGTCAGAACTTGATCTACCTAGATTATAAGCATAGTGAAGAAGAGTCCCTCAAATGCTCCCTCCCATGACATGTTAGAGAATTCTCCAGGAACTACAGCACATTTCAACTTGCTTTGACCTTAGAACAAGCAGCATCACACTGTGGTCATAGAATTAAAGGTACCTGCAACAGGTGGAAGTCTTAAGGAACCAACTATCCATTTGCTTTCAGTAATATTGTGGAAATCTTGTCTACCTGTCACTGCCACAGTTAATGGGTTTTCCCTGCTTTTAAATATCAATAACTACTTGGGGGAAAAAATAAGCAAAACCTGCAGGACCTAAGGCAAAGTTTAAATTCCAAGAGCAAGTCTTACAGTGAGTACTTCATCCTTTAATTCACGGAGCTCATTCTCCAAAGTCCTGTTCTCGGTCAAGGCTATTGCCAAGTCAGCTTCCTTTGTGTTCAGCTGGGCATCGAGGTCCTTCATCCGAGCCTGGGCCACGTTTAAATCAGTTTCTTTTTTGGAATTCCTGCAGGTGGAAGTTCGACACTGTTAAGTTGCAGCTGCTGAGGGAGGGTTTGTTTTCAGTGTCTTGGCCTTCAGTGGGGCCTGCGGTGAAAACAGGAGAGGCGAGTCGTGCTCGAGGTGAGAGCACGGGGTGGGCTCTAAAACGGGGCAGGCCCCTCGCAGAAGCATCCCCAAAGATTCCTCACCCATTTCCCAGCTCGTTGCGCGCAAACCCTATGCGGAAGCCTCCTATTGTCCACGGCATCCCCAGGCGGAGAGGGAAGGCACCCCCGGCCGCAGAGGGTGGGAGGGAGAGACGGCCACACCGAGCGCTCCGGGGCAGCCCCGCCGGGGGAGGCCACGGGGGGCCCCCTCACACACGGGGGTGGAGCGCTCGCTCCTCCTCCGGCTGCCGGGGGTGCCGCTCCTTCTCCTCGCAGCCCCGCCGTGTCCTGCCCGCAGCACAGGCGGCGCTCCGAGCCCGGGCCACCCCCGAGCGGCTCTGCAGCCCCGACGGACGGCGCTCCTTCCCTCGGGGACCCCCGCGACGGGCCAAGCCCTCCTCCCGCCGCAGCACCGCGGAGTTACGGCGGGGAAGGAGCTCAGCCCATCTCCACACCCACACCCAGGTGGCCCCAGCACCCACAGACACCGCCCGCACGGCTGCATTGCCAGCTTCGCTCAGCACGGCAGCCTGGAGGCGCTGGGCCCACAGACAGCTCCCGCGCAACACCACACTGGTAATTCCCTTTTAAAAATCCCTCCAGTGGCACTGCCCGCTATCCAGAGCCCGAGTTCACGCTCAAAGCTCAGATCGAGATTGCAGAGAAAGTACTCAGGTCGTTTTGGCAAAATCTCTCCTGCCGAGTGGCAAAGCTGCGTTAGTTTCATGCTATGAGTTTTCCAGCGGATAACTGAGCAGACCAGCTGGAGAGAGTCCAAAGCAATTCTGCAGGATTGATCAGCTCTAGAAAGCCTGGACTGTAAGGAGAGATTGGAAAAAACTAAGGGTTGTTTAGTCTAGAGAACAGAAAAGTGACAGGAGGCAGAACAGTCTCTACATACGTGAAGGGAATCTGTTTTCCACGTCTGTTGTGGAAAAGACAGGAAGCTGCAGGCTTAAATTGCAGAGAGAAATATTCGGGTGAGATGTTAGTGAGAGGAAACTAATAGTAGTTCAACACCGTAGTACACTGCCTGGGGGGGATATTCTGGAATCTCCATCACCTGGAATTTAAAATAAGGGTTCCACAAAATCTGCTGGAAGGGATGCAGGTATGGCTGGTTTCAACACAGGCCCAGGGCACGTGCTGTGTCAGGTTCTTGCTCAAGGCCTCTTCTAGCACTGCTCTACAGAGACCTTGGTTGACTGTTTTGCTAGCAGAGGTTATTTACTCTTCACTCAGACACTAGGAGAAAAGCAGCTCTGCTAACAATGAAGAACAAGATAATGTGCTCTAGTTTTAATATTTACAGGTTTCTTTCTTTTCCAGGTATTCACCTTCCTCTTGGAGTCTTCTGCTACTACTACCACTTAATATATGATATTAAGTACATCAATAACTACTTAATAACACTGACTTTTGTCCTACAATAATGTAAACTTCATTCTGCAATCAAAGCTGTGTGCAAAACAAATTCCATCAGTATTTGTGTTTTAATGGTCCACTTCCCCAGTGTAAGCCTCTGACACCCAGGCTCAGGTTTCCTAGAATCTTTCCTGACAAATTACTTTCAAAGAACCTTAGAGTGCATAATTTCATCTTTAAGAACAATAATTTAAAGAGTCTGACTTGGACAAGAGCATTTGTTACCCTTTTAAACAAAGTTTGGGGTTCTCAACACCACTGTACACCATCACACATCAAGCAATGACAGCTACAGTACTCTGCAACTTTCCATATACCAACTGTTCTTGGACTGAATGTGTCTTACTATCCATTACAAGCAAAAACTTTGAGGCATTGCCAATCACATTCTCTATAAGTCAGGATGTCACATATGCCTGTTCCAGAGAATTTAAATAATTTTACCAGAATATTTCAGATATGTGAGAGACAAGACTTCAGTTTGTTGGGACCAGAGGACATGAACAGCACATACAAAACTCATTTTTACAGCCTCAGCTGCTACTCCATGTGCATCAGGTTCAGCAGTAAAATGCAAATCCATACTCCCTAGTGCAGAAAGGAATTGGTCTTGTTTCTCTCTGCTGTATTACTGCAGTTGCTTTGACCTTCCTCAGGCTCTGAACTTAACCAACTGATATGCTTATCCACAACTCCTCTACTCAAACATCCTTGGCTGACTTCCAGTAGCCAGAGTTTAAATAGTAAGGAAAAAAAAAGCCAACACAAATTAAATCAGTTTATTGTTATCAAAAATTTTGAGTCTCTTAACCAGTGATTAGTCAGAGCCAATAGTTAATGCTGTAGGAAAATTATCTGGTGACACTCCATCCTGTAAGAGCTAAATAACGACCAGGTTATTTAAAGGATATATATATATATATATAAGAGCACGATCCCCTCAAAGTTTGTTCCAGGTCATCTGAGGCTCTGGCAGTTAGGCAGCCCAGATACAACACACATTAATATTAGGACTTCAGTCCAGTCATTTCAGAAGCTGGTACGTACAAGGTATCATTTCCCATGGGCTGTAAGTTTAACCACTTTAAGTCCTAGTTACTGTTAAGAAAGAAAAAAAAATCAAAACATTCTAGAGGATTGCATACCTACCAAGTCTAAAGCTTTATAAACAAAGCCAGAATTATACAAACACAAAGAGCAGCAGAAAAGTTTCAGAACAGGCATTACCCCTCTCCTTTCTGTCCAGTCAAGTGGCTGGTTAGACTTATAAAACAGATCTGTGAGCCAAAACCCAGCATGACTGAGACAAGCCTAACAACTATGCGTCAGAAAACAGAAGCTTAGAGTAAAAACATATTTTATGCCCAAGAAGAACAGCTACTGAGCCTATGAGGGGGCAGAACTTGCTCCATCGAGGCATTAAAAGAAAAAGCTAGTGCCTAAGCTCGCTATGATGCACGTTTATAACAAGATGTAGGAGGCCTGTGCACACACAAATTATTACAGATTTGTAACTGATACAGGGGTACAATGAGGCCTCAAAATAACTAAGAGTGCTAGTACACTGTGTATATCCATAAAGGAAGCTTGGTGGGGTTGGACACTTGTTTCTTCCCCTCACTACACACCCCCTCCCTCCTTAAAGAGGATGCAATTGCACTTACATTGGGCCCCCCCCCTTTGTTCTAGGCTCAGCAAGACAAGACAACAACGATTCCAGGCTCAGGATACACAGCCTACAAGAGTCCAGCTGAAAGAGCAGGCAGCTCACCCCAGCAGTACACAAATCCAGACAAAAAACCCACTATGAAGACCTCTGTGCAGTATCAAGCTAGATCAGGTAAGCTACACTGCTCCCAGGACTGTTCTCTCTGTGCCCTGTCCTCTGGGCAATGCCTGAGCTAAACAGCCCAAAAGGGATGTGCACTGACTCAATACAAACACTCCTTCCCCTGCTTCTGTAACTTCCTAGATACTTTCCAGCATCTTGAGCATTTGTAAACACAGGTGTGGGACCAAACCCCTGCAGCTGTGCACTCACATCCCATAAGGGCCCCCAGCACCCTAATCATTAACAGAGCCCCAGGCCCATCTCAGGTGAAGTGACCCCACGGCACTACAGCAGGAGGCACTCCCAGCTGTGTCCCTACAGCTCACCTTCAGAACAGGCATCCAAATGCCTACTAACACAAGCCACTCCAGCCCCACAGAGCCTTTTGCGTGTCCCCCCTGCACAACCCCGACACTCAATACCCCTGTGCGCTGCCCCCACAACACGCTGCTCTTACCAGCAGCATCCTCCCTCCCCTCACCTCGCAGGACCCTCAAAGGGGCGGCTCCCCGGGGTATCCCCGGGCAGGGAGGCCTGCTCGGGGCCGGGGCACCGACCTGATGTGCAGCTGCCGGTGCTCCTCGCTAATCTTGCCGAGCTCCACCTGCAGCGTGGCCCGCTCGATGGCGATGTCGTCCAGCGCCCGGCGGGCGTCGGCCAGCTCCGCCTCGTAGTGCAGCCGCAGGCAGCCCAGCTCCCGCTCGCTGCCCGTCTCCTGCTCGGCCAGCTGCTGCTGCAGCACCGAGTTGTCGGCCTCCAGCGCCTGCACCCGCTCGATATAGACGGCCAGGCGGTCATTGAGCTGCTGCAGCTCCTCCTTCTCCTGCAGCCGGCTGAGGCGCGCCGGGCTGAGCGGCGACTCGGCGGGGCGGCCGAGGGAGCGGGTGCCGCGGGCCGGTGTCGGGGGCAGCTCCGTGGCCATGGCAGTCCTCGGCCGGGCTTGCTCTGCCGCCGGGACCGCCCCGCGCAGGACACCCAGCGCCGCCGCCGCCCCGGTATAAATAGCCGCAGCTGCGGCGGGACCGCGCCGAGAGCGGGCAGCTTAAAGGGCTCGGGCTCGGGAAGTGCCCCACGGCCGCCTCTGGTGATCGAGATGTGTGGAAAACAGAGTTATCTCTCTTTTTTTTCTTTTTTTTTTTTCCCCCCCTTTTTCCTTGCCCTATCTTTCACACGTGTCTTGCTGCATCTCATCAGTCCAATGGTGCTGCCCGGAGAGGGCGGGGAAGGAAGAGCCTACCGCAGCTCAGCGTTCTCACAGACTGGTGCAAAGGGTCGGGGTGAAAGCGCAACCGCAGGTCTAGGGAGATGCATGACAGCTCTGCAGTGATGCTCACGCACCAGCATGCTGCTGCGTCAGTGCTCTGCCTGTTCTGTCTGGTTTGTTTTTTCAAATTGTTCAGCTGATGAAAATAACGTTTGTGTTCTGCTCTTGGCGGTAGCTTTCCCTGTCAGCCATCCCAGTGCTATAGTGTTTTGGTTAAAAGCTGATGTGTGAGCAGAAGGAAGGACGGAGGTGGAGAGACAACGTGCATGAAGACAAATGTGTGAAGCAGCCGGCAAAGCCTTACACTAATTGTGTTTTATAAAAATCAGTGTTCAGTAAGAAGGTTACCTCTGCACTTTTTAGTAGTGATGACCACAGTGATAATTGCCAGTTTTCTCCAGCAGCTAATTTACACTTTTTCACTTATATTTTGGAGAGCAGATGCTGTAGATATCTCATTCAGAATGAGCACAAAAATCTCTGAACATTACTGTAACTGTTAATTATGATGTTTGTTGTGGCAGTTACAAGAAATGGCACTTGAGAGATTACCTTAAGTTAGTGTTATTTCCTACACAGAAGAATAACCTTGACAACCTCATAGAGTTCTTTAAGTGTAAAGATGGATTTTGTGAAGGTTGTAGGCATGAAATCAAGCTTCACTTTATAGGTCGACAGACGGGTAATACAGGAGACCAACATAGCCAGGCCCACAGTTGTAGCTGGGGATTTTAGAATTAGGTTATGTATACCCCTGGATACAAAGTTACAGAGGAGATAAGGACATGGAAGGAAGTATGAATGCTCATCAGGGGTTATTCTTCTGAGCATCTTTACACGTTTGTATGAAAAAAGAGCATAATTTCAAGTTTTAAAGTTATGTGCAGCATGGTAACGACACACAGCCAGACTGAGCTCCTCTGGTTCTTGTCCTAACAACACCACCAGGAAATTCTTTTCTACAGAGTGGTTCCAGTATTTTGATTGTCCTTCATTGCCAGCAGAAAGCTCAATTCAAGAAAAATAAAAATTATGATTTAAATCTGAACATGTACCCCTCGGACCAAGATGTGTACTTCTGAGGGTTTATTTCAGCTTTGAAACCTCAGTCCTCTACAAAGAACACTGTGATCATATGTCGTTGCCATGCTTGATCATTGCATGTTACTGGCCAGCTGTTCAAATACATTGTATGGTTTTGGAACAGATGCAGAACAAAGCAAGAAATCTGCTATTCTAAGAATATTTTCTTTTCCTGCCAAGGTTTTATAATAGTGCAAACAAAAACAGGTGAAAGAAATAGTTCAAAAATAGTCCAAGCTAGTTTTATCTTTTGAATCCTTTACCTACTCTCCCTGTGCAAGAACAAAAGGTGGCAGCTTAAGAAGAGCATCATGGAAGTCAGTTGCTGTCTCTTCTTTCTGGTATTTTTTCTGACTTTTTCTTTGACAGTCTGTATTGCTTAGACCACAAGGTAGGCCTATGCTATCCTTTCCTATCATTTCAAGTATAAAGATAAGAGGAATGTTTCAGGGTGAAGAAATAGGGAGGATATGGGGAAAAATTATGGGAAAAGCTATGTATCCTAGAGAAAAACACAATTAAGGCTATTCTACAAATAGTCCTTTTATAGAAAAATGTAGTTGTGGGAGATTTAGACAGTATTAGCAGATGCCACAAAGTTGGAAAGTATCAATAAATACTTTGCTAAGCAGTCTGTTTACAGACAGCTGTTAGTGACTCACACATGACCAGAGATAATGAAGACAAATGGAATTGTGTTGGCCTGGTAATGGTTGGCTCAGTACCGCAGTAGGTATGTGGGCTCCATGAGAGATGTAGAGATTATCCACTAGAAACGTTACAGGGTGGTTCCTGTGTCACTGGTCGTAGTTCAGAGAGATGGGAAAGCCCTTTGGAGGACACATAACTGCACAAGTGATCCTCCTGTGTAGTACTCCTGCAATTGCCCCTACTTGTGTAGTTAAATTAAGCAGTACCAGTCAGCTGGCTTATAGTGGGTTTTGCCTGTGTTGAAATAGCTCTTTATAAGCTGGTAACCAGAACATTAATTTATTTGTGGTCATACCAGGTGCAATGGAAACAATAGATTTTGTTTGGTAAAACACGAAATGCAGAAAATACACCTGGTAACAGCATTTTGTAGATGACACTGGACAATATTCTGGCTTAGGGTGTCCTGGTTTCCAGTTGCCAGGTTCCAGATTCTCTTCTTGGATACAAACACAGAGGATCTGTTGCCATGTATGTTCTATACTGATACTGCTGTGACCAGCATCTGGCTTGCTCTCTGAAGGCGCACACTCTCTTCCGGTTTTATGTGGCATGCATTCATCTTCATAACCACATTGTCTGTGTCACTAGTATTCCTTCCAGTGATGGAACATGTATTTCTTCCAACCTTTTCTTTTTTTCCCCATTCCTTTACCCTGTTTGTTCCTTGCTTATGTTCTCTTTCTATATCGGTGTGCATCTTTGGATGCTCGTGTAGTGACACACACAAGTCCTCTTGTGAGACAAGTCACCTACTTTGCTCTTACTTTTCCCCAGGGAGCCATTACACTGAGGGCAGTAATTGTCCTGCTGACCTTTCTCTGTTGCTCATGACTTGCAGTATAATTGATTTCCTCACAGCTCCTGCTCATTCACCAAATGTTATCTCTTTCACACAACACTCAATAACATTTTATTTTTCACAATCACACAAGTAAGGGCCATCACAGAACAAGGAAAACAGATCATGTTGCATGAGAAGAAAGTAGCAGATTAGTTCAGGATTTCAGTACGGCATAGCCACAGCCTCAGTAGGGTTGTATTACTATAGGCTAGGAAAGGAATCTATTGAAGAACACATAGCTATGTGTATATAAACTGAAGCTCTTTTACCTCTGCAACAAATTTTTCATTTTGCCTTATCTGCATTCAACCTTTATTCGTACGAATTTATATTTTTTAATTATGCCCAACATAATCACCTAGATCCTTTTGAAAATATAACCTGCAAACCCACAAAATGATAATGTAAGTGTATTATAAGTTTATCTCAAAATGTCTATTCCAACTTTTTAGTTAAGGCTATGAACTCTAAACTACAATAGTAAGTTTGTGCCATTTGAATCAAAATGTGCTTGTTCTGCTCCTACTGTATAGGATCATAAATATGTAAATGAGCCACAAATTGTTCTGCTTGAGGAGAAAAAGGAATTTGAGAGACAAGAAAGGCCAAATATTTATGCAAATACGTAAAATAGTGACCATTTGTATATACTGTATTAGTTAATTATAAAGTCATTTCAACACAAACTAAGAGGAAGGAAGTAGTTTTATTCTGTAACATTTAGGTCTATACAAAAGTACTTTTTCTTTCTGTAAGCCTCAAGAGGTTTTTTTCTACTTACTATATTGAAGGAGCTGACTCCAAAGCCCAGGGCAAGGATCTACATGGAATGCAATAGGTTCCATAACACCAAGAAATGAAAGACACAGTTCTGTGGCTGAACTTTCTACTAATAGAGGCTTTACTCTTTATAGGGTATAACATACTGGTGAAGTGTGACGGTGTGTGATTGCTCTCTGCCCTGGAGAGCTTGTTATTTCAGGGTAAACAAGGACCCGGTGCAAATACAATGCAGGGCCAAAGAACTGATCAAACCGTGTCAGAGTTCTCAGGACTCTACTTACAGGAAATTTAACATTTTGCTTTCATTAGTTAATCAGGTGCAGCTCTATTACTGATAACTTTAAGGCCTTGAACCAAAAAGCAGTTTCTGCTCAGGGCCTCGGCAGGATACTTCCAGTTTTGTTATTCATTAGTCAGAATGTTGATTTATGAGCCAAATGTTGTTCTGCACTGTTTCAATGGATTTTAAATTTGTAGTTTAGCCAGACATATTTTTTCCTTAGTAGCACAGACTTTTGTTGGGATGAAAGAATGGTCTTGATGAGCATCAAATTTGTGTAATTGAACTTGTTTTGAGGGAACTGCTGAAAAAGTATGTCTACCTGCATTTCAGGACAAAGCTAGATAGAGAAATGTGGGGTTTCTCTTTTAGAAGTGAACATTTTCTATTAATGTTCAGAGAGTGAAATCTGGTGGTTATCATGTGATTTAACAGAGGTTTTTTTGTTTGCCAGACCAGAGATCCCATTTTTTTTCAGTTTTGCCCTTAGCTGTATCTTTCAAAATCCCTTTTTCTCTGCCATTCCTTGTCTGCACTGTTGAGTGTAAATTGAAATTTTCTGTTACAACTGAACATAAATCAAGAAATTACAAAATATTTCATAGCTATGTTTCATAGTAAAGACACATGATATTTAGTCTGTGTAAAACAAAGGATAAGACCATCATATTTCTAACCATCTTCCTCCTGAGAGCCTATGCCAGCTGCACAGATGGATGAAATCCCTATTGTATTTAATGAAATAATAAGTGCAAATGTCCATATTTCACAATTTTATGAACAGTAAGGGCTTTACAGTTGTCGTAATGAATGTAATTTAAATGATGCATATTTCACACAGCAGCAAAAGCAAAGCATATATGGAATAAAAAGCTATTGCTAATAACAAGAGACAAATACATCTGAACTCCTGAGTGTTAAAAGCATTGCTAGAGTTTCCTATTCAAAAATTTTATGCTGACTCTGCTGAGCTAATGTGGCATGAGTGGGAATAAGAAGACTGTGTGGTAAAAACCACTAATAAGGTAATACCAAAAGCACTTGACACAGGCCCAGGGATGTGCAAACATAATGTAAGAGGCAAAGAACAAAAGGCTCTGTCTTGAAGAGTTTATAATCCATACAGACAAGATAGAGTAAGCAGAAGAGAAATCAAGTGTTTCTTTTGAAAATGATGATTTATTTTAAACTTGATTGACCAATTAATTTTTGTAGGCTTGCTGATAAACTTCTCCAGGGATGAAAATTAGGCATCCAGAGCCTAAGTTTGTGGCCACTTAACTTTAGGGTGTGTATTGAATTGTGAATTGTGCCATGGAGCTGCAGGTGCTGTGAATTTTGAAGTGCTTGTTTTCAATCACATCTTGCCTGGACACCTGAGTTTCATTCAGTTTTTGATTGGCTCAGCAGAAGGGGTTATAGAGACCTCCAACAGGAGTCAAAATTTCAGAGCTTCAGATGAACTGGAAGAAAAAATTGGCAGGAGTGTGGAGTGAGGCTGTAGTGAATAAAATACATTTGATATAGGAGAAGACAAATCACCATTTAATGAGTGAGTTTCACATAGAAAGTGTCCTATTTTCATGTAAAAAAATGCTGTCCAAAACCCTGCATAGTTTGTAATGGGTGGCTGAGGCTTCAAATACTGTTAGTTCCTGGGTGCTCATCTTCCTTGATTTCAATGTAACAAAAGAAAATTGGAATATGGATTATGGGGGAGAATGGGATTAACACTTAAATCCCTTCAGCAGCTGGGACAGGACATTGCTACTTTCTGAGGTAGGTACCAGAATGTACTTGTGTTATTTACTGTAATGCTGGTTTTGAAATCTCTGTGGGTGGTAATGCTTGTAGGTGCTTACCTCTGTTTTCTTACAGGCTGTATGAATTCAGACATGAATCTCTAATCTGGGACGGAGATCACACAAAGAATTAAGTGTGTGTATGTGTAAACAGCAGCCTCCCTTCAGTTTCTGGATTTGATGTGACCTAATCTAGGCTACTTTCTAGTACACAGCTTTTCTATGTTGAAATTTGTTGCAGATGAGCAAATGTTTCTAAGATGTTTGTTTCAGAGACCTCTGTGATGTTGGATTATCCTTTATGATTAGGAATGTACACAACCAATTGGCCTGAATAAAATGACCAGAAGCAGCATTGAAGGAATACATCAGAGTAAGCTGGAAGGAGAAAGAGAACATAGACATGAGTAGCTCTGAAAAAGGGAAGAACAAGGAAATGCTGACCAGCATTTGGGAAACTCTATTAGAATTTAGGGGCCAAACCTCTCAGTGTTATCTAGGGCTAATACCAGTGCTAGGAACATAGCCAGAGATATTTTGTCTAAATATGCCAATCTGGCAAACAAATTAATAGTCCACTCTGCTGCTTTTGCTTCAGGGACTGCTTCATTATTGAGAGGTAAAAATTGCAAGAGAAGGGATAATCTAAGTAAGGATGGTGCCTACTATGTCCAGTCCTAAGTAGGTGTCAGGTCCTGCAGGTCAACTTCATCATGTAGTTGTGAACACATTTTGGTTTTGTAATACTAGCTGCCTTAGTTTGGGCCACGAAGATGGATTTTCTGCATCAGATGATACAGAATGGTTAAATTCTGGCTTTAAAATCAATTATGATCCAGTGTGAAGTATATGCTGATTATAGGGGCACGTCTGTTTGGAAGATAACAGCCATGTAATTTCAGTCATAGTGAAAGGACTAAGGGTTTAAGTAACTGTAGCAATGGACAGAAAGCCAAGCTTTCCAGTAAGTTGATACACTTTTAGCTGACCAGCGTTAGAAAAAGAGGAGATGGGGTACTAAGCAGCACTCTTGCCTGTTACACAGGCTTTTGTGATAATGTACAGTCTGGGAAAAACTGCTTTCCTCAGCTGTCAGGGTGAACCTGAGACAGAGCAGCCTGTGAGTTAGAGCGGCACGGAGGAGGCAGGCTGGGCAGCGCAGGTGTCTCTGCGAGGTCTGTGGTGTCCCAGCGGGCCTTCGCGCTGCTCCCGATCCGGAGCGCGGCTCAACCCGAGCCGTCAGCTCCCGGTCTCTGGCAGGCTGGTTTCAGCAGAGGGCACTCTGTTCCTAACGATAGAGGAGGCGCCTTCCCGTGCTGGTGAGAAACCTAAACAGATTGGAAAAGTTTCCAGTGCAACATATTTGAACAAACTCTTCATCGGTTATGTTTAGTTCACTGGAGCATATTTTTAACTTCAGTGGCAGGGATCAGAGCCCTTTCTCTACGTGCTGCTCGTAGCGGATCGTTGAGAGCCTGGGACATCAGGGGAAGCCGCAGCGCAAAGGTAGAGGATTTTGGCGTTCCTGTTTAACAGCTCGAAGCTCAGAGGGAGGACGGGAGCAAAGCTGTCGTGCGAGACACACTCGTCAGATTTACAGTAGGAAACCTAAAAATATCGTAGAGGGCAGCATGATTGAAGACCTCCTCGGTGTGCGAGCAGCTTTGCAGCTGTATTGTGAGAGTTACTTGGAGATGAGACACGGGATGGTTGTGGTTTTGGAAGCTGCTTTGCATCAGATTCGGAGGCTGACTTCACGGTAGCTTTGCTCCTCTCGGGGGAAGACGAACCGCTTGGTCCCAGGGCTGCCAGGGTCTCGGCCCCCGACACCGCAGCGTCGCCAGTCCCTCCGCGGCCCCCTTGGCCGCCCGCCCTCCTGCGCTGGCCGGGGGGAGGCAGAGGCTGCTCGGGGGGCACCGACCGAGCGGCGGACCCGGAGCGGAGCCGGGTCGGGCTGCAGGTGGAGGCGCCCGGGCTCCCCCGACCGGGGCCGGGCTGCGGCAGACAGACGGGCGGGCGGGGGCGGCCCGCTGCCAGCAGCCTGTAGGACCTTGGCTGGGGCGCGGCGGTGGGCTGGAGCCTGGCGTGAGGGAGGGGCCGCGGCTGGCGGGGCAAGATGCTGCATCCCCGGGGCCGAGACAGGCGAGGCTCTGCCGTGCCCGGCCCGCTCCCCGCCGCGCTGCTCCAGGTGGGTGAACTGAGCTCGGCGCTGGCTCTCGGGAAGCCGCAGCCTCCCGAATCCTCTTCTCGAGCGGGCGGTTCCCCTCGACGGCACGGGAGGGATCGGCCCGAGCTGCTGAGGCCGCGATACTGGGCGAGGGTCGCCCTAGAGGGGTCTCCGGGAGGGCAAAGAGACGCGGGTTGTTGTCCATCCCTGGGGCAGCCCAGTTGCCGGCACCGGGGTCTGGAGTGTTTGTCCAGCTGGGGCTCTCGGCAATGCCCGGCTAAGGTTGGGGAGGGGGGAAGGAATAAGAAGTTTTCCTTCTTTTATTGCTGTAGTTGATTGAAACTTTTGAATGACAGAAGCATCCAGGAGTGCTAAAGGTTTTGAGAGGGAGGGGAACTTTTAAGGGTTTCTTTTGGAGGGACGGAATAAAATGCTTCTTCCTGTAAGGAGTCTTAATTATGTTCAGTTGACAGGTGCAAGAACTGTTTGGATAGATGGTTTTGCTTTGGGATGCCTGACCTTTTTGAAAGTACTTTTTTTTGAAGGAGTGGTTTGCATTCAATGTGGGGCTTGGCAAACTAGCGAGATGGTGGCTGGAAGTAGGGAATGGGAGGATTGTTTGTGTGTGCATGTATAGTGGGGAAGTGTGTGTGAAACTTACACTATTTTGAGATTGCTGTGGTAAGGTATAGTCTCTGGCAATAAGATGCAATGACACTAGGAATTACTAGAATTAGCAGTATTATTTTTTTGTTGTTGTTGGTAGTTTTAAATTGAACTTTTTAGTAAAAGCAACTGACAGTTCCATGTTGGCCTTATAATCATGATGATCACTACAATTAATGTGGTGTGGGTTTGTTTGTTTGTTTTGTTTTGTTTGTTTGGGTTTTTTTAATTTTATTTTTTATTCTGCACTGATTGCTTGGTCTCTGAGCTGTTGTGATCAGAGCTTCCAAAGGCAGTGCAAATGACTGCTGAAATCCCAGAGCTGGACTCAGCTTTGAGTGGGTGAAAGTGCTGGAAAGTACATCAGAAACACTATGCTTCTTGGGAGCATACCTTCAAGAGATCAAGATGGGAGGGGTTCCCAATTTGATAAATTCTCCGACCAGGAGGTAGTGAAGCTTGTCCACTACTGCCAGCTTCTCCCAACTTTTCATTTCCCTCCTCTTCTGTTCCCTAATTGGAACCGCCTCACCCTGCAGGCTGTGCTCATGGCATGCGCTGCGCCTGCTGCTCTGGCCAGCACGGCACTCCGGTGTTTGCATTGCGCTGCTTCCAGCGGCCGGCCCAGTTTGCTTTAGTCGTTGAAATTCTGGCCAAGCCCACTTGATTTTGTTTGTAATTTGAACCAATTTCTTTCAGCAGAGCCCCAAGGCATGAGGATGGCCAGCCTTAAAGCCGCTGGGCTCTTCTGGGAGATCACTTGGCTTGCTATTGCACTCTCTGCTCATCTGCAGGTAAGCAATGAACTCGTTGCTGTTGTCATGCCTGGTCCTGTATCAAGTGATCTTGCTGCACACTTTGTATTACTGTTTTTAAACAAAAAAATGCACTGAAATGAAAAGACTCCCAATGAGAAGGTTTTCCTTTCACAGAACTTTCAAAGACATATATGTGGAAAATGAATATTCTCTCTCCTATTAGTAATATTGTACCTGACTTTAAAAACGGGGACCAAAGGGAGATCCTGCCATATGCGTGATGGTCTTTCTAGGCAGCACAACTGCTCTTTGCCCCTAGGAGTTTTAGCACCTGATAAATGTTGAGATACTGTTAAGTGAGGAGGAATAGGAATACATGGGCAGAATATCTAAAGCACTTGGAAGTCAGTGTCAGGGGGTGGGGAAGGTGGTCCAAAAAGGTCTTTGCTTTAAGTGCTCAGTGAGTACAGGAACCATGGAAAACCATAGCTTCCATCTGATCTATTGCCTGACATATGAGCCTAATCAATTCCAAGAAGTGAGTATTTCAAGAAATATGGTGTGCTGGCATGCAGCAGAGATGTTGTTATAGTATGTCATTCTCTGTACTGATAGTTCCCACCACAGTGTTTCAAGTATTTTTGAGTCTTAAATATATCAAAATCCAGAAATATTTAAAAAGAATGGCTAAATAAACTGGAGAATCTTTAAAAAAAATAAATAAAATGTTTTTTTAAGCATTGCAGTAGTTTTTGACAAAACAATAAAATCTTTAAATAAAATCAGAGTTACAGTTTACTGCAGTAGTGTTGTGTAGCATTTGTACTATTGCAATGCTGAGAAATGGTAGTTAAAACTGGAGCCTGATGTGCTGGGCAGTGTATAAACATACATCATAAAGAATTTTGAATTGAGGAACAATACAGGAGGCAGAAGCAAATTCAAAAGGCATATAAAGAATTGAGGAGACTGGTAGACAGCTGAGTAAGCTATGATCAGCTTAGGGTGGACTTTGAGGTTTAAGGTAGCGGGAATGGGACTCTGACCTATCCACAGTAGCACTGCTGAGTGCACTGTGTGCTCTGAATCATTTGGCAGCTGATGAACACATCCTCTATTTGCATTAGGGTTGCAGCTAGTCATGGAAGTACACTGGTTACTTGAGTCAAGGGCTCGCCATTACAGTAAGTTTACATTTGTATTAATTGTGCAGTAAAACACAGTGCATTCAGCACTTATCCAAGGAGATGGGGCTGTGGTGGGATCTGCTTCTTGCCTGCATGTTTATTATGCATTGACAAAAGTGTTACTGATTTGCTGTGCCTCTCCAACTTGTAACTTTGTGTACAAGGAGTTGAGTGATGCTGCAATAACCAGCCCTATAAAACACCCAGAAAATAGTGTATGAAGTTCCCTCTGTTCAAGATGAGTATAGAAGCTCAGAGAAGGGAAATGTCAAATTTGTGTTTGGGCCTCTGGGTTATGAAGGAACCTTTTTTTTTTTTTCTTTCACAATGTTATTCTTGTACTTTTTCTTTCATGTTTTTCTTATTGTAGAACTGGAACCAGTAGTGGCATAGTTTCCTCTTCTCCACGAGTGGTTTGGCATAGCTTCACTTGTCTTTTTATAATAAAAACAACCCAAACACATTGTAGTAATCAATAGGCTATTATGAATAGCTTTATGTACATTTCAATCCAGGTCAATTTTTATAGTCTTGATTGTCCTTTAAAATATTGTAATCTGATGGCATATTTGAGTCATTAGCACTTAACCCCAATCTTATAGAAGGCCTTTCCACTCCTAAGTTTTGGGTGTTTTATCACGATTTTAGACACATTAAAGATATTTCATATTATTTAACATAACATTTTTGGTATCCAATAACCATTAATTCTTTAATTGGTTGCTTGGGGCCATACTATATGGACCACACACAGTCACTTTACCCTAATATTGTACCATAACTTCCACTTCTGTTGTTTTTGGCTATTAAAGTGCTTATGTCTGGAGCTAATCAATTAGGAACAATTGGATGCTGGGCAAGGTCACAAGTCTATGTCATATCACTTATGTGCAATTGATTAATTTCATCCTGCTTGAGGCAGGTACAGAATAAAGTAACGACCATTTAAAAAGAATGTCGTGGAAATGTGGTATGAATGTAATGCAAAGAAAACTTTAACATGAGAAGTTGTGAAAAAGAGGTAGCTGTTCCTGAGAAGAAATGGAAGTTAACTTTGGTTATAGGAGCCCTTTCTGATTCTTCACAGCATGTTAATAAGCACAGCATGGTGCTTAGGTGGGCTCCAAACTGAACTCTGCCCTTACAGATGTGCGATGTCTCAAATTTGACAAAATTAGTTTGTCAAGAGCAGATTAGTCACTATACTAGTCAGTAGGTTAGGTTTTCTAGGATAGTCCAGGGAATACTCTTACCCGGAGCCTGGCTGAGCTACATGTTTGTTAAACCTGCTCTGTGACCAAGAGCGGTGACATAAATCACTCAGGAAGAGACCACTTACAGGTAAGCCTTGACTGTATTCTTTTGCAAGTAAAGGGCCAATATAAATGAAATTAAGGGCACTGCATTATTCTAAAGCTAGTGATAATACAAGCAAATGTGTCTGTATGTTTTTCTTAAAAGCAAACAAAACACTCCATCCAATGGTAGCAGCAACATGAAATAATTAAATGTTTCTAAAGGTTTAAATGATGGCTCTATCCAAAGAAGTTACTGTATTCTACAGGTTATATATATTTGGGAACATCAATGATATCCTTAGCTTTGTATTTATTGCTAAATATTGTGTAAAAGGCTCCTCTTTTTTTTTTTCTCACATTGTAGCAGGAGAGCTGTCAATACTACAGAGTTTTATGAGATGGTTAAGTTAACAAAGTAGAAATCCAAGTCCAGTTTTGATATTTTGAAGTGATCTCTTGAGTACACAATGGTTCATATTTGTAGTTGAAAAGGCAGGATGCTCAGCCTAGTAACAACTCTTTCTTAACCCTGTGATAACACTTTATTACACCATTTTATTACATCAGCTAGATACTGTTATATTTGTTCTGAAATGTATGTATGACTGTATATTCTTACTAATGGATTACTGTCCGGAAGGAATGATGGTTAGCAGATTCATGTAGACAAATATATATCATCAAGAATTTACACATGGATTCATTTTAGATTTATGCTCTAGTATGTTGTTTTCAGATTAGGACATTTTCTTTGGTTCCTGAAGTCCAAATCAAACCCTCTACAAGTCAGTATGTTTTGCCTCCAAAGACCATGGGGTTGCTAATATCTGCAGAGGGAATAACAGCAAAGACACCATGTCTGGATATTTAACAAGCATTAGCTCTGGGTTTCTATGGAAGGGAAAGTTTCATAGCTCATATATTCATTGAATAAACTGTTGGTTATTTCCATGATTTATGTTTCTGCAATCCCTGCCTGTGTTAGGTTTTTTTTCTAACTATCTGTGATATTCTGGATGTGAAGGATATAAATGCTGAAAACATTATTGTATTCAAAACTACTCTGCTGTAACAAATCTGCCAAAAACTACCAACATAGTAAATGTCTTTAAGACAACCTTGCAAGGCCAAAAATCTGATGTCCATTATATGACATAGTGGGCTTGGAGAACATCTTTGTGGAAAACCTTTGGATCATTGTTTTACAGTTGCTGAATATATTGCACACTGATATGCAGAAAATTGATGATGAAGTATATGCCATACAATAGTGAGGATTCTGAAGTCTTCAGGAACTTTGATCAGAAATATCAGGATGAGATTTACAAGTCCTGAGTTGAGTTTGAAGAAGTTTTCCATTTCTATAGGCAGGTTTCAATTCTGCACCCATCTGGAGTTTTGCCATCAGCCTCAAAAGGTCTGTGGCTTTCTTCTTTGTTTGAAGAATGAGATGCTGCTTCTAAAGACAAATAACACATCTGAGACTCTGTAGAAGTATTCTGACATAAAACAGTCATTGCCATTGACAAGGTTGCAACTCAGTGACAGCATTACCAGAAAATGTGGGTTTAAGTTTCTGAACTTGCTTTATATTTAGGACTGATAATGATTGCTCAGCCAGTGATCATAGAATCTGAACTGCCCAATTTACAATCCAAAATAATTGAGTTGCCTGAAACATTGACACATGTCTTGTGACCTGAGACACAAACTGTGTACAAGTACTTAATTTTTAATGAATACATTTTAAAAATTAAAGTCAGCTATGGGAGATGACCAAGAATACAGATATCATCACTGAAGGCATCCTTTTACTATCTCATTTATTTGCTACTATGATGACTTCTGATGAAGTTAGGCTAAAAGTTGGACAGAGATGCTCAAATCAGTTGTGTGTAGAGCTACAAATTTCTGTTTCCCACACCAGATACACAAGAGTCTGGCACATTTGGAGAAGCCTCAAGTGCAGGAATAATCTCTAACAGCTGCCCGTGGCTTCTAATTTCTCTTGAAAGAGTAGTCAAGAAATGAGAGACTAGCTATAGGATGATCTTTGATTTCTAGAAGATACTTGAAGACTTAGTCATTGATAGTTACTCACTGAGGTCTGCTGGGTGCAGCTGGATCCTTCATATCCCTTACCAAATTGGGCCATAAACAGCACTGAGGTGGCAGCTTTGCACAGTGCACCAAATTCCATTCCTGCCTTTGCATCACAGAAGATGTCCGTGGTTGATTGTACTCGTATTAAAGCCCTTTTGCTATTCATCCAAATTCAAGATTTAGCCATACAAAATAACATTTTGCTTCAAAGTAACATACACTTAAAAATCTGAGTAATTTATATTTGCTTTTACTTGTACAACATGTAGGGTTCAGGTTTTCTTTAAGCATTTCTCTGTGCTCATCTGAATCCCTCAGATTCTATCTTACCATGGAGGAGTAAAATAAATTAATTGCAGTGGTAGTGGGAGCAGATTTCTAATTGTGCTTCTCTGTATTTGTTTGTGTTGTAAGGCTCTGCAAGAAATCCTGGATGTGAGTTATGTAATACTGTGCAAATGTTGTACTTTACTGTTCAGTCAGTGTGTTAAGGTTACTATGCAGTTTATAATACTGATGATGATCTTGTGGCTGTGAACAGTCCAACACAGTCACACTTGAACAAATCCAGTGTAATTCTTATTAGGTAAAATCTCTGTAATACAGAGAGAGTTTGTGCATGGTGAAAGAATGGGTTTGTTTTTGAAGTACAGTTTGTTAGTGAGCACGACATTCCATAAAGGACATTGGATACAGCCATGGCAACTCTGGAGAGACTACTAAGACCCACATAGGAGCTTTAAAGCACTGCAGTTCTGATATGCCCTATGCACTCACTTTATTGTTAGTGATGGACAATAATTCCTTTAGGTTTTGAAAGCATGCATATGACGTTTTTTCCCCATAAGAGGAGAACTTTGTATTAGCTGAAGTCTCTAGACTTTCAAGTGCTCTGGAATTTAAGCATCGGATTTTCAAAATGTCCTCGTTCCAACTTGTAGGAGGAAGAACAGTTCCATGAACTCCTTTTTTGATAACACAAGGGTGTTAAATTCATGCAGATAGAGCTGCATTTTCAGAAGGGCTTGTGTTTTGATGACTTTCAGTAAGACTTGAGATACGTTAAACAAACACTGCTAAGTACTCAACTGCCTTGAGAGGTGTTTAGCTGGATTTTTCAAAACAAGTAACAAGGTAAATTTCAATTCATCTAATGGGAACCAGGCGTTATGTGCCTTAGGCACTTCCAAAACTCTGGCTAAGTATTTCTTATCATATTTAGGTGGTTAACCCAAAACTTTCACCCTTGTAATGCTTTGGAAATATTACATTTCTGGTGTGTAAATTCCACTCCTCCAGTGTGTATATATTTGATAATATTTAAGAAGTGCAAGTACAACTGTCACATGTTCATAAAGAGAGGGCAGTTTTTGAGAACTTGGCCTAATAAATCCCTTCCAGACAGCATATTACATAAAGTGTTTAGCAACACTGTTATTTCTGTTTCTAATTTTGTATTTATTAGATTTAACATCATTATGGAGAGAAAATGAAAACAGTATTCTCAGTCTGTTTTGAGAAATGTGGTTTCCAAGAATTGTCAGTGTGTCATGCTTCTGGATGCACTAGAAACACAGCGAATGCAAGTCAGCTCAACTAAATTGTGAGACAATATTAAAAGTGCATTTATGATTGCAGTTACTAGACTGTTCTATGCTGTTGTCAGATGTGTCATGATGGGAGGTCCCAACTGGTAAATGAGCTTGATTTGTAGCATTAAATAAGTGGAACACTTGTTTATATGTGGGATCATGTATTTCTGTATTTATATAATGTTGAGTTTTCTGTCATCAGGTGCTTTGCCAAAAATTGAAGCTGCTTGAAATTTGTAGGATACAGTTTCCTGTTAGTGCCTGCAAGCACAATAGAGTAACATTGGCAGTGTGTATATGTGAAAGGACCTGTAGAGGCTCACTGTATAGTACATGAAGGCATAGAGAGGAGAGCTTTAGCTGCCTGATCTCTTGCCTTCTAGAACCATAAAATTAAGGTGATGTGGACACACCTGAACCACTGCAGAATATGAAGAGTAAGGTTTTGTGTTTTCTCAAGCTCTGTTTGGCAATAAATGTTTCCTGGACTGCACCTTGCTGAAGCTCTGAGAAGATTTCAGAAACTGGCTTTATTCCCAGTTGGCTGATTCAGCAAGAAATTAACTAGCTCATTTAAAAAACCAAACAAACAACAAAACAAAAACCCCCCAAAAACAAACAAAAAACCACCCAAAACCAACCAAACAAACAAAACCACCAAAACCTTTTGTTGCAATTTCCCTGCTTGTATACGTGGCTGCTCCAGGCCATCTACTGGCATGGAGAAACGTGAAAGGACAGTCCAAGAAGTACTGGTTCTGAAAAATTCAGATTTGCTTCTTCTGATGGGAGTTTACCTTACTTTCTGAACTACTGCAGCCTTTGTTGGTGTAGCAGTGGTGTGGAAGCATAAGATCAGTGATTGTAGATGTATAACAAATGAAATATGCTAAAATATGATTTGGCTTCCTCTCCTGAGAGTCTTCTTTTATTTGATGTTTTCAAGGTCTGGCTACTCATTTTGTGTTTTGTTTTCTCGGGTCTCCAAATACTTTAAATTGTTTCCTGGTTGACTGACATGGAGGTTGGCTGAACAACCCAATTGCATAGTAGTGTCTTGAGTGTTGTCTGCTTGGTAAATGACGTTCTAGTTGGAAACTGCCAGGTACATGCAACATAATACAGATTCTTTCAGCTGATCTCATCAGCACTTTTGCTGAAGGCAGAAGAGGGAACACATCTATCACTGAAGAGATGGGCTGTGTGTGCCCTGTGCTGTATAGGGGATTTCACTAAAGCTGCTAACTGCTCAGACTGCTTGAACAGGCTCTGGGCTTGTCCCCTGATTTTTATAACTTTATTTATATGAATATATGGTGCTTTATGTGAGTATAATGGTTACTTTTCCTCTAGACTGGTGATTCTCAGATAAGTAATTTCATAGAAAACCAACTGAGAGCCTGACAGCAGTTAACAGTGCTAATTGTAGGAAATGCTGTGAAAGGAAGATGTAAAACAAATCAAAAAGTATGATCCTGTATTAATACAGTATTCACTGTATTAATTTCTGTGTGACTTTTAAGCCTTGATTTCCTTGCATACTTTAATTGCTGGAATAGCTTTTTGTTTTTAAACAAACACTACTATTTCCTTGAGCAAGATAAATAGGGAAATGGCTTCTGATATTTCACTAAATATGGCTTGGCTTAAGTTCCAGTTTTATTATGTGATCAATCCTTCTGTAAAACAAATATTCCAGACATTTTCCCTGCATGAGAGAGCACTTGCCTTCACCCCACTGTGAAACTGCACACCCAAATGCTTTTCCCATTTCCTCTTCCTCTCTTTCAGTTAAATTTGGAACACAATAGGTTGGTTAAAACTATAAAGAAAACCTCCAGAACACTATCTTAATGTATGGGGGTTTACCATGCAGCTGTTTATCTGCTGCTAAGAGGAAACTAGGAATGTATTTTTAATGCCAGGAGCTGGGCTTAAAATGCCATTACTTATCTGGTGGGAATAGATTTCAAAATTAGCAAGCAATTAGATGATTAGGCAAATACATTTTACCTAATGTTGTCAGTCTCCCGGGCCTTTCAAATATCCTGTTAGCATCACCTGTTCTTAACATGGAACCTTTTAAAGCTTTTCCCTTAAACAGCAGAGTAACTATGAAAGGGAAAATTACTTGATATTTTTAATTTTTATTTATGAGTTAATTTTAATTAAAAAACACCCAACTTTCATGGTTTTCCAAGGCAAACAGAGATGTACTGGGAACACTAAGCTTTTCTTGGAGAAAATTTCTTCCTGCAGATAACCATCTTGAGAAGGGCCTTAGCTGGGATAACAGAACATGTGGGTCCTGTTGCGATCTTTTGAACTTGCTTGAATTATGTCCTTAGCAAACACCAATGATGTATTTGTTTATAATTGATTATTTTTCTTGCTGAATTTAGACCTCTATGAGCCATCTGTCATATGTCACACAGACGCCACTATTTAGAAATAGGGGAAATGTAGGAATTAGAGACTTTTTTTTACTATTTCAAATGTTAAGGCCAGTCTTTGAGAACATTGGAAAAAAAAGCCCTTGTCCTTTTCAACTGTACTGTAGGAGTGTCCCAAAATTCATTGTCTGCCAAAAGTTCATTTTGAATCAGTGGTAGTATGAGAACTCCTGTACTCCAGGCACTATAAAACCTCATTTCTGAAAAAGGTCCAGGCTGGGGAGCTCTGTGTACTTCAATAGGTTGTTGTGCCATGAATGAGACCTTACTTTGTAAAATTCAGGTTTTCCATTTCAACAGTGCAATGTCCTGCACTTGAGTAACAAGTGAAGTCTGCAGGCACTTTGCCTGAGACATCAGTGGGTGTTTTTCTGCCCATAGGAAGCAAACTGAGGCTCAATTTTTTAAGTGCTAACTACTTGGTTATTGTATTTCCTATTGTGTGGTGTGAATCATTCCATCTCCTCTTCATGTAAACACTAAGGACAGATGGCATTTAAAGCTGTGTCTGCAGCTGTTTTCTAGAAAATTGGCTGTATTTATCTCTCTGGAAAAAAGAAACAAACAAACTCCATATATAATAAAGATAACTTGCCTGTTGCTTACAAACCTTGCAAAAGTTGAAGTGATTTCCATTTTTCTGCATGTCCCTTTTTTATTATGTGTCATTGAAGACCATTTTATCAGATGTTCCAGTCTACCCCTGTTGGCAGGAATTTCTCATGAACTGATGCAGAGGGAAATATCAAAACTGGTCCTTAGAGCATGTGCACTGTTTTTCAGAAGCAAAGAAGAACATGGAAATCCGCTTTTTAAAAGTCAGTGTGACTTTGTTTTTGCCCGAATTATTATATTCAGGAGATGCCTTTGAACAGTTTAAGGGGTTGCACTCTCTACTGCATAGTGCAGGTCTGTGAATGAAAATATAGGGAAACACAAGCATCCCACCTATAGGGAAGGCAGAGTCGATTTCTTCTTGTAGCATTTTGTCTGTGCATATGAAAATTGACATCATGGTATTGGAATGTTGACTGTGTTTTGCAGTTTGCTAGCTGCACTTACTGGAAAGCTTGTGTTTCAAAGGGAGTTTTCAATTTTTATAAGTCTTTGCTTCCACAATAGCCCAGTCTTATTCTGAATGTAGAATTCAGCTATGAATAAAATTTAACTCATGAAGTAAAGATTCCTCTGGCACAAATGTGGATGAATTATGGAAGTGTTAACCAGTGCTATGAATGTCTGGATCAGAATAGTCAAAACCTTTAGGTTCTGCTGTTACTCAATATTGTTTTATTCTGTTCAAGAATGCCTTACTCTGAGAGTAAGGATACTGAGTTCAGAGAATCTCTCAAGGAAAGCTGCACAAAACCAACCCACTGTGGGAAATTTTCACTAATGTGCTTTTCTAGCTCTGGATGAGCCTGTGAAAGAAGGGAGCTGAGGAGTGAAGAAAATAGCAGCAGTGAAAATAGACTAACAGCAGTTAAAAAGTGGCACTAGCCCTTCAGCTAGAGAGTAATCATCCAGATAAAACTGGCAAAATTCAATTACATTATCTTTCAGTAATGGGCTGGCCTCTCTCTTCAACCTTCATAATCCAATTAATTTTCCCAGAGTTTCAGTGTTGTATACTCTGTAGAAAGTTGGCAACCCAAGTTTCCCATGTCATCAACTATATCCAGTCTCCTGAGAAAGAGTTTTCTAGTACAACATCCTTGCACCTGCTAGTTCTTCCCCAGCTCTTCTCAAAATCAAACTGCTCTGAGCACCTCCATGAAATTCTTCCATGTTGCCGAAGCAATTTACTGGCTTTAATAATGTAATTCCCCAGTTGATTGGAAACAGATCCACTTCCATTAGCCTGTTCTTGTGATGGAGGGCCCTATTCTTTTGATATTTTCAGTGTCTAAGATGGATGGGTTTGAAAGAGTTAGACATCTGTATTATTGTGAGAAATTCCATCTGGATCTTCAAGTACCTAGTACCTGTCAAAGAGTATGTGCCTTTGTCTGCAGAGAAAAGTTAGGTCATTTTTTCACAAGGAGCATTTATGACTCCTCTCTTTTGGTGGTGGTGTGCAGTGTTGAAAGTCTCAATTGCTAAGGTTTTAAACTTTGTTCCTATGTGCATGCTATATGGAAATATGTGAATGTGAGACAAATGAAGTCTCTGGCAAACTGAGGTTGTCTTTTGTTAAGTTTTAGTCTGAATTAAGTGTTAGATAACTGCAGGTTCCTCATGGACTCTTCCCTACATATAAGTTACAGGGCTACTGAATTAAACAGTGATTTACCCTGGTATTTAGTGTAGAAATTAGGCACAATGAGCTTTTTGCACAGCTAAATGAGAACATGGGTCAAGAAAAATGAGAAATGATGTTTCATGTTGAAGGGTGATGCATTTTTCAGGGTTGAATACCTGCTTCAACTGGGGCTTGCAGTGGCATGATTGGCTGCATAAAATAGGGGTCTGCTTGCCTGATTTTTCTTTTGTGTTGAAATTGACTCTTTATTAAAGTAGCTTAGAAGAAAATCCTGTCCAGAGCTGTATAATTAACTTTAGTTAGGTCAGAAATAATATATGGAGCACTTGAGTTGAAATAAAATTTGGATTTGTGTGGACATGCTTGATTCTAGTGGATCTCGCTTTCCAAAACTTATTACTCTGTGGAGACATTTGTATTGAAACTTGTCAAATTCTGTTCAGTGATTATTGTTAAGTTCTGTTCAGCTTTTAAAATTCTGGTATAGCTCACCTACATCCCTTCCTCTTTGGTGGGTTGATGTGGGACTCTGCTCTTCCCCAGTGCTCTGGAGCTGCAGAGCCTCTCAGTGGGATCAGTCCTGGCCGCTGCAGGGGGCACGGCAAAGTCGTGTAAACAGAATCACAAGACTCTCATCTGTTGTTTTCCTATATCTTAGTGAGATTTGCTTTTTTTAATTTACTAACTAAAAAAAAAAAAAAAAAAAAATTTTTTTTCTTAATGTTTCATCGTAACATTTCCACATAACCAGCTATATTTACACTTTAAATGTTGAGATATTAATTGTTGTAATAGGTATGTATGACTTTTATTGGTTATTTCTAGAATCTGATTTCAAGTATAGCAAGATCTGTGCAAGCCTTATTGTTAGGGTGAAATTTAAACTTTATTGGGATTGAATGTTTAATAGTATAATTTGCTGCATATGTTGCAAATATAAGCTGCTATGAATAGATCCTCTGTAAAAAAAAAAAAAGGCATTGGATATGTTATGTATGGACTTAAATCCAATATGTTGTTATCTTTAACTAAAGGAAATTATAAGAAGAGATTTACAAAGAAGGGTTTATTCTATTAACTTTAATTTCTTAAAAACATTTCTCAGCTGAAGTTGAATTTGGTTTCTGTATTTTGACTTTGTTTAAAATATGCTGTACATAACTTCCTCTGTTCCTTGAATATTTTTCTGAAAGCAGTACAAATTGGCTGTTTTTCATATACATGAGAAGAGAAAAATATGACGATTAGTAGTTGGTGGATTATTTAAGCGACTTGATTTTGTATTTGTCCCCTCACAATAGACTCAAGGATTTAAATGCGGGGTTTTCTGTTACATTGTAGAACTTTTGTAATGTAATTTTTATACCTTGTAAAGAACTGGGAGACTCTTCCTTTCCTACGAGTCTTTGGACCCCAGTCTCCCAGGAAGCAGCAGGAGAGAAGACATTAATTTAGAATGGGTATTGGTTTGGATTCTTATGGCTTTTATGCATTTTGAAGTATGTGTGTGTGTAAATGGCAGGAATAAAGACTTTTGGGCTATTTCAGATTTAGGTACCATACATATTAAATCATCTTGGCAGAGGCATTTCAACTTGGAATTTAATTATTGTCCCATACTTCTCTTTAAAGTGTGTAGCCACTCCTGTGAGGGTTTTATATAAGTAGATAATCAGGCTTTTTTTTCTGAGAAAGTTTGTTTGTTTGTTTTTTAATAGAACAATTTGCAGTGAGTCGCTTTCTCTGTTTTTCAAACTGGAGTAACACACAATGTGGGGAATTGCTACATGCATCATCCTAACTCTAAGAAAGAAAAAGCACACGGGGAAGGGACACATCTCATTCAGTCATTTTTGATTGGTTTTCTGCAAGAGAGCAACAAATGTTACACCTTGTGTGGATGTGTAGGATTCCCTTTGGCTTTTCCATCTGGAATTATGAAGTGCTTGTATAAAGGTAGAGAATAATTACAGCCTAAGTCAGGCTAGCAAGTTGGCTTTTTTCACTGTAGTCAAGATAAGAGAGCATCTCTCTTGGCCAAAAGAACTGGGCTCTGAAATAGAGATGTTCTGGGCAGGTAATTCCAAGTAGAGCCAAATTTGCAGAGAAATACACGGGTTAAGATTTATATTTCGGTCTTGCTATTTAAAGTGGGTGCTGTTTAGGCTTTTTATAGTAGCTTTTTACTCTGTGTAGGGTGCAGAGGAAGCCAGTCCTGTAAAAAGTGCAAATAAAATAGGATTACTGCCACAGATAACTTCAGCACAGTTTAAAAGTGAGAGTGAGACTACCTTATTGTTTGCAATTTACAAAGCAGTGAAGAATGTGAAGAAATGTATAATTATGCAAAATAGGAATAGATGAACTGAATGAGTAAGATCACAGTATTTCACACCACTGCAAATTCACTAGATTGTGAAAGTTCTACTTGTTGGGATGGTCTTTAGTCTGAGAAGTTACAGATACACAGGGCAAAAGGAATCTCCTGCAATTAAAAGGGCGGATGAATTTATTTCCCTGCCTCTGCACAGTCCATTGTTCTTGGATTCTGTCTCTATTTTGAAAAGTCTTAGAATGCTAAAGACAAACATATGAGAACCTGGAACCATGCTAAAGCTTCAGATACTGAACTGTTAGGGTTGGCCTCCAAGCTCACATTAGCTTGTACTGGCAAACTAAGAGCTGACTGCGGATAAGAAAATTCAGGGGAGGTTATTGCCACAGATCTTTCCAAAAGTGCTCAGGAATAGTTGAAAAATATTCTGTAGGAATAGTGCCCTTCTGTAAATCTTTAAAATTAAACTATGCTGTCAAGAATTCTGTTTAACCTTACATGCGAATGGTGGTGGTAAAAGAGCAGCTGCAAGATACACGGGAGTAGGTGATTTTGCACCACTGGTTAGACATGCGGCGTGTATTGGGGACTCCACATTTCCCCTTGCTGCTTTTAAAGTAGTGAGCAAAGTGTCTCTTGTCCTACAAGAGTCATGACAGCCTTTCAAAAGACAAGGTCAAGTAGACAAACTAAAACTGTGTACTCTTTTAGAATTCAGTATATAAAATGTGCTTTTGAAAAGCACATTGACAAGTAGTCATCCTGCATCTGACAAAAATAGTGGTATCTTCCGCTTGACTAAAGCAGGGGAGGCTGAGTGACTTGCCTTCTAAAGCATGCCTATGGCTCTTGGAGCTGGTTGCTTGTTTTGCACGCAAGACAAATGTGTTAAGAGATTTGATTGTATCAGCAGCAACAAGGAGAGTCAGTCCCTCCATGACGTCTCCTGTAGTGGCCAAGGTCGGAGGGCTTTTCCGTAGCTTAACTACAGCCTCTACTTCGTGTTCAGTGGTGTATCTAAGTTTTAGTTGCTGGTAGATTCAGTGAAATGCCAGGAACTACGTACCTGCCGAAAATGTATCACCTCTTATTTATAGTCTTCAAACTGCTGGTAAAGAGAAGGAAACACGACCATTTATCTTACTGTCCATCTGCTCTGCCATGATATTCTGAAGGAGTAAAATTATTCTGTAAAATTTCCTGTAGAAAGATAATCATTATTGGAAAGCAGTGCATGACTTATGGCATGTCTCAGTTCGTCTGTCCTGGGAGCTATCCATTGTACATACACATCTGCTCCTGTACACCCACACAGGATGGGAAGAGATTCCTCCATGGGAAGGTCTTCCGTTCCTTCCGTGTGCAGGTGGTATGTATTGGCGAGTCCCATATTGTGGATATGGTAGCCAAGTTCCCAGAGTAATGCACAGAGTGAAGCAATTCACTCAAGCTCAGCTGCTTGAATGAGAATACAAGATGAGTGAGTAAGAATAAAATCACCAGGGCCATCTTTCAGTGTTGCCTCTGTGATAACTGTTTTAATGCTACTGGTTGCATTTGAAATGTTGACCATTAGAAGAGTAAAAATGGTATGTTGGTGAGATCAGTCACAGGGAAGACACTTGGTGCTTAAAATGCTTAAAGAAAAAGCAGAGTATTTAATAGGGCATCATACATTTTTAAATTCCAAACCACTAGAAAATATCTTTCCTTTGAATTACAGATGTTCTTCAGTGCTGTCTATGTTTTACCCTCCTCCTGTTCATTGAATATCTTCCTGTAATCACCTGAATAATTTTTTAATTGCTTAATGAAATTAATTCACTGGACATGGAAAATGGGTGATAAAGTTGTAGTGTTGAAAGTATCCTGATTAGAGCAGGCATCCTGTTCTGAATTAGCAGTTTCTATTTTCATTTTGTGTCTGACTTGCTCAGCTGTGTCTTTTAACATTTCAGCAATTCTGGTTCATTCAGAGGATTTATTTAATTCTTTCCAGCAGCTGAGCCTGTGTTTATCTTTTCTCACCTCAGTAAGAGCCCTTTCCCCTTCACCATATCAGTCCTCCAGCACTGCTGTACACATTGTATAAAAGAACGAGAACGAGTCATTAAACTAATGACCATTAGTCTTAACAGTTGTCAGTGAACAGATGCCTGCAGCAGCTCTCATGTGAGCTTGTAATTGCTCTAGGGTTTGCAGCTAAAGTAGAATTATCTAAGTAGTGGCTTATTAGTGAGTATACATGTGAAATGCTGTCAGTTACTGCCAGTAAATGAGCTGGGACTAGGAAGGGGACAGTCTTAGTGGTGGGTCCTCTTTCATAGTTGCATTACTTGCTTTTTGCTCAGATATTGATCTTTTTCTAGTTAGGATTTAATTTTTAATGTGGATAATGTATGTGACTCAGTACAACACAGAGTTAAAACTTTGCCCTGCTTGAGTTGCTTTCACTGGTACAAGAGAAAGACAAAATATACTTGAACAACCACCCTCTCTTCCCCCCAAAAAATGAAAGGAAAATGGATGGATCATAAGTATCAAGACTGGCATCACTGGGCTGAGTGAACACTTAAATTGAGATTTAAATGTGACAAATTATAGTGCTTGGAGAAATAAGTTGCAGTGTTAGAGCAGTGGGCCTCAGTCTGAGAAAGCATTTCAGCAGCAGCACATCAGGTAGGAATAATGAGAATACTGGAAGTTGCGGGCAATAATCTCAAAGTGGCAGGTGAACGATAGGACAAGTAATTTATTAGAGAAAACTGGCTTACAAGGAAGTAGTGTACTTTGCCTCGTGGATGGTGTATCAGTATTCCTGACACTAGTAAAGCACAAAAAGTTTAGAACCTCTAGAGTATTTGCAGAAATGTGTTTGAGACTTAGAGAGTGCGTGCTGTGAACAGTTTCTTTTGGGTATTTCTTTTTAAAATCGTGCTGAAACAGGTGTGCACACGTGGAGGGTGCTTGGCTGAAAGGCATTCACCTCATGTGCCTTATTAATAGCCTTAAACCAACATTCCTACAGCAGAGCCATGACCATTTAACTGCTTCCTTATTGTGAAAATGTGCCTGACTGAGTCAACGTGCAAGGCTGCTCAGTCTGTAAACCCTGCAAAGGGACTGAGTGCAGTGGAGAAGGAAGAGTAGATGAAGAGCTGGGTTAATATCACTAAAATTATCAGAAGCTGTGGAAAACTAACAGTGGAAAAGTCATGCTTTCCTCACCATGTGTTAGATGCATTCCTGTGCTGAGCTGTTGTAAATCATGTCAGCCTGGGAGGGAACATCTGGCTGTTGCATTCTCTGCAGTCTGGTTTCTTTCAGGTGAGAAAGGATTCATCAGCTAGAGGTAACAGGGAGGAGAACCATTTTGATTATTTACACTCTTATTCAGGGTGGTCTTCCCAGCCCCTCTTTGACGAAATGTTGATAAGGTGGGAGCAGGAGCTCTTGGTGCTCTGCTGAAAAAGAGGTGGATGGAGAGCAGTGTTAGCCTGAGCTGTCCTATGGTACTTAGAGCACCATCCACTGAGAAGCTTTGTGATGGTGGATGATGTTGATTATCAGAAACTTTCTATTTTCCTGATCTGTCAAAGTTGCTTAGTTGTATGCTTTTTGGGTTCTGTTACTTGAGTTTTGGGCTATTTGATCTTCACAATTGTTGTACCAGAGATGTTACTGTTTCCTGTTGAGAAATTATTCTAGTTCTTGGTGGCTGTTTGCCTGTTTCCAGGCCTTTTTCTAATATGAGAATTTACAGTAGCAGAGCAATTCCATCCATTTCATCTACCTGTTTAGTTCATGATAAATACCACGCTGTTGCTGATGACAACATTATGTAAACAGTATGCAATGAAAAAAAAATTATTAGGGCTAGGGCAGCATTTTTTTGGGACCGAATACTTGCCAATTTTTCCCTGGCACCTGAATCAGAAGCAGATGTAGAGAGACTGAGGGCAGGGAGAAAACTGTGTCATTAGTGATCAAAGGCTTGGCAGTGCCATGCAATGTATGATAGTCAGTGTCCAGCCTTCCCCACATGACAGAAGTCTCTGTTTTAATTGTACAGTGAACAGCTTTAATGTCAAAATCTTCAGTATTTAGCTCTGAAGTAAGTAGTGGTCTAAGTTGTTGCTTTTTTCCACCCCTAAGTGCCGTGGTTTTAATACCATTCCATCACCCCACACATTTCCCTCCTTTGTGTTTTCATTATGCAACAGGAATTCTCTTAAAAATCTGGATCTGCCTCGAGTTCTAGCAGGTGTTTAGCTTCTGAGTGCCAGAGGTTTTTTCTTTATGCAGCTTATGGATGAGAATTTCACTGCCCTTAGGCACAATTTCAGCTGAAGTATATGAAAAGCATGTTACTTTGTCAGTTCAAATTATATCACTATTACAGAAAAAACTCAAAGGAAATTAAATATAAATAATCATACTAACATAACATAACATTAATGTTATAATTTAAATTAAAAAGAATTGGGAAAATCTGAGTCAGGAGTCCCATGTCATTCTCAGCCAGACTCTCCTGAGAGCAGCTATTGTAAATGAGGATAATGACAACTTTGAGTCATATGAGCTCTCTTGATGAATAGTACTATAATAGTGGAGTATATAAGAACTAAGTGTATTTTTTAGCTCTGTAGATTATACAGGGTAGGAACTATAAGTATTGTGTGAAGTCCTGTAACCTACTTTTCTCATCATTGGCCTCTTTATCTGATGGTGACTTAACACCTTTTTGCAGTATCCAGCAACGTCCTAAGTTCCATTCTGCTCACACACATGAATTGCTAGCCACCTCTATTGACTTCCTTGGAGTATTTAGACAAGCTTGTAGAAAAATTGGACATCTGTAGCTGCAGATGTTGTTCCTAAAATCCTGAATCCTGCTATCATACTAGTGTTGTGGGCATGCCACTGTGGCCAGCTGAAAACAGAGGGATTTTGCAAATGCTGTGCAGAATTGGTAACAAAATGGTGCCATGAGGTTCCACCTGCCCAGAATTCTTGATATATGTTTAGTCCTTAGGAGGCATTTTGTTTAGATGCAGCATTTGGTTACCTGGGAGCGCTCACACCTTTCTTTAGAATTATTAGAGCAGTTATCTGGTCTGAATACTGGGGAAGGAAGTAATGTATTAGCAAAGGGTCATGTTGCTCTTGCAAGCCTATGGGCTGCAATTTGTCTCTCTGGGAAAGGATTAGGCCCCTGCAGCCCATAGGCTGCTACAACCTATTGTTCATCTCATGAGAACTGTCAATTTTTTGTGATGTCCTTGAATAATACTGAAGTCTTTGTTAATGTATGTCCTGCCAAAGTTACTAAGGTGTCTTGGCCCTCCATGATGGAGGCTCCTACCACTCAGTGAAGGAATGACACTATATCCTTTCTCATTTCATTTTGTTTGCTCCTTAAGCAGTGAGAACCTTCATTCAGTGGATGTGTTGATTTGCTGGGCTTTACAGTCCCACTGCCTCTGACAGTGATCCTACATAGCCTTCAACTATGCTTTTTTTCTTTGCCTTTTGTAAATAGATCTGCTGTTCCTCAAAGATTGTGCTTCCAGTCTTCCCCAGTGTGTTACTGGACCTGCAATTGTGGCCATAGACAAGTGAAATTGTCTGCTTGTCAGTTTTACACAGAAAATAAAAATCTTTCACCACCTGGTGTTCATGACAAAGGACACTGACAAAATGTCCTGGTTTTGGCTCAGTGGAGGTAATTTTTGCTTGTTACAGTGCTGTATTTTGGATTTAGCATGAGCGTAATGTTGATGTTTTGGTTGTTGCTGAGCAGTGCTTTCACTAAGGCAAGGACTTCAGTTTCTGATGCTGCCGTGGCAGTGAGGAGGCTGGAAGGGGCACAGCCAGGGTAAGTGACTGCCACTGGCCAGTGGGATATCCCGGACTGTACAACGTGGTTCTGAACAGTAAAACTGGGGAAAGCTGGCTGAGGGTTGGTGGCTGGGCAGCAGTCAGCAAGTGCTGAGCAAGTGCCCTGAGTATCTCTGGTTTTATACGTTCTTTTATCATCATCACTATGATTATTTTCCTTTCCTTTTCTCTCCTATTAAACTCTCTATCTCAAACCAAAAGTTTTACCTTTTTACTCGTTCTCTCTCGAGTCTCCCTGTGGGGGTGAGTGAGGGAATGGCTGCATGGTGTTTAGCTGAGCATTGGATTAAACCACAACAAAGTACTTAAAAAAAAGTACAGATTATTCTTTGCTAAGGTTTCTGATAGTAGTTTTGTAGTGTATTTTTTTTCTGTGGAAATCGTAAGAACCTTTAGAAACTTTCAACAAATTAGAGTTTCATGAGAACATGCTCTAATAATGCTGAAGGGACTTGTTTTATGACGAGATTTTTACCAATTATTAAGGTACTAAATAAAGAATAAAGAGAGGGTTTTGTCTGGAATATTGGAACATATGGTGGAAGAAAGGATAAAAAAAGTCTCTTTTTAGACTTCAGTGGCCTATGTCTTTCTTGCAAGACTTGAAAAAGAAGTTTTAATGAAGTAGTATTTTCTGTTTCACCTCCAAATTTTCAGATATTCCTTCCCTTGCACTAGTTTCGGCACAGAGGAGAGCAGATAAAGAGGACTTTAGTGAAGATTCAATCTTAAGAAAACCCATAAAAACCCCACAAGCTTTGGAGACCATGCAGGTAGAATCTTCCCTCACCAGTATAGCATATGTTTTATCTAGGTGCTACAAAATTGCTTTTATGTTGGATCTAAACTTTGCTGTGCCCCTTGCCTCAAGGCTAAATTAAAGACTTTTAAAGGAATAATTGGGTGTTGTGTATTTTGAAGCCGAATCTGATCCATAGCCACTAACTTTCTGACAATAATTGGAAACGAACTGCTCTAGGGTTATCTCATCTGAGTGCTGAATTTTCCCCTTGGCTCTTATTTATACAGAACTAGAGAGAACTGAGTATGCAGTGTTATTTATTCACAGACCTAATAAGTGTTATATTGCAAGGGATGTTGTCCTGCTGCACGTTATGTGGGCCCTGTTTCTGTAAGGATGTTGGTGGGAACTTTGCCACTGATATCCCTGGGAGAAACTTCAGTCCATTTGTGTGGCTCATTTTAGAGCAAATATTGGGCACACCAAATCAATCCTTCTGAGAGAAAGTAGAGTCTGCTGAACATAAAATTTAGAAGAAGCTTCATTGGAAGAAGGAAAACTCCAAGGTTCATATTTCTTTTAGAAATATGAAAGGGAGTTGATACTTAAGCTGGGTTTTGAAAATAAACGAAATTTTGGCTAAGTACAACTGCAGCCTTTCAGTGAAACGTTTAATCTTTTAGCCAGACAACAGCAAGAGAAAGCATAAGTAGTTGTTGATAAATATCCAAAAGCTTAATCACTGGTATAAATTTATAAGGTACAGAAAAAGATTTCAAAATGCGTTGATCTCTGTCTGCAGCCCCAAGCTATGCAAAAAACCCCCCCAAACCATATTTACATTTAATCAAGAAAAATGGTGGTAGAAATGCCCTTTTGAAAAGACTGATAGTCTCTTAATCTGAAACAAAAATTAACTCCATTATTCTTCCTGTTTCAGTGTTGGTTTAAAGTTGTACAAACGGACAGCCTGAAGGAAGGTTTAGACTGAGCACTGTTGTTCTGGTGACGTGATCTGAAGCACATTCCTGTCAATGGAGTGACTCGGAGTGCTCCAATGGGTGCAGGATGGTTTGAGCAGCAGAGGTGATGCAGGCAGTTGCTGTCTTGCAGCTGTGAATATGATTATAGTTACAGCTTAAATTCAGTTTTCAGTAGTAGACCCTATTCAAACAGTGACTGAACTATCAGTTTCTAAGTTGCTCACTGACAGCCTTTTGCTGCATTGTAAGCGGGTGGCTTATGCAAAATAAATAAGAATTGACTTTTGCTTATCTTTGTATGTATCTTCAACTTACAGGCATATTTTCCCAAGCTTGTTTTCTTTCTTCATGTTCTAACAGGTCTAGAATAAGATGTGAGGAAAAATCATTAGATTTGGGCTTAAATCAGACACTTCTTGTCTGCTTTTAACTAGTACAGAGCATGCAACATGGAAGAACAAATCTTGAGTCTCACATGAGTTCTGTCCCTGGAAGAAGTTTTGATTCGGTCTTTCAGATTGTCTTGTTGTCTCACTTGTTACTTCCCTGATGAAATCTGACTGTCAAGTTCAGTATTTCAGGGTTCTTTGATGAAGAAGGGCTTAGCTTCAGTTCAGCCAAGTCCTCTTTCATTTTTTTTAGGAGAAATGACATTTATACTTTAATTCTGATTTGAAATGCTGAACTCTTAGTTTAATATTAATAATTAAATAATTGACCTGGTCTGCAGAAATGCTGAGCTGCTGGCAGCTTCTGTGGAAACTCAGTTCACTTGCAGGGTCTTTAAACGTTTCAGAATGTCTTGCATTAGGAAGCTGTTTTTGTAGATTTTGGCCATGACAAAAGCTAATCTGAGTCTTAGTAAATACTTATTCATCAGGATTGCTTGCTCTGGAGATACCCAAAGTTCTGAACTGTAAATGTTTATCTGCTAACACACCTTTTCACGGTGTGATGAAGCTGGAGTGCTGTGCTCTATCTTACATTTTGGTATTGGAGTCCTTGAAAATCCATTAAACTGAACTGCTACTTAGCTGGTATATTACTTCCCTGGGGCGTAAATCACATGCTGCAGCAGCTTAGGAGACAGATACTTAACTTGAATTATATGGGAAGGCTCACATTTTGGTATATGATTGGACTTGCTGTTCATATTAATCTGACAAACATGTATTTACAAGTCATTAAGAATGCATGTAGCTTTTTCTCATTTTATTTGCTTTTCCCATCTTTTTCCCCCTAAAACAGCGGTTTTGGAAATGAACACTCTCAAGATCCTGCCCATTTTCCACTTCCAACAAGAACTAATAAAAGAGCCACAAAAGTATGGAAAGCAAACTGCCTTCACTGTGCTGGTCTTTTCCTTATAGAATTTGCTTTAGGCAGGATAGTGCAGTTGTTCATGTCTATAAAGGTTTTAGGTGGCTGGATCTTTTATCTTTTTTCTGTTCCTCTTTTTAAAGACAAGATATTGAGGCAGTTTCAGGAAGAGCATGGTATTTTGTCATCTTTATCATTTGAAATAGTCTTGAACCTTCCATTTTAATTTCACCGAGCAGTTTGTTCTCATTATGCTCCCAATTTTAGCAAGTGCACAGTCTTAGTTAGGGAATGGCTGATTTAAGTCTAATGTAGTTTTGTGTTGAGTACATAACACCAGAGTTCTTACTTTTCTCTTGATGTGCCTCTTGATACCAATAAAATAAAATAAAAAATTTCCCTGTACCTGAAAGATTAGTGTTCTTTCTAATTATCTTCAAATAATTTCTTTCAGACATTCCATTTCTGTTTTCTCATCTTCTTGACCTTCACAACTGACACTTAGCAGAAAGCTCTCTTTCTAAAGCTGCTTCTGTTTATATATAAATATGGAACAATTACTTTCCAGTCTCCCGGTGGCTATGATTAAATAGAATGGTGGCATGTTATTATGAGGTTTGCTTGACTTTGTCTGAGGCTTTTGTATCAAATTATCTACAAGAATTGTAGACTAAACTACATTTTTTTAATTTATCTGATATTACAATAACAGTTGAAACCCTTGGATGAAATTGTTACTCTCTAACTTGGAAAGAATGACCAATGATTAATATTTGCAATTTTTAGTCATAGAAAAACTACAATTTAGCAGTTGGCCTGATTTGATAATTACAAGTGAGCTGGATGGCAATAGCTAATATGAGTCCTGGGTGTCAAGGTTAAAAAGAGCAGTTAAAGCACTTTGTGTTGTGTGGTGCTTTCAGAATGTGCTGATGGGATTCTTTTTGGGTCAAACTGAGCCAGAAGTTGTGCCGCAGGAGGAACTAAAGCTGGTTTACCATAAGCCCCTCTCCTACACATATGATGTGTGTGGACATTCAGTCCTCCTCAGCCATGCTACTTGCTAATGTCTGCAGGGGCTGGGAAGCACTCAGTAACTATCCCTCTTAGTCTCATTAATAAAACAGCAAATCCCCAAATCAGCAGCTCCAGGTCAGGCAGGTGCTTCTAGTCAGTCACATACAGAGCTATGAAATCGGGCAGCAGGAAAAACGACAACCTGCAGCTCCTGGTGGAAGGAAGTCTAGAACGCAGAGACCTGGGTAGGGGTTGTTCATTGTGTCTTCTGCAGTTGGAAGTGGAAGAGTAATTTGGTCTTTAAGCACTCAGATGGGGAGTGATAAGTGAGGGAGAAATCGCAGCCTGAGAACAAAGCTGTGCTCAAAGCATAAACCTTTGCATAAGGCCAGTGCCGTTTCACACGTCCCAGGACCTACATACATTTGTCTGTTTATCAGGACACTTTTCCTTGATCTCACAGGTAGAACGATGTAGCATAGAAGACTTTTTTTTTTTTTTTTTTTTCCCGTTT
>VXAU01002862.1:748794-946401 GCA_013399695.1 Formicarius rufipectus
TTTTGGTCAGTAGGTAGTGCATGCTTTTGTGCTACATGATATATTATCTTCAATGACTTTTATGTAGTGATGATTACTGTATCTGACTTGGCTACATTATCACCTTCTACTGTCTTCATATGCTTGAGATCATAAAAGCTGGTTTAAAATGCCTGTTCCAAATCTTGAGTGTACTTGTAACTTGACACATTTAACTTAAAGCTATCGAGATTAATCTGGTCATTAAACAGACCTAAAACACTAGCATGAGATGTAATTGTTTTCTGAAACTTGCACTTACAGTCTTTACTTTAAAACATGACTTTATATCAGATTAGCGAAGTCATTCAGAGATGATCCCAAATATAATATAAACCCACAGATTGTTGAAATTTGAATTATGTCTAAGCCAAAGTGCCCATAGAAATATAAAAGCCTCATAAGGAACACTGGTAGATTCCTCAGTGGGCAATAAAATGGACTAAGTGGAAACATTACATTTTGTGTTCACTACAGTGTGCAAATGCAAGTGCATTGGGCACATGCAGCTTATTTGAAGGTATCTGTATCTAGAGGGGAAAAAAATGTTGCTTTGGTGAGTAGATACAAAAGAGGTTTTTTGAGCATTTGAAGCTTTGATTTTTTTTTTTTTTTTAAATTCTTAATTTGGGTTGTTTATCAGATGTAATTAGTTGGCCTCAACATAAATTTGCCATGACAACTCATAATGTGTTCTTAGATATTTTTTTAAATTATTTTTAATTAATTGATTTACTACATTCTTCCTTACTGCTGTTATACTAGATAGGTAGCAGTACCTATTGCTGCAGCTGGCAGATCGGTTTCCATTGTAACCTTCTGTGTGACCTTATAAAATATCGGTCTTTTAGATGGAATTTTTCCATGCTTGGAAGCCAGATTCGACTTACCTGAATCTAGCAAGCATTCTGCTGCTTCTCCAGGGCCAAGCTGCTCATTAGCTGTTAACAAGAAAATTGAATGTATATTAGAAGTCCCTAGTTTTTCTGGTCAGGTTTACCAAATTATCATTTCAGCTTCAAATATCAGCATCTTTTAGATTCATAATACTGATTAATATCCAAAGACTTTCTATTTTACAAGTTTAACTTTTCAAGATAGAAAATATAAGAAAGTTTATCCCTATATATCCTAGTGACAAATTTATTTATGGGAAATTAGGCAACAGTGTGATATATACATTCATCTAAGAAGTGTGGTGGGGTGATTTTGATTCTCTTCTCTCTGGAAATTAAGCAGCTCTTCCAAAAATGTGGTTATGTCTTGCACTTCACAGAATTCTTTTCCAAAGTATTTTACAAATACAAACTGAACTTTACCATATGCCATTAAATAGGTCAGTAGGCGTTAAATTGTTTTATACCTGAGGTAGAAATGTTAAATACTTTAACCCAGGCCACTTGAGAGGTAGAATGCATCTCTCTTATCCATTAGTCCTGTGCTGAAATCACAGGATTACCTCATTGCCATATTCCCTCACATAGGATCTATCGATAGCCCATTGAAACCAGTGGGGAAAAATGCCAGATTATGTCAGCCGGTTTCATGTCTGGGCTATGCCTCACATGTCAAGGCTTGCACTGGCTGAGCCAGCTTGGGTTCAGAGGGAAGCATAACTGTGCACCTCTTCTGGTGGCCTTTTGGGAGAACTGTTTTTATCAACTGAAGATTTATTCTCTGTATTTTGTTTAATTGTGCAAAAATAAAGTCAGTTAGCTAAAGTGTAAAAGTGAAACTTGTGCTGCAATAAAATTTACAGAAATGTCGTGATACTATGATGTGAATGTGAATTACTCTTATATAGGCCTGGTGAAAAAAACCTCTTTAAAATCTTGTTCAGTCTTGCATGCTGAAATATGACCTTTACCCTAGTCTAGACACGTCCTTTGCAAGCTATTTCTAGTTTATATGAAGGTTGCTTGATTTAAAACTAGTCTGTTCATCTGATGCTGTCAGGAGGGTTGGGGTTTGCAGTGTGAGGAGCTGACAGCTTCCTTGCAGAACAGAGCAAGCAAAAGCACCATAAGCTTCTCCAGACCCATCCTGCCCATGTCATGTTATCTGCTTTGTATGAGATAAGTTGTGAGCTTCAGAAACTGAACTTAGCGCAGGAGAGAAACTGCAGAAGTTTTGCCTTCCTTTTCCATCATAAACTGCTTAAATTATGTTGATTACTTCTGAAATCTCTATTTACCTGGCACTGAGATTACACACCTGTATTTGGTACAGTTTAGCCAAGTGCCTGGAAACTGGATGATGGCAACTGATGTCTTTAATGTAAAATGACTATGTATATGTCAAAATACACAGTTTAATTAAACTCCTGTTTATTAAGTTTATTCACTGGGAAATGTCTGGCAGTAACTTGTACATTTCAGGTGTTGGGTTTTTTTTGCCTGATAGGTTTCAACCTTTTGGAAGGTAATTTTCATTTTCTTGCCCTGTCTTTCCTACCACAGCTGGACTCAATATTCTGCATTCAAAAGATGATTGCTTATTTTCTCTAGTATGCAAACCAATTGGCTTCTTAGGGCAGAGTTACAGTGCAGTAGAGATAAGGACAGTAGAGTCTGTGCAGTACATTTGCTATGTAATCAGGGGTGCTTCAGACCTACAGTGCAATGCCAGAGTTCTCAGCCAGCACGTGTTCAGTGTGCTGAGCACATCTCGGGTGTTATAATTACTGAGCCTGCATTGATCTGCTAAGCAAAAGCTGTTTCTCTAATCAAGGCCCAGTGAGACAGCCCAGCTGGAGGTACTCTGCTTCTGACAGAATTAGCTCCTCTGTAGCTTGAAGTGGGCACATTGATCTCTCCCAACCTGTTCTCAAATGCTCTTCATCAGTTGTGAATAGTATCCTGAACTCACACAGACCACTGCCTGGTGTTCGCTCCAGCCATTCCCACTCCCTTCTCATTTCTTCTTTGCAGGAATATCTTCCTGCAAGATAGGAAAGTAATTCATAGTGTCGTGGCTTCATAGGTTGCCCTATTGGACTAGATGAGCCCTCAAGATGTCTTTCAAGCTGAGTTAGTCCATGATTCTATGCCTTTGTATCTTCCATTGCAAAAATACACTGTATTTAACCAAAAGCCTGTCATCTGTAGCAGCCAGTAACTCTCTAGTGAAGCGTATAAGGAAAAACAAAGAGTAATGTTGCTTTTCTGTTGTCTTTGAGCAGTGATGGTTGATTAGTCAGAGATGTTCTCTTTTACTTTAATAGAGGATTCTGCTATTGAGGCATCTTGTTTGGTTTTGGACCCCTGTATTTGTCATGTCCTCATGATATCTCTGCAGCAAAGTATCCACCCAGAAACACCGTGCCTGAAAACACAGCACTTTTCTCCCCCTCCTCCCTCAGAATTTCATGTCTACTGTTTGTAATTATATTCATAAAGTTTTTAAGTAATTTACTTGTGTTTGTAATAGCTGTAATGTTTCCTTTCTGACTTTCTTACAGACAAGAGGAGAACAATCCCAAGGTGCATACTTCTTGCCCGAGTTTGCACTTTCTCCCCAGGGGAGTTTTCTTGAGGATACCACAGGGGAACAATTCCTCACCTACCGTTATGATGACCAGGTCAGTATGCCATATGTGAAAATGACAGAGATTTGGGGAGCTCTGAGGCACAGATTGTTGTGAAACAGGTTAAAATGCAGAGTGTGTTACCTTTTAAAGACACATCAAATCTATAGCAAAGGGAATGATGACACGCTACACAAAGTGAAAATTAAGGTACTTAATTACAGAACTAATAAACCACTTGTTGAAAATATTAATAGGGTGTAGTAGAGACAAAATCAGCAATATTTTAGTGATGTATTAATAGATGTTTTTAGTTACTTCTGCAGAACATGTAGAATTAGAGGTGGTTGTACTTTCTGTAAGTTATTTGACTTACACTATATTGGTTTATTTTATGGAAAAATTAGTGTGAGGCAGATCTTGCATTTTCCAGCTTTTGGAAAGTCAGCACATTATATTAGTTCATGAGGTTTTCATAAGGGAAGGTTGGGTGAATTCTAAAGAAAAAAATAGGAAGTATAATAATGGATGGAGCAGTGTTTAGAAAGCAACAAATTGTTTGTCAAAGTTAACACTCTTTAATGCTTTCTGCAGACCCACAGAAACATTATGTTAAACATGGAATATAGATATAAATGTAAAGAAAGCACCATGAAAGAAATGCTGTTAATCTTGGCAAAAGATCTAAAGCAAACCTGGGAAATGTGTGGTGTGCTGTGGAAATTTACTCATAACACAATGTGTTCCAGGAGTCAGTTGAATTTCACATCAAAACTGTCTGAATTACATTCATAGACACTTACAGTACTTTTCTTAATGTAAGAGGAGGGAATTTGTTAGGAAACCCTCCCTGTAGAAGTGAGAGAAGAGCCAAAGTTTCCCTGCATGGCGAGGTGTGGCTCTGCCAGTGACCAGCAGTTGGAAGATGGTCTCCTTGCAGGGACTGCTTTGAGAAGACAGAGGAGGACTGAGATGAGTTTGTTTAAACTTCAGACAGTGAATCTTTTTAGGAAGTCAAAAGGAAGCAGAAAAGATACAATAGAAAGCATGCTGAGCTCCTGTGAACTATTTGAATTTAGTTTCAATGTTTATAATAATTCATACTTTTGCTACCCTAGTGGGTCTTGATTATCAACAGAAAAGGTACTTGGATAAGATGGTTCCTGGACCAAACACCTGGGAAAGCAATAACTCAGAGGACAGTAAAATGCAGCTGCAACTCAGGCTGCATTTAATGACAGTAGTTGAAAAACACTATAAATGTTATACACTTTGATCAAAATAGTTTCCATTTAATGGAGCACATTTTAGAGAAGATGATAAATCAAATATAACAGAGGCTTAGTCTGAGTCTTTGACTAGACTATTTGGACTATGTGAATAACATAGCTGATTAAAAAACAAACAAAATGAATCCTCCTCAAATCCTCAAATACCAGCATAGCTCTATACAGAAGCCAGTTCCAAGCTCAGTTCCATTTGATGGAAAGAATTCCATTTGATGGAAAGTTTTCCAGTAATTCCATTGAGATCTGAGTTGGATCTTGGATACAGCAAGCTTCTGTTCTTTCATAAATGTGATTTAGTTTTGAAGCCTGCTCTTCCCAGACACTTAGTGAGCAGTATGAAATTAAGTTTAAAATCTTGGAACTGAAAATGGTGCTGAAACATCAAAATACTGAAAATAAAAGCAACTGTTTTAGTAATAATTTCTTTTGAAAGGAAATTCAGCCCCTAAACATTATCTAGTAAAAATTACAAATACATTGAATGAAGATGGGAACGAATCTCTAGCTTACCTTCCTGTGAGCAAACCAGGAATTATTTGGTAAATAGATTTTTCTCTTTGATAGTCTAGGACATTAATCATAAATTTGTGATAATGTACAGTTCTAATTATAGTTTTGCTGAAATTTTAATACAAAATTCAGTTTTATTATGAGGTAAAACTGGACCAGAAAACCTGAATTTTTCCTGGGTTTTTTGTTTCATTCTACTCTTTTTACATTTACTCCTTTGAATGGAAGGAAGTCTTAAACTAGAGGATGAAAATCCTTCATTGATAATCTCTGGAATTTTTATAAGCTGGTATGGGTAGGTTTGATACATGGTAGCTGTGATAAGGATATTCAGATGAATAGAGAGGTATGTATGTACATTGAAAGTCCATTTTTAACCTATCCAACACAGAAATGGAATCAGTAGAGGAGGACTGTCATGTAAAAAAGGTGCAGCAGCATCTTCTCAAACACCTTAATTTCTTAATTCAGCTTCTATCCTGCCCTGTGAACGGGTGTTGGCCTGTGGGAAATACATTCCTTCCTTTGCCCTGGACACCAGAATTGTCCTTTGGGCATCCCTACAGAGTCCTGCTGTTTCTATACATCCTAAGTTACATTAATCTTGTTGAAAATTGGAAAAGTGCTATAACCTTGTACACTTGACTCCAACAAAATGAGATCAGTTTGATGTGATCTGTGGAAATGATACCTCTTACTGTGTCCAGGGAAGGGAGCAGAGAGGTTCCTGAGACTGTGGTGTGGGATAAATGGGTGGGTCACAATCTCTGTTTTTTGCCCAGCCAGTGTTGAGACACTTGCAAGAAAAGTGATCCTTCTGTATATTCACAAGTGTGCCCTTTTCCACCTTGCACAGTTCCTTATATCCAGGCCAATAAAATTTCCAGTTTCTTGGGATAGGTGAATCTTATTTTTATATAGCAGCATCCTCATTGTCATGGTCCAAGATTAGTTTCCTTACATCCTCCAAACACAGGAATGTTTCAAAGGGGTTTTCTTTGGCTGTTGTGTGTGATATTTTTCAAGCAGGGAGCCAGTTTAATCAGAATCATTCATTCCTTTGTTAGTAAGTAATCTCAGTAAAATAGAACTAGCTGTTCCTTAAATATTCAAAAGTATTTGCTATCTGAAATGACAAGCTTACAGTTTGAAATGGAAGATGAGTAAATATTAATGGGAACATACTGTACTCTGCTCTAGCCCAGCAAAATTACATATGGATTCATGTTGTACATGCAAGATAGTACATTTTGTTCTGGTTTAATCTGGCAGGACTGTGCTCTCATTTTTGTACAGGATTGCACTAACCCCTTTGCATATTCCGTTGCTGTGTGTGTACTTCAGAATTACATGCAGATGAAATTCTTTGGCTAGATATTTTCAAAATTCAGTGAATATCTTTTTTATCACTCCTATGACTATATATGAAAATATAAGACCTGATTAGATACTGCCACCCTGATTCACTGGGGTGACATCTTCACTGAATGGGACATTGCAGTTTTGATGCATTTACTGCCTTTATCTTCAGGGAAACAGAAAAAGTCAGTTTCAAAGCAAATACTTTTGAGGGATTCCAAAGAAGAGAAATGTAGAAATGTTATAAATTGAACATTTTCTTATGGCTCCTGCATTGGTCACCAAGTGATGTCTTGTATCAGTGCATTGCATCTTGCATTTGTAAAATTCTACCGAGTCAATACGATTTAAATGTAACTTGGTACCAAACAGATTTTGATGCATAGTCAATGACTTCAGTTTATATTAGAGTATTGAGATTGGGGGGAAAAAATATGCCCCTCTCCTATCACTCATGAATGTAATAAGTAATGCATAAGTAATAGCCCTTTCTCCAGCTTTGAGATACAAATCGAACCTTGCCATAAGAAATAGTCTCCTAGTTTTCTTGCTGATTTCTTTTGGCTTTTCACCTTTTAATGTACTACAAGAAATTTTTTTCTTTTCCAGAATACTAGTAGTACTGGAAAGCTTTCTTGCAGAAATAAAATGTTCTTCTTTTCTGACACTTAAGGTACTGCTTCCAAGTATTAAAACCATTCCATATGACGGACCACCAACAAGAACAGCAGTGAAAGCTTAGTTGGGTTGAATGTGTTTGAAGTACATTTCCAGTTTGATTGCCTGGCTGAGAGAGTGTGCTCATAGAGGGGTGGGTAAAAAGAAAAAAGAAAGAGTTGATCTTTCAATTGAGAAAATGTTTACTTGACCAGTTAGCTTTCTAGTTGACCTTGCTTCTTCTAAATTTTATGATGTTTACCATTTTACACTCACAACAAGGATAACCTGTGTTAGATATATGGCACTAAGTAGTATGATCTTGACAAAGAAATCTAGTGTTTCCAAACAAATATTAATGGAAATCTGCACTATCAGATTCATGAGTGTTTAGCTATGAGAGGTAAGGTAGAACACACTGAATCTCTTTTCAACTGGATGAGCAAGTTGTAATACACAGGCTACAGCTGTTACAGTTCCTTCAATAAGTGGTCTTGCTTTGGGTTTGCTGGAAAAGTCTGCTATAAAGTGAATGCCAAAATTGGGAGAATTAATAATCTGATATATGCTTTGTGTTCCACAAAGAGAAATATTCTGGGTTGGTTTCTGCTTTTAGGGGGGAAAGCAGCATTGCATTTCAAGTGTTAATTAAAGACATGGCAGTGGAACCCAGAATCTGAATGACTTCAAGAACTAATGTAGAAACAAACTGATGGAACCTATTATTCCACCATTTTATTTGTGGTCAGACAGCAAGTGCTTTTCGGATTTGTTGTGTAAGTTTTTCCTATCATACCAAGGAAACAGTTATGTGGGCAGAAGTTGTCTTGTGGGTCCAGCTGGGCTGACACCCATTTTACCCACACTTTCTCTCACCTGTTTCCCCACTCCACCTGCTGCTGCTTGCCGTTCTCCCTGCTCTGCCTCTACAACTGCACCTGGGTGACAGCCTGGGTTTGAGTATCAGCTGCTTGCTGGCTTCTGCCCTCTGTCTGAGCCTTGTTATTCCATTGCCATGTAGTTTGCATCTAAATCACCAGTGAAACGGGAAGAGACACTTTTTTCAGGCTTGGAGAAGAGTCAGGTAGGGGAGAAACTTATTTCAAATTAACACATCAGTGAAGACATGCTCTAATCCTGAGAAGGGAGTAAGAGTTGTAGTTAGTGCACACTTGCTACCCAAGTACATAAAGCTCCAATACTCTTCATTGAGGAGCCTGAAACTTTTGTTATTCTCTGACATGGCATTTTTATTGATAACCTGAAAAAACATTCAGAACTTTTAAAAACACGTAGCATGTTGAATCCCAATGCCTAGCTCTTCATTTTGAGATTCTTCTTTTGATAAACCAAACTGTTTTCAAGTGGGCACAAACTATTTCAGGCTTTTTTCTACAATGAAAACATTCTGCTAATGAGCACTCAGTGGTTTCATTTGTATATTTGGAGAGTGGACTGATAAACTTAACTTCATCCAAGCAGCAGAAGCACAACTGCTGATCTGTGGCTATGTGAATTTCAGCATTGTGTCAGAAATATTGCTCTTCTGCTGAGTAAAGGAATCCTCACTCAGCCAGTGTGCTGGTATTAGAATAGCACAAATGTCACTGACTCCAACTCTTCAAGTAGTTCCATTCTCTTAGCTGAGGCATCTTGTGTAAATAACAAATTACGAGGTCAGGTTTGTGGTACTCCCTACTAATCCCTACATATGTTCATAAAGAGTTTTAAATTGCATTCTAAATGTTTGCAGCCATGTGTTTGTAAGGCTGTGTGAAGATAGAAAAACATCATGTGGTGTTTCAGTGGAAATTGAACTGAAGGTGATCTTAGGTTAGATTTTAAATTTTTTTTTAATACCTTTATTTTTTTTGTTCACATAGTTGAGTCTCCTTATTTTTAATGTTTTTGGTTTTGTTTTGCTTTTTGGGTTAAGGAAATTAGCTCCATAATCAAGCAAAATGTGTTTCTGATTTGGAATGGAAGGGGGGAAAAGGAGTCAGGGATTAAGAGCAAATGAAAACCACTTACAATTTCAGGCAAAACTGCTCTTAGAGAAACTGGTACTGTGTGAGGCAGGCATGATCCTGTTCAAACAATACTTTTGTTTAGGCTCATTGCTGGCTGAAGCGTGGGACTGGCATATGCACGAGTAATTATATCATTACTTGTGTGTGATAGGTTGCTTAGTGGACTGAAAACTGTTTTAACATAGTTTTGTTTATTGGCAAACCAAATGGGGAACTAGCACTTTTTAAGCACCAACTACCATTTTAAGCTCAGAGTTTTGTTGTTCAGACAAAATAGTGGAAATGTGTGCAAGAATTACAGACTTTCTTGTTTTCTATTACCACATCAGTCTCAACCCTGCCAAAGGTCTCTGTGTGTAAATCATACTTACAGAAGCCAGTAGGTCTTTACCTTGTGCAGTACAAGAACCTTTCACAGGGAATCTGTAATAATATAGTTTTCTGCAGAAAACACATTTTATATCATTCCTGTTTGGATCAAATATATTCGATGAGGCTGTAATCCTATTCCACCAAATTCTGCAGTGAAACCCATTGGCTTGGGTCTTTAGTCCTTCTATGGCTGTGATAATTCTGGCCTCAGCAGCTGGCAGAGGATTTCCAGTTATCAGAAACAGCCCCTCATTTGTCCAATCCTCCCGCAAAATGATTTCTCAAGGAAGAAAGGACAATGGATCTAAATGGATATAAACTTTCAAGTGTTTCTCTTATTCTTGTTCCCTTGGGTGCTGGACAGATACTGAGACTGCTCCAATGGATGATCAAGGGCTATAGAGGGATACTTATTTCCTCTTTTTTTTTTTTTTTTTTTCCTTAGGCACATGTTTGGGGCCACAAATTCATGCTGCTTCAGTTTGAGGTTGATCTATATCAAAACAAAAAAATTCTAAGTACCTTGCTTTTCTAGTATCACTACTGTGCGCATTTTTCATAAAAGACTCTATTTTTAAAACTGATGCTCAGTGTTTCATATTCTGAAGTTTTCAGCTTCAGCTTTTCTCATACACATTTTTCAGTTTTTAGCCATAGATTTAAAGCGCTTTTTTTTCTCCAAGAAGCAGGCAGAAGGATGTGTGCTTGGGCAGATACTGTGCTGTAAATTCTTTAACTCAGTTCTGATTACACTGAACTAGCAATTGGACACCTGATGAAATGAATCAACAATATACAGACTAGTTGTGCATTTGACATTCTTTACAGGAGACCAATGGTTAAATCATGAGAGATTGATACAGTGCAGTGTGAATTTACCACTGACCTCCTTGTGCCCCCAGTGCACCCCCAGCAGCTGGCACATGTACTTATCCAAGAATTTTGACATTGATAAAAGCTTAGCTTCAGACTTCTAAATTAAGACTGAGAGGTCTGGGGGTAGCAGGAGCGATGCCGTGCTCGCACAGCTCTGGCGTACCACTGCTGTGGTCTATCAATAGGAGTTCAGTGAGATACAGTAGAGAAGTGCTTTGAAATCAAAAAGGTACATTTCAAGTACTGTGGGAAATGCTGTGCTTTGAACCAGAAAGTCATTCTCCAGATAGACATGGATGAAGGGATGTTTTAGGCTGATAAAACCCAATGGTGCATTAAGCACTTTGCTTACCCAACACAAATGCTTTTTGGAACCATGTCTTTTCGCTGGTCTCAGTTAGTATTTAGTTTTTTGGTAATACAGCTAAATTTATTGAACTTCTTGAGATGTTTAAACTTCTGTTAAATTTTTCACAAATGAGAAGATAAAATTGTATTGCTGAATTTTTCACGAAAGATGAGTGTTATGATTTTTTTTTCTTCTGTGCCATTTCTGCCAGAGATAACATTTAAAGACCCATGAGAGTTTATAGCAGCTTCTCCCTCTTAAAACAGAAAGCCTTAGTGCAAAAATGAGAGGCATTTCAGTTTATACTGACTCTGGAATAATGACTAGTAAAATCCTTGCTTTTATTATTTTTTATGTAAGGTGTTTCTGATAGAATGATACTGTTTTGCAAGGCAATGGGTGGTTTACATGGAATTTACATTGTAGAGCATTTGGATAACATCCCTCACGTGCATGACAGTCATCTTTCCAGGCCTGTCCAGCATGGGGAGAAGATTTATAGTAGAGGCTGAATGGCACAATGACCTTTTTAGAAGAGATGTACTTGAACCTAAATGTCTTTCAATTTGTTTGCCATGAATGTGGAAGATGCAGGGGAAAATAGTCTTTTAAAAATTTGTATCTCTTGGCTTTGTGTCTAGAAATATTTTAAATGGTGCTTGACATCATTAACACTTGCATAATGAACCAGCCTTGGGACAGCTAAAGAACAATCTCTTTACCACTTCAAACATTTATTTCACCTTGCACTGTTTCAAAATAACTGTCAGTATTGCTAGTAAAGCCAATTTATTTCTGCAAACTATTGAACTTCAAAAGCTATTTCTCACAAGGAAGAAAATTACATACATTAATTACCAATTTTGGCAGTAACAGCAAAAATGGTAAATCTGGGTTCTTGAAAGGATCACTGCTGACAACCATATTTATTATTTTCAGAGCTTAGACTGTGTTACAGGTTGTGATACTCTAGAATCTGAATCATTTTAATGTTCCTAATGTGAAACAAACTGTACTAGGCTTCACAACACACATTAATTATGTGCTTTTGATATAATGGCAAAATAAGAGGCTGCCTCTTCTGTTTCCCAGCTTTCGGCAACTGTGTCTTCTGATATGTCATTCAATAAAAGTGTGTTTCTGTGATGCAGTCAAATGATCCAGGTGCAGCAGAACCAGGAAGGATGGGAGCTCTTCTCCTTTAGCAACTGGATTCTAAATCTTTATTGCTCTTTCCAAAGCGGCTGCCTCAGTTTGTGAGGGGGAGTTATACCCTTGTTCCTTGGTTATGTTGAGAGACTGCAAAGGTAATGATTGATGAAAAGGAAGAAGGCTGAATGTATCTGTACTGAGGAACATGCCATTACTCAGTGTTTTTGTTACAGAAATCAGAACTGATTTATAAGGCAGGTTGTGGATGGGCAGGACTTGACTGACCTTCAGGATCAGAACAATCTTAGGTAGAAAAAACAATATAAGAATTTTTCTAATCTCTTTAAATTGTTACCACCAAGAAAGCACTGAAGCTTTGGGTGCAACTTCCAGCATGCAGGATGTCCTGTGAATGTCAGTAGCTTTTTTTTTCTGCATATCTGAAACTATTTATGCAAGTAAATGCTTGCATGTGATTTGAGGTGTTCAGTCTTGAGTTTTTATTGTGGTCTTTGGTAAGAGTAATGCTATACTTGACCATTAGCCTTCAGTACTTTAATGTACTTGACACAAATTGTAGGTTCCATGGTTTGTGGAACGACTGGCAATTCACATATTCCTTTTCCTTCTCTGTATTCCCCCCACCCTGGCACCTTCCTATAGACAGGCAACTGTTACGCTGCTTCCTGGTCTAGAAGGAAAGGCAATCAGACCTCTGAGAACTGGAAACAATCTGGACTATTTTTTATACTCTAAGACTATAAAACTAGACCTCATGCCACTTGAGCCTATGTAATCTAGCTTTATAAAATTATCTCATTGCTAGTAAATTTTTAGTTTGTTTGTGTTATCATGCTATGACATATTTTGGTGCTTTGATGATACAAGTCTTTCTTCAGTTAACATTTTAATGCTGCATAAGAGAAAAAGGACTTTTAAAAAGGCACCAAACCTTTAACTGATTTACAGGTTCATGGAGCAGACTAGAGTATTTACACATGGGTGAGAAAAATTAGCAGCAGTAGGCTGCTGTATGATATGGGATGTTTTTGTAGTTTTTAAAATAGCCCTTGGGAAATGGTTGCAATTGTAAATACATGATATGTTCTCCTTTACCTGATTATTTAGGCTTTGGTCCAAAAATCATAGTAATTTCAATAGACTTTGGATCAGCTGCTCATTTTTTAATGCAGAAAGATTTGCCACTGGTTTCAGGCAGATTGTATTCAGGCCATTAGTGGACAATGGGATGGATGCTACAAAGTACAAGCATCTTTGCAGCCTCGGTATTCTACAAACAGGCAAGTTCACTGTCACTTGTTTTTTTTCCAAATCTGGTGTCCAGGTGATGTGTGAAGACTTGCTGTGTAGTCAGCTTTGTTAATTTGATCCAACTGCTGGATTTGGTGAGGGTCACAGAATCGTCTGCGATTTATAAAGCAAACCTACTTACTATGAATGCTGCAATGAATCCTATGTTTAAAATATCTGATCTGTGTCATTAATTGTGTTGTACTGAAATCATGTAAAAAAATGACAAAATGGGATTTATTACTCCTTTCTTGTGCCCAGTTTTTGCTAAACTATACATATTTGCTTTTATATGTAGCATATAGGTCAGTGATCTTCTTTTGTCTAAGTAATATGGTTGTATGTGGCATAAATCTGAAGAAACAAGCTGTGTTCTTTCAGGCAGCTCACTTAATGCCTCATTACATCAACATGACATATGGCAAAATACCTGTGGGTTTTTTTTTTTTTTTNTATTTGGGAAAAGAGAGACTCAGAATGCATCAGTTTTACTTACAAGACGCACAGTGCATTGTCTTGAATTTTTTTATATTAATAGGTGATATAAAATATGTTTAAATATCAGAATATAACTGATGAAATTTTACCACCTTGGAGTGCTGGCTTCAGTTGGAATTATTCAGGGTAATGCATTCTAATGTATGAATTAGAATTATAAACCTTACTAAAGTACTAGGGCAAAGTTTTAAACTTGTCCTGCCCTTTTTATTCCATTTGAGAAAGATTTTGTTCTTTTCTTGCAGGTATTTTTATACTTGACCGTGAACTTGCCAGATAATGTTCATTCTCCTCCTGCTTCTTCAATACTGAGGCTATAGAATAGTCTGTTTTTCTCATACTTTCACCTCTGCATTCTAATGAACGTGAGGCAAAGAAAAGAAGGGTGAAAATATTTTCCTTTTTCTATGCAGTTAAGTGACTTCCTTTTAATGAAGGCTATTGCCCAAAATTAATTTTAAAAAGGAGGTCTTTTGAGTGTCAAAGGAGATTGTCATCCTTCTAGGATATAATTTTAATTGAACAGATCCCCTGTGCTTTGGTGTAGGAGAGACCAAGGTCCTGCATACTGAAGGGAGGTTTGCTGACAGCACCACGAACACTTTGTGAGAATTGGTTCCGCATTATGTTTGTTAATATTTTGGTGAGTGTAGACAGAAAATTTGGAACACTGTCTAGAGCAGAGAGGATGGATGACCTCTTACACAGACCTTATAGTCTAGAGCCCAGACACTTATGCACATGCATAACTTAATTCTAGTGAGGACTTCCATCTACGTCAGAACTACTTGCATAAGTAAAGATGCACATGTGCAATGTGCCAGCAGGATCAGGACCTCGTTTCCAGCCCCATTCTTTGTAATTCCATGGTGAAACTGCTGTAAGGACCCCAAAGAGAGAGAGCACCTCTAGGGATGAACTGAATATCTCCTGTTCATATTGCGGTGAGTGGAAGTTGAAATCATTTGTTGTGATATGATGGGGCCAACAGGTCTTCCTCTTTTCATAGCTCAGTTGTGTACTGATTTAATAACTCTCATTACTCCAACCTTGTTATAAAGCTTACCAGTCTAGTTTACATTTTAACCATTACCTTTTCTTAAATGAGGGACTTGAAACCATTTTTGCAGATTGACGACATCAAAAGATTTTCCAACTTAATGAAAAAATCCAAAAGACCACATATTTTCAAAGAGCAGGCTGATGGAGGCTGGCCTGTTGTCAGAAAAATAGTGTATGAATTAACTTTACTACATTATGATTTAATTTAAAATTAACTTACGGTTTGTTGACAACATTCATATTTCATAGAATAGGTGTAGGGTGCAAGCTTTCTGTATTTCCTACCATGAAGAAAAAAACCCATTAACTCTGACATCTGTTTTTAGCACTTTCCTTCATATTTTTGGATGAATGCCTGGCAAAAGCTGGAAAGCGACTAAGAGATCAACCAAAGATGGCCTAAGGGCCTGTTCCCAGCTGGTACGACATCTGGAATGTTATATATAGTGGATAAATTCAGAGCTGTAGTTTAATAAGATTGGTATTCAAGCATTCGGCCTACAGCAAAGGAAAGGACAGTGAAGCTGACAGCATGCATGGTGCATAATATGTCAAGGTGTCTGAAATATAATTTGCTGGGTTTTCACTTTCATTTTGGCAGATCCCGTATACTTATGTATAAACTTTCATCTAGTATTGTTTTGAACCCTTTAAAAAATAAAGGGTGAAGTCATATTGGTATTATATCCAGAATCTTATCTTTTCACTAAGCTTAGAGTCTGTCTGGGTTTCTTTCTTTTTTCCTAGGAAAAAAGTGCTAAAGACAGATTTTTATGAGCTGACTAGAAATAACTTAAGCTGCTACCTTTGCAAATTTTAAGTATATGCAATCTTTTACAGTGAAGATTTTACAGAATCATAAACTATTCAGGAATCTGGACTTGTGCTCTGTGGAAACATACGTGCAAGATTTATGTCTCAGAAGGCCTAGGGTTTTTTCTCTTTAGGGGTTTAGTTAATCTTTGGGCTGTCTAATCTCCAAACTGTAGCTGAATGTGTTGCTAGCCTAGCCCAGCGAAGCTGCAGGCAGGGCCCAGGGCAGAGCCACCTCCTCAGAGCATCTCTGAGCACAGCAGTACTGGGTCAGAAAATGAGTTGATGGTGACTCCTGTTCCCAACCCTGCAGATGCACCAACTAGACGGTGTGTGCTCGCAGCTCCCTCGAATTTTGGATGGCATTTTTGTGTCCCAGTGTCAGGTTAAACCTTGCAGATGTTTTGCAGAGCCGCCCAGAAGAGGGTAAAGGCTGTGTGCTGTTCTGCGATGTGCAGACCAGTCCAGGTGACTGGAGACAATGGTGTGAAGGTGTGGGTACGAGAGAGTTGTTGAAGCATCTGTGTGTGGGGCTGTGCTGTTCTGCACGTGATCCCTTTTGGTTTTGTGGCACTGTGGGCTTCTCTCCCCAAACTGCTTCTTTTCTGGAGGATGCTGAAGCAGGAGGAGTCTGTGAAACTGCTCTTCTGATCTGTAAGTGACAGGACTGGCAAGGGAGTGTGCAGTGGAGGAGGGTGTAGGGTGTGAATTGTGACTGGGCTGTAACTGATGCAGAGGGCTCTTATCTAAGGTCTTAGTCCTCTGTTTTTTTTAAAAAGGACTTGATTGGTAATTCCTCAGCACATTGTGGTCGTTTCCATATTATTTATTGCTATGTGAGATGTTTTAGGTGAAGACAAGGTATTTGAACATGATTTGGCAGGAGACCAACAGAGTCCAGGAGGAGGTGAATCTAGAGAGGGAGTAGAGATGGCTTTTGCAGCTGCACTTTGGTAGTGGTTTGGATTTCGAGGTGGGAAGGTCAGATCTGAAGTTACTGTGGCTGGTGAGGAGAAAGTTGATTTTCCTGCAGAGCAGTGTCACTAATTGCTTTTTAGCTGTTGGAGATGTCAAGAAAATTGTGCTATAAACTTGTGTGTGTAGTGCAACTGAAGTTTAAGAGGCAGAGATCATACAAAGAAAGAACAGCATAGCCTGTTCATTCCTTGATAATACTAATAATATAGAAATATTTAGTTGTTATAGGTAAGAAAACAGGAAAAAAAAGGAGTGATTATTTCACAGATCTTGTCACTATCTCCTTCTTACCCTGTCTTATACTCAGGCAAACTTATTCTTAGTTTGGGGGTAGCCAGAGAAACCCTACTGATATTTACTGTCTACCCTAGTATGCAAAATAATAGTAAGAAAATATAATTCTAGGTAGTGCTTACAAAGTTAACATACTTGAAAAGAACAGATATTCTTGTGAGAGGTACTTAATCACTTTGCATTCTGTGATAGGAGTTACTATTTCTGCTTTATTCTTTCCCCTTTGGTTTGATTCCGCTTCTGTCATTACTCTACTTTTATCTGGTTGTTCTCTGAAGAGATCTAGAGTCTCAATGGATAGTTAGCCAGTGTGCTCCCTTTTCACTTTTCTGTGTATATATTGGTTATAGAATGTTTACAGTTGACTCACTCTGAAGAATTTTATCTGGAATATTACTTTGCCTTTGGAGTTGCTACTATTGCCTGTTTTGATCTTAGTCCTCCCCTGATTCTTCTGCCCAAACAGGTTGTGTTGTGTGCTTTCTCAGGCAGGTCTCCAAGCACTCCAGTAGCCTAATGGGTCTTCCCAATCTCAGACAGCTGTTTTCCTACTGGAATATTTTCACTTTTTCCAGACTATAAGTATATACATATTTAGAACAACAAAGTAGCCAACTAAACTAAACATTATGTTAAGGTGAGATGTGTGATGTTATCACCACAGTCTTGGGTGATTTATACAGTAAGGTGTCACTCAGTTTCACATAGCTGTTAATTTAAAACTGAAATAATCTGATGAAAACAAACAAACAAAAATGTAACGGGATTTGAAATGGGAGAGGGGGCTCTGTTTGACGCCTTTGAATCTAAGGCTGCTAGCTGTCTGCATGAAGTGATGCTTGTTTGGGGTCTGGTCCTGTACTGGTGCTGCTGAACAAACTTGCTGTGTCCACGTTATCTGTACAGTTAGAGATTATGGGAATTATGTTAAACCAGATGGAGTACATATTCATTCACATAAATAGTGTGGATTTAGTTGGAGGAGTATTTTCAGAGTGAGATGAAGGATGTGCTTGTTTCTTGGTTGGAATTTAATAACTGTGTTAAAACAGCTGTACATTTTCTAGAAGAAACCTATGGTGGTTGTCAGCACTGTCTATTAAAGACCATTGTGTATAAGATTTTGTTACATTTTATACTTTCAGTATGAACTATTTGTACCCGGAACAGAAGGATTTACTCTTTCATATGCTCCTTATGTAACTTTCCTCTGTAAGTTCTTTGGTAAATGAGTTTACACCAGGCAATATTAATATGTTTCTAGACCTAATTAGTTTGTCCCTGCAACAACAGCAAGTGTTTTTTTTTGTGCCCCCTCTTATTCATTTTACACACACCTCTGCAGATGCTGTTATTTTGAGGCGAAAACACTGACTCATTAAGGAATACTTCCTTATTTTTAGATGAAACAATGTTACTAGCAATCATGTAAACCACTCTGAAACTGGAATTTTACCAGGGTATCATATGTAGTCTTATCTTTGGGAGTTGGTTATCATTTATTATAATTCAAGGTGTCAAAACTCCTGGAACGTCAATGCAGTCACATTGCAGGGATCTTACAGGAATTTTGTATAGAACTTTGAAAGAACTGCACATGAAATCATACCTCTGATAGCAGAAGTTTTTAACAAGTCTATCAAAACGGGTGGTATCCAGTGGCTGGGGAGTAGCTAATGTGGTACTGGAATACACAGAAGGGAATGAGTCAGGAAACTCTGACCTGGTCTGTCTGATCTGAAGTGTATAAGGCTTTGGAATGCTTTTTGAGGAAGGAATAATTAATAACAGAAAGGTAAATGTAAAATGAAGAAAATGGATCTACCTGCAAGATCAAACCTATCCTAAATAATTTTATACCTTTTTTTTTTTTTTTCCCTCCCCCCTCAAAAGAGAGGAATAGAAGAGACCTCATTCATCTGGACTTTGGTAAAGCAATTTGATATAATGCTACACTGAAAATTACCTTAGGGGGCATATAGTATGATGTGTGAAGTGGAAAATTAATAAGGAATGGGAGAGGAAGATGATAACTGATGGTGTTGAAAGAGGACTACTAGTCTAGAAGGAAGTTACACATTGAGTTGCTCTGGAACTGGAGCTACTTAATGTTTCATTAATGTCTGGGACAAAAACATTAAGATTGGGCTCATTTAACTTCGTGTAAGTGAAGATAAGATAAAGTTTGGAAGAACTGTCAACACAGTATGAAGAATATGAAAAGAGTACAGCAATAAATGGATGACCTTGAAGATGGCAGTAATAAAACCAAGTGCATTATCATGCACACAGGAGCCACTAGGAAATATTTTGTCTTGGAGCTAATAAATGGAAACAAGATGATGTAGAACTCTATTCTAACTTACTGGTACTGCTGAGGTCTAATACGGAAAATAACATTCAGAAAATAACAGGAAATGTTCATCAGTGGGGTTGGGGTTTGAACACCTTACTTTATAAAAAGTTTATTTTTTTTTAATTGTGGCTGAAGAAAGGTGTTGACCTGATTGGTCTATGAGACTAGGAAAGGAGAAACAGTAGTACTTCATGACACTCTGGGCACACCAATAAGTGATTTGGCCTTCAGTTAATCTTACTATGGAAATTAGAGGAAATCTTACTATCTAATCTTACTATGGAAATTACTCACACTGCTAGCCACAGTGTGAGTAAAGTCCTGAAGTAACTGCCTAACATTATTGAGAGGGGGAACAAACTGATGACCTTCATTAGGATGCGCAGCCTTGTACAGAAAGGTGATGCTGTCAAGTCTGTACTTGGAGCCTCAGTAGCTCCATTCCAGAACTGCATTTTTTTGAAGTACCAATTGTGGGAAAATACATGCCATACTGGTCATGAACATGTATTTGACTTGTTTAACACATCAGCAGACAGAAATGGTATCTCTAGTATTTAATTTGTGCATATGTTATTTTGTGTGCTTTAATAAATATTTAAGAACTCATATACAAAACTAACAGTAGATTCAGAAACATTCCTAGCCTGAATTACTTGTTGAAGTATTTGTACCTTGCTAGTTTGCATTTTTTTCCTTGTTATGGTAATTTTTCTTAGCAACCTTTATAGTTATTAACCCTTGTTTAAAATTCAATTCCTTCCATTAACTCAGAATTTCATGGATGACATGCAGAGATGAAGAAAACTTCCAACCATTTTTACCAGTGAGAAGGAATGTATATGCATCCATACATTATTCAAGTTAGTTTGGCAATAGCACTGTAACTTTATAGGTCGATATGCTTACACTAGGAGGGTTCCTGCTGTTTTAAGTATTATCCAGAGGATATAATTTCTTAAATGAAAATTGTTTGAAACCATTCATTTTTTGTGTGACAAGTGAAGGTATCAATTACTTATTGCCTGCATGGAATAGGAAATGTTAACAAAGCTCAACTTCTGAACCTCCTGATTGCTAAGTTTTTGGCCCCTATGTTGAAAGATCATTGTTGTGAATCAAGAAAATACTCCACTTTACTCTTTAAAGGTCACACACAGGAAAAAAAAATAGGTGAGCAATAAAAAGAGGATATTTGAGCTTAGGTCAATGTATTAAGATCTAATTCCAGTTGTCATTAAGCATGGTATCATGGCAGATCTACCCGCTTGCTCCTTTGGTCCATCTCTGTTCTTTTGTTTGGCCTCATGTTTTCTGCCTAAAGATTTGGTGCCAAACTATTGAAAGCAGAAGCACTGTGGTTTCACTGTGGGAATTCTGCTGACTTCAGTGAGTCTCATTTTAAATCATGACACAGTTTTTCTTTACATAAAGGTGTGACATTTTATAGCTCACATGTTGAAGGCCATTGCATCAAAACTTTGATGTGTTAACTGATAACAGGATTGTGCCCTCAGGATTCTAGAAATGCAGTGGGTTGACTGTAGACCCATTTTAACTCATTTCTGACTTCGAGTCTGGGAGAAGAGAGGGGCACTGCTGCCTTCCAGTGTACTTAGACTCTATTTTACACATCATACTTTTTGAAGGATCCGGTTGGTATCGTGGAAGATTTATACCAGTTATAAGCTGTGTGCTTTAAATCTTCTGCCCCCATGTATTGTGTGTTTGAATTTCATGTTTCCTTTAAGCCTAGGGGTTTTATCCAGTGGGTCTGGATAAACAAGCCTTAGAAAGGCTTGGTTTTGCCTTTCTAAGGTGTAGTTACACACCAGGCTTCAGGCAGGAGGGTGACAGCTCACAGCTTTGAGGCAATAAAGCTTAGCTGCGTGTCAGCTGAACCTGACTTTTTGTGGAGAGTGATTAAAACTGTTCAAATACGTTTGCTGAGATGAACTTGCTGGAGCATGGACAATAGTTTTGTCTCACAGCAAAGACCTTTCAGTTCTCTGAAGACAAATTTTGAACCGGTTTTCTGAGATGGAAGAGATCCTTCCCTGTGCAGGGAGACTGTTAGGCAGATCATGCAGAATTGGCAGACAGATATGTCCTGTGCCTGAGTTGTTATTCTACTTTACCTGGCAGGATTTTGGCTTAAAATCATAAAACAGAAGGTAACACAAAGGCAAAAAAACTCTTGTTTACCTTAGAGATATTTCCAGTCAGTTGCCCTCATATAGTTCTGACTAGTTATGGGAGTGATTTTGGTGTTCCACATTTCTGCCAAGCAGAGAATCATATGAAAATAAACAGTTTTTACTACTTTTAATGCTTTAATGTAACTTTATAGTTGTTAAAATGACATTTGTAATTTTTTTCTGGAAAGACGTATGGGTTTTTTATAATTTGTTACCGGACTCAGAAATGTACTGGCATGTGCAGCATTTACCTTTCTGAAGAAAAAGGGGTGATCCACTTGAAAGAGGTGGCAAAGCTCCTCTGCACAACCTTAGAAATCTTCACTTGGTAGAGAAGGTCATTTGAGGATATTCTGTGTCTGCTCGTGTTTGAGAGAAATCACTATTAAAGTTGAATTGAGATAAGAGTCTGCCAGTCATAAAATGAATGGCTTAAAAATCGACCAACTCTTTTTACTGCTTTTTATCTGTGCCCTGAACAAGGAGTATGTTTGAGATACCCTCTGTGTTTCCAGATTATGTCCAGGACTCTCTTAGGTGGAGGCTCTGAGTGGGCAGAGCAGTTAGCTGGGAGCCCCTTTGCTCTTTGGCTCTGGGTGACTTCTCTGGCCTTCAAGGTCTAACTGCTTAACTCCTTTTTTAGTCTGGTGCCTTAGTAAGACTTAGTTTCCCTCATGTATTCAGCATGACCCATCTCAGGCATGGCTGCAGAACTTTGAGGGTTGGATCCTATGTCATGTGAGAAATGCTAAGCTTTCCAAATTTAGACCCAGACAACAATAAACTCTACTCTGCATACTTTGGCTTTGCAGGACTTCAGGGCAAAGGAGAATTTGTTAATCTCCTCTGTGTAATTAGTGCTTTTGTAAAGTGCTGTAAGATCCTGGGCTGGGTGGTGCTTAAGAAAGTTAATAAATTTCTTACATTATTACAGAACACTTAAACTGTTCTCCAAATATGCCCTTTGAAGAGTTCTAGAGGTGTACACCCCACTAAACAAAAATACAGAGAGTGGAACTGGTTTCTGCATATTTGTTATTTTGTCATTATTTTGAGAGTACAAACTTCAGTATATGTTACTTTAATGAATCTGGAAGTGCTGTGGTTTCTAAATGGCAGAGTAATGGACTTGGTAAGTCTTTAACTTTTATGAAACTGATATTTTAAGAACTTCATATATATTTTGGTTGGATTTTTAAATTAAGCTATATCAGATTGGTTCTAGATGTCAGTTAGAAATGGCTGTGACATTTAACACATCTCCTCCAGCCAAGGTATGGTCTGATAACCAAAGAGTACAGGTATCCTCGAGAGGAGCAGATGTCAATGTACTTGGATACTGTGTTCATTTCAAATTTGTGTTAGGGGTCTTTGATGGAAGACCTTGATGTGTGTTTAGGGATTTGCAGCAGTTTCAATGACAAATGTTTTTGTGCTGCTCTTTTCAAAGGCCCTTTTTAAATGCACATCCAGAAATGCAACCCATGGACTAATCCGTAGGTGGCTTTATTGAGTGGATCCTTCCTGGCTCAAACCTCATCAGTTCATGGCAAATCTAAGTGGGGGGGAGGGAGGCTGTCTTCTCTTGCTTCTGTGTTTTCACAGTAGGAAGCCTTTATTGGGTCCATGGGATTATTGGGTAAGTTTTTGAGCTTGTTTTAAATGCAGTGTTACAAAGAGGACTGTACACAATTGCTCAGGATTTCTTTTAAAATAAAATATCTCTCTTATCTCTGTATTGTCTTTTAAAAAACAATTGCTTGGAGATACTCTTGACTTCAGCTGAAAATAAGAATTTACTCCAAGGCAATAGTTGTAATGATATTTGTTCAAAGCCACTCACTAATGGGTTTCAGTTTGATTTATAAAACAGTTCCCTCTTATCGTACGAACTTTATTAGTTAGCTTTTGTTCATGGAGAACTGAGGGAGTGAAGTCAGTTTTCACTGAGGCAACACTACTGAAATAACAAAATGAACAAGCTATGACTGAAAAGAGCCTTAAATATAAATGTTGTGATTGTGACAGGGCTAATGTTTGAATTTATGAAAGAATTTAGATAAGCAATATGATGTAATGCTTTCAGAATTTAAAAGAAAGTAATTGTATTCTTAGAGTAAAGGATCCTGAGTAATTGGTTTGAATATGTGAACAAGAATAAACAAAGTTTATGTATGAAAGAGTAGTAGAACCCAATGTGGCAATTTTAAATGTACAGCTGGGGAAGTACTCGGTATCACAGGCTCAGCACAACTAAGGAATTTTGCAGCGAATTTTGCAGCCTTTGGGGTTTTCATGGTTGTGCAGTTCTGAATATTCAGGTTACTTTCATGCTTGCTTTTCACTCAGCAGTGGGATTGCCATGATTTTCAGGTGCACACCTCCTCTCTCTAACTAAAAGCCACTCAATTTGGCTTTAATCCAGTAGAATGGATATTGAAGACTAAATGGAAGCACAAATCAAGTAGAATGTTACCCCCAGGTCACCCACACTGCCTATACTGTGCATGGAAGGTTACCAGGCTGGCTGTTTGCATCCTGCCTTTGGAGTTCTAAAGGTTCACATGTTCACAGGTTTGGGGAAGCTGGCTGAATGGGTATCAGCTCTAATCCAGCAGACAAATCAGCTACAATGCTGCTCTGGGCTGTACTGCATTCTGCATGGTAAAGACCTGGAGGTTTCATTGGAGGGTTCTGTACTGCTTTTTGCTTTGAAAGGTGGCTTGAAGCTTCTGGCTAATCTGTATTATAGGTGGTTTGAGTAGGTTTCACTGGGTGATGCTGTCTGCGTGAGTAGATGCATCTCATTTGCCTATGTACATGGCTTACACAGGCATGATAAAGGTGTAAAACCCACAAAATAACACTAAAAATATATGGTGTTTTCCTGCCTTCTGAAGGAAGAATTTAGCACTGTGGTCTATGGAAATAACCTTTGGAAAATCTGCCTAGTTGATTTGTGATAGTTGTCAATAGTTGACTGTGAAAATACTTTAAATAGCTATGATGACACACTAATATTAAATATTGCTGTGGTCATAAAATTGGTCTTTTTTTTCCTGCACATTTTTCTGCAAATTTCTAATTCAGTCAAAATTCCTTTGAATAGCACAGGATGGTACCAAAGACTTTGGAGTGAAAGGAGGGCGGCATGGATCTTTCAGGACTGGGGACTCTGCTGCTGGAATAATTAGGATTGTATGTAGTTACCCCCCCTTGGTTCAGGAAGAGGTTGAGTTCTCCTTGTAAATGAAATGCTTTTATCCACAGTGCTATTTAAGTAGGTGCTGAAATAAAGATTAACACAAGCAGGGTGGAAATGGCACCTCTTCCCATAGCACAGGAATAATTCCATAGCAGCAGAAGTAGGGAGTTGATACTGAGGTTCTCAGCTTATAGGTTGGGTGTTGATACTCCTAATAGAACAAAAATGCCCATGGAAATTAGTGGGAGCTTGTATTAAAGATTGAAGGATAATGATCTGTATTTTTTGATTCAGCAGGATTGACAGTTTCCTGCAATACAAGAAGAAAAGCAAACCTGTTCAGCTTCTAAAGTCCATTGACTACAGAGGTTGGAAAACTGTGGTGCTAGTACACCTGGAGAAGTACATTACAGGGAAAGGAATGAGATGCAATCTTTAAAAAATGAGTGGCTTTTGTGGTACCTCTCAAAGGGACAATGGAACAGACTGAGAGGGAAAAAATCCAAACCATGTATTGCACCTAACTGCTGAAAAATGTGGGGTTTTTCAGTGTATGGGGTGACTCATAGGGTCTTAGGGATTAGTCTTTCTTTTCCAGCACTATTGGTTCAAAGTGAGTAGAAATACTGTACTTCCTTGAAACAATTAAAGGACAATGAAATAGTGATGCTAAAAAAAAAAATTAATACTATGTTTTATGTCATCTTACAGTTTGTAGACTTCTAAGTTAAAAGAAATATGCATAAATATATATTCCGTTTGAAATGTGAATTTGCCAAGATTCTTTAGGACCCTTTGCTCTTTTTATGTTTTCCTTGTTTATGGTGAAGGGTGAGGTAACATAATTGACTCTACTTTATGGCATCAAAATTTTCTCATCTTTCTCTTTGAAGAAGCCTTTATAGTTTGTGTCTTAGACTCACAGACATATAAAAACATAGTAATGCTTTTGGTTCACTTCACAGAGGACATGCACTGATAGGCACACCCTTGCCCTGACAGATCTAACAGATCCCCACTGTGGCTGGGAATTCCCACTAGGCATTGGGATAGTAGAGCAGTGCCTCCATAATATGTGTGTGTGACAGCAGAACAGAATGAGGGCAAAAGATCTTTTCCCATCAGGTGATTCTGTGCATAGTGTGGAAAATTCTTGAGACTCTTGACTGTATGGAGAAAGGGCCCTTTACTGATGTTCTGTAGTGGTATACTGGAGTTTCTCTCTTAGAAGGCCTGACACTAGGCAGGGCTGAATGCCTTCTCCACATTCAGAGATGAAATGTGCTCATGTTTCACTCCCACTTTATTTTTATATATGACATTATGTCATAGGAGAAAACAAAGCAGGAACTATCATTGAAAACCTCCCTCCCCCCCTTTTTTTCCTTTTTTTTTTTTTTTTTAAATAAAAATAAACTGTGTCCAAAATGTCATAATTCACTTAGGGTGGAGGATGGGGGGAGGGAGGGGAAGGAATTAAAAACAAAATTACCCTAACAATGTCTTTTCTTATGTGTAAGCAGTGATGTAATGAGAGTATAGGTATTTTTAAGTAATTTATCATGTGCTAGTTGTCATCATTCCCATGCTACATTTTTCCCTATAAGATTAGGAAGCAATGGCATTCTTTATGCTTAATGGCACCAACAAATACAGTACTGACTTGGCGCTGGTTCTCGGCCTTGGCTGGCCCTGATGCTGCTGGTTTTTAAACTGGCTGAAGAGCAGCCTGTGGGACCGATGTATAATCGGTTGTCTGTTGGCACGTGGTTCTGGATAACATTTTTCCTTTGACTCATCTCTGATTGCAGGGAATTTGCTATTGGCTGTAGCATATTGTAGAGTGTGGCTGTGTGCAAGTTCCTTATGGGCTATATGCACAGTCCCTTTTATGGTAAAATCAAATTGTTTCACATACAGCAGGAAAATATGCACCATCCCAATTTATTGTTTCATTGCTCCTTGGGCTTTCTTTTGGAATTTAGCATTATAAACTCTTTCTAATGTTCCAAGTTCAAAATCTGTTACTGAGTTTGGCCAAATTGTGCTTATAGTGTGCTTAGACACTATGCTGCAGAAATTAGGGTTGAACCAAACTGAGCACCGTTGTAGTGCTCTTCTGTGGCTGAAAAAGCTTCAGCCTCTGTGAGTGTTTCTTGGAGAACCTGCTAAGAGTCAAAGCAAGGAAATAGGAGGAGACAGGCCAGATCATTAATATTGTAGTCCCTTCCTTTGTAGAATATTTATGGTTCCCCAAAGGCAGAGACCTTTGGGGGATGGAGAATTGTTCAGTTTTGGCGATCCTGTTGACTTGAGATAGTTGCTGAGGGAGTTATGGAGCAGTTCAGTGTTCCTTTTTGCCTGTCTCAGAAGATGAGTGCTGCTCCCTGAAGGGGCATGGCCTTATAAACTTCTACTACACCAACATTTATACCCTTGAATTGTCTGTGTGTGATTAGAAGCCACATCATAGCTTGTCAGACCTGTGGAAAGCACAGTGCAAATAATAAGTAGTATAGTAATACTTAAACTGTAGTGAAAAATACTGTTTATTTCTGTGCTAGAGGAGTGTAGGTATTACCTCTAACATAGAGGGCTGCTGTCTGGGATTACTGCACCCCGGCTTGGAGATCAACATTCATATTGTGTGTTTGCTGAGGGAGAACTCAAAAAGGATATGCAGAATTGGAAAAAGAAATGAAGGAACAGATGCCAGCAGAGGCACAACATCGATCTGTACAGCCAGCAGTTGTAATGGCTTTTCAGTTGTAATTTTGTTACTGTGCTCTTTACCTCCTCTCCCTTTCTATCTTCTGCCTGCACATGGGCAAAACTGACTGATGAGTTCAGAAGCAAAGTCTGTGCACACCTATTGATTTACCAGGAGCAAAATCTCCTCTTTTTGTGATGGTCAGCTTCAGCCAGGTTTTTAAAAACTATCAAGAGCTGTTAATACAGTGGGACAGATGGCTTTCTAGTTGTACTCACTAACTTACCAGCTTCTGCAAATATACACCTGCTTTGCCCTTTTTGAGATCTGTTTGCCCTGCCAGCAGTGCTCTGCATCGATGCTGGGCTTACCAAGGAGGCTGGTTATGTGGTTTTTTTTTTGTGTGTTTGTTTGTTTTGGTTTTTTTTTGTTTGTTTGTTTTTGTTTTTTTTTAATCTTCTGCTGTATTTGAAAGTATTTTTTCACCAGTTTTAGCTGTTGGTTTCTGTCAATTTGATTTTCAGTCTTGTCAATATATGGTGTCTTTTTTTTCTTCTTCAATGTTTACAGGTTTTTGTAGTGTGTGCTTACTGCAGATACAATTAAAAACAAATGAAAACCTTTCAAATTTGAAGGGTTACATACAATTAATTGTTTTCCAAGTTAGTAATACTATATATTATGTTTGGAATAGCCTGGCTGGTATTAGAGTGAAAATGGTTCAATTAATGATATATTGCAGTGTGTTTAGGCAACCACATAATTGCTGAGGAGGATCTGTGATCTCTACTGTCTCCAGAACTGTCCAGGCTCTTTGCACAGTGATTGTGACACGCACCAGTATTTAAACCATGCTGTATATTAACCAGCTTACTCTGTCCACTTTCTCCCAAGTGCAAGAGGAGCCAAGAAAAGTTTCATTAAAGAAACGATCCAACTAATTTTAGCTGGTGGTAGGAGGCACTACTGTGAAGTAATAATTTGGCTCTGGTCTCTTTACAGTAGTACCTCGTGCAATGACCTGCTGTCAGGTTGTGCAGGAACTAGAGCTACTGCTGGACATGAGAAGTACTTTATTGTAACTGAGTGACAATGACAGAAGAATCAGTGTTTCTAATGCATGCTTATTATTTTAACTCTCCATGTGCCTTCCAGCATATCCATTGTTTCTGTTGCTGTCACACTGCCCATTAGAGCAACAGCTCTTTGATCTGAGCAGAAATCATTCTGCCATCTTGGTGCCAGAGCAGATCCTGTTGATTGTGGTTGCCTTCACTACTCTCTGGCGTGGTGGGACAATGCTTCATCTCAGTCAGAGATGTTTAAGATTTGTGTACGACCAGGAAATTCTTGAAAATAACATGCAGGAAAACCTTACTTTTTGCTTTTGAGACCAGAGATCAGATTTCAGCTTTCTCTTCTAAACTGAATGTGCCTGAAGCATGCTGTTGTAGTTACTTTTGTGTTAGTAAATGATGGTATTTTCAGAAGACCACAAAATACTCAGGATAATGGAGGGGAAAGCCCTGGTTCGCATAAGACTCATTCCCAGTCAGAGTGCCTCTTCCTGCTGGCTGCTCCTAGCTCTGACCCCAGGACAGGGAGCAAACTGCACCTTAGTGGAATGGCTGTGCACCTCTACTTTTCTGCGAACACCTCCCATCATCCACTAGTAGCTGCTGAAATAGCTGGAGTAAAAGCTGCATCACTGCTGTGCTTAGGAAGCCCTTGTTCCTGCTAGTGACCCCTGTATTGCTCTTACTGTGGAACGTTTGCCTTTCATCTTCTGTTGATGAAATGGGCTATAGCTGAAACTGTATTTCTGTCTGGAATGCTGTTTAATTAGAATAAATGATCTTGTGTGTAAGTAAGGTTATTTTTCTTTAATAAATCTTTTCTCCATGTGTATATTCTATGACAAAACTAATTGGGAATGACAAACATGTAATTCAATAGATTAGAGGGGGGAAAAATTTGTAGTGCCTCTTGTACTGCTTTTCATACCCAAATTGTGGACACTGTGGGTTCTTTGTTTGCTCTGTCACCTTGAAGTTCAGCTTACCAAATTTAGCTCTGTGTTCTTGTGTTTTTGTAATTTGTGCTGTTGGCCATCTCAGGGTTTCTTATTTCAATCACGTTTTTATCACACCACTTCTTTTTTATTAAGTTACCCTCCTTATAAAAGTTCATTTTAATTAACTCAAGTAATAAAGAAGTTATGAAAGCTGTAACTGAGATGCAGTAATGTAAATTTTCACCAAAATGTGAATTTAAAAGAAAAAGAGAAAGTTTATTTCTCTTGCTATTTAATTAAAAATTAAGAATCAATGTGCAATGGGAAAAAATATAACATGCTTAATAGTGAAAATGAAATATTTTCTTATGTTTTCAGACTTTTTTTTTTTAAGTTATGTAACTTTCCCCATCAGGTTTTTCATTCTTGTCGGTCTGAAGTGATGCATCACACCTGCTTCTGAGGTCTATGGACAGCTGTTTCTCATTTTTCCTTTTAAGGAACAAATGCTGCTGTCACTGGAGTCAGTTGTGAAACTTGTAGGGGCTTCTGGTTTAGGTTTAGGCTTTTGGGAGTCCTAACCCAGTTACACCATCAGTTTTGTGGGCCCTTCATTATTCCTGCAGTCTTTCATGTTCACTGCCTTGCTGTGATATACTCTGACCCAGACACTCCTCTGTCTCTTCTGTAGCCAGTAAAGAGCTGTTCTTGTTGACTGTTTTAAATACCTATTCTTGATCTTCTCACCACTTACAATGGAAAATATTTCGGCTTTTTATACAATGCCCTGATTGCCTTTGCTGTTCCTACATGTCAGAGCTGCTTAATGATGAGAATGGCATTGGAGTTGTTACTGCTGACCCACATTTCCTAGCAGAAGGATACTGTGTAGTGGTGGATGAGCAGGAGGAGCCCAGTGTCTTAAAAGAGATTCTCTCCCTGCTCTGAAAACAGCATTAGGCCAAAAGAATTGCTGTGTCCTTGTGCCAGGACTGATTGTCTTCCTGCATCTTGAGTTTCTTCAAGCCTTTTTCCCCTCTTTCTACATTCCTCTGGAAGTACAACTCTCATGATGAGACCAAGATACTTTTCATGTTTGTGTCTTAAGTTGGACCTGCCTTAAAATCTCATGCAGGTAGTAAATCAATTCAGCTACTCCAGTAAATTTCTCTGGAGAGAAGCCAAGGGAAGGAACCAACATGGTTTATAAATTTCAAAATACATGTTAAGAACTCTTTCCCTTAACTTGGTGATTTACTTCTATTCATTGTTAATAAGTTAATATAGAGAAACATTGGTTTTGGTGCCAAAAATAATCAGGAACATAACCCAGAGCAATTTTTAAGGGCACAGCTTTTAAACAAGCTTCTGGAAGAAGCATTATTTGACAGCCCACAAGTGAAATAGCCCAGTTTGTTATTTTAATCTCATATCTCCACTTCTGGTGTTCTGTCTTGTGGATGATTTGCATTCTGCTGAGGCTTTGGCTGATGGGTTACCATAAATGGCTCAAAACCAGATTTGTCCACTTATACACAGCAATTTTTGTACATAATTAGAATAAAGCCAGGGCAACTTTCTGAAATACCTCTTTTCACCTGATTAAACTTGGAGTCATTGTTCATGAAATAAAACAGTTGGCTTTTTGAAGTCCATGTGTTTTTTAGCTCCATGAGAGATAGGAGTCACTGTTCTTTGAAACAGACAGTTATTGAAAAAATTAATTTTTTTAAATTTAGGTAAAGTCTGGTATTTTAGATTTTCAAATTAGAAATTTCTTTGTTTTAAGAATATTCAGTCCCAAATATGTTTTGAAGAACAGTGGTAATCTTTGTAAAAGAGAGGGGAAAAAAGCATCAGATTTTGTTCTGTGCTTATTTTGTTAGCTAGGGAGAGACTTCATAGGCAATTGCCCAACTGATTTTTCATTGCAGATGCAATACTGTACCTGCACAATTTATCATCTGAATGAAGAAAGTTTAGTATCAACTTTGGAAGTTGACTCAGAAGCTCAGCTGAAGTTTGGGAAAAGGGGAATTTGTTAGAAGAGAAAATAATTGACATTTAAGGTATAAAGCTGGAAAACTTTGTTTTCAGCACCTGGTTGTTTCCTGGCCTTTGCAAGATAGAATTTGTTTTTCCTTTTTCTTCACCCTGTGTGAACATGTGGAATATTGGAGGCTACATGAAGTGACTTTAAAGATTTGTCTACACTTAAGATAAACATTCAATTTCAGTTGTAACTTGTAACAGAGACTGAAGAACAAATATTTGTAATAACTTCTAACCATGAGATCCCAATGATGTATCCATCTTGATATCTAACAATTCTAGAAATACACATTTACTTTTTAAAATACATGCTAGTTTTGCTAGAGTATTGTAGCCACACACCACAGTAGTCTTTTGTTATGTTCTAGACAAGGAGATGTTAATATTTTGAATTTAAAAAAACCCTAAAACAAAAACCAACCAAACAAAAAAACCCCAAACAAGCAAAATAAAAACCCCACAAAACCAAGCAAACAAGAAATGCAGCTGAATGTTTTCTGCATTAGTTTAAAACACAACTGCCTCACTATTTTGGTGCTGCAGTTTACAGACACGCTTAAGTCTGGTCTGCCATTGACCTGCATCAGTGTTTCCCCATAAACTGTTTCCAGTTCTTATCTGTACAAGTGGAATTAAACTGGTTTGAGTGTATCTCAGTGTGCTGGCTTTCTTTATAGTAATCTGCTTTTGTTTCTGTTTTACCAAATTTAAATTCTACCACTGAATACACAGAGAGCAAGAGGGAACTAAATGTTGTTCTGGAGAAGGTCCACCTTCCATTAGGTAACAGGGAAGAGGTAATTCTTTTTATTGAGTTGTAAGAGGGTCTGTCCGTTCTAGTGTGTGACACCAGCCAAGAGTCCAGTCTCTTCAGGAACTGCAGAGTCTTTCCAGTCAATGATTGTGTGGCAGCCTTCTGTTTCTGTCAAGGATTTTAGAATAATTTTCATGCAAGAGAGTAAGGAAACGAAGGCAAGAGCTTTTGTGCTACTGGAGAGTATCTGAAAGAAAAAGTCATCAAGCAATCTTTAATCATGGAGTGCTGCCTCAGATTACTCACCCTCTAATATGCTGGGTTTGTGCTGCAGTCGTGCTGCTCATCATACTGTCTTGATTGGAGACTAAGGTAATATATTCAGGGTGTATGGAGAGTAAGAAAGCAAATACCTTTTTGGACTAGTTTACCCTTGTCAAATGAAAAGAATGCAGCAAACTAGCTCAGCAATATAGCCCCTGATCTGTGGCTCACAGCACAAGCACAGGAAGGATTAGTAGCTTTTCTTACTGAGCCTTTCTCAGGCAAAGTGTCACTGGGGTATTCCAGCCCCTACCTCACACATGGAGAAAACAGTTGTTGTTTGCACCATCTTGCAAGACAGTTGTGGTGTTTTATTCTTGACCAGTTTGCCCCAAAATGCGCTGTTTGCCGAAGGCCTCCAGATGGGTTAAACACTATGGTCTAAGGGGCTGCAAATCTCTCTCACCTCATTACTATTGCAGAGTAAGATGTGGCTGACAGAGAGCAGACATAGCGATCCTTTGAGTATGGTGTCTGAGAAATTTCCTTTTTTGGGCTGGGATCGGGTCTTCTCCTGACCCAGCAGCATGACTTAGTGAAGACTGAAATACAGAGCAGCCAGGACTTTTCTGTGTAAAAGGCTTTCTACTGTCTCCTTGTTTTCCTACCATTCTGGCGAGGCCGCATAACAAAGTTGGCCGTAGCTGCTTGTGTGCCAACCCTCGCTTATGGGTAAACTGGTATCACAATATAAAATCTAACAAGTGTTTTCTTCCCAGCCCACCAGCTCTGCTCCAGAGTTGTGTGAGATTGCTCTTGTTGGCTGCAGGGTAGCAGTCCATGATTGGGGTGCTGAAAAATGAATGTCAGAATAATTTGTTTTCAGAAAGTGCAGATTAATCCAAAGCAAATCAAGTTCGTGGGACTGAAATCTAGGTAGCAGATAAACTGATAGAAGTTTCCGGTGGGATTCCAGTCTCTGTGGGAGGTTACTGTACATTTTAGGAATATAAATGCCTTTTTTTTTTTTTTTCTGCCACAAAAGCACATAAAAAAGAGGGTTGAAAACAGTTTAAAGAAAATAAGAAACATCTGTCTTCCTCCTAACCCTTTTTTGTGTAGGTTATTAGCCACTTCCCTCCTAAAACAGATTGCCATATTTTAATCTTATTTTTTGTGTGTGAAGGTTTAATGTGGAAAAGCACTGCACTGTCCAATTGTAAGTTGTTCCTGCATTTTGGTTTTTTGTGTGTGATAGCAGCCTTTGGAGACAAAACATGAAGACAAAGAGATTACTCTTTAAGGTTTATAACCAAACTCTGGATCTCCAACTAGGTTACTTAGCTTTCTTCAGATTTCTTCTACAGCTCTATGCTTATTGACCATTTCCCCTGCAGTTGAATTTTTCTCTTTAGCTGATGGTCATCTTGGAACAGGCAGAGGATGTTGCTGGAACGTGTCTGAAGGCAAATGAGAAAAGCAATGAGGCCAGTCCACCCTGGGCAGCCCTCCAAGGGAAGTATTACACACTTCACTTTCATGTTCTGTGAGATGTGTGAGACCTTGTGATTTGACTATTTGAAGTGGTAAAACTCAAAGAATAATTTCAAGTACAACAGTGTTTGCACTGTATGTGTTTGTAGTATGGACTGCCCATGTTGGCTGTAAAGAGTATATTGCAGGGATGTTACTTAGTGTCTCAAAAGTTATTAGCCAGAGTATCTCCAGCTGTCTCTTCGCTTAGGTGTATGTCACATCCACATGGACTTCTGAAACACAAACCTGCCTTGTGTGTTGTCAGAATTAGTTGCATATAATCTCACTTATTGGTTGGGAAAATGATTCAGGAAGTTAATTATCCAAATGCTTTTAGCTGCTCCTCCTCAGCCATGGAAGTCCGTGCCTGGATCCCAGATCTTCTGTTCCAGCCATTTGTCGGCGCTGCATGTGTGTTGTCACCTACAGGCAGCTTCTCTTCACCGGGATATTTGAGCTTTACTATGCTTCGGTGCCCTCTACTGCTCCGTTAAAATACTGCTGTCCTGTTGTCGGAGACGAATGGTTTTTTTTGCTCTACTTTTATTTTTTCCCTCCCCTAAGGGTTAATTGGCCCTGGTAGAGAAGTTAATGATGGTCAGTAGTAACGGACACAGACTGTTCTGAAAACTACTTTTTCTGAAGATGTTTTTTCAACTTCTGAGACTCTGACATGATTCAGACTGAGATCACGACATTTTCTTGCTTTAAGGCAGATCTTTTTCTAATATATATGTGCAAACAGGTTTTATTGCTGTTTTCTGGAGTTTCTGCATTTGCAACACATAGCATCTGATACTCAGAAGTACAAAGCCATTTCAGCTTCCACAGAAGTTAGGAGCTATGAATTTTGATTTGGGAATCTTCTCAAAGTCAGCTATTAAATTGTGGATTCTTATTCTTTTCCTGTGGTTTTATGGGTTTTGATTTTTTTGATGTGTCCTCCTTTCCTCTGAAACTTTTTACTTCATACCAGGTACCTTGGTAGAGCCACCCTCTGATTACTCCTGTTCTCTAGGAAGAAGTCTGAAGTCTGTGAGCCATTGACCAACATTTTTTGCTGCACTGGGGGCTTGTTGCTACTGTATGGTTGAAACTGCAGTGATCTTTGGTTGAGTTGCAGATCCCTCAATGGATTAAGATTCATTGCTGCAGTTTTAGTTCCTTCAGTAGTTCTTTCTAGCTACCCATAGTAAAATGTTATATTAGACTTGGTTTTCCATATTCGTAAGATTCACAGAAGTTGAAAGGGAAAGGATTATCACATGATGTTTTTGACCTTATGTATGTTCAACTCATCCAGTTTACTTTTGCATCAAGTCAAGCAGTCATTCTTTGCATGAAAAGTGCATGCTCAGTGTCTCCTTTCAATTTGCTGAATTTCAACTATAAGTAAACTTTCAGGAACTGTTATTTGCTCCTGGGAGGATAATTGGAGTACTATAATCTTATGTTCTCTCTGCTTGTGAAGGTCCATAATGGCATTTCAAAATCAGTTTCACCATCTATAAGTGCTGTTGTAATTATTTTCATACTGCTGAGTGCTCACCTTACCTTTTTTCAATTTATTAATTAGTAATTGCACTTGCATCCTAATTCACTTTGCTGATTCCAGAGTGAGAGTTACTTGAAATCTGCCACACATTTATGTTCATTCAGCATATGCATTATTGATTCTGTAAATCTTGATTTTAAAACTACGTGTAGCAGATCAAATGCCTTACAAAGGCTGAGCAATTTTATAACCATGATTAACCCTTTCAGCCACAGCAGGTATCACAGTGTGGCACCAGATTTATTTGACAGGACTGCCTCTCCACTGGTGTGCATAGCCAGGTTTTCTTGGTTCTCTGCTTATGCTCTTCTGTGTGTGAGGAGCACATGATTTCCCTTATCTGTATGGAACCATTACCTTGGCACAGAAAACAAATGCAGTTTATAATTCCATTTTTAAGATAGGCTGTCAGCAAATCCTGTCCTGACCACTCTTGAGAGTATCATGTACAAAAAAATAATTGTTCCTAGATATTTGATTGATGCAGCAGAACTGATAAAAGTTACATTGTTTAAAAGTGTTTATAAATCACCCTGTCCATACGTTCATTTCCTGTAATCTGTCATTATGGTTTCAGACATAATTGTGAGAGACACAAAACTGGCTTCGTAACACTCTGGAATGAGGTTTGCTTCCATTTGGGCTCTGTTGAAAGGTGGCTCAAAGCAAAAATTATAATCCTGGAATACCATGTATGTTACAACAGGATATCTTTGCTCTGTGGTTTTGAATTACTGGAGGGCGTAGTCCGTCTTCGGAGTTTTTCCCCTTGCATTACTGGGATTTATGCAAAGTAACTGGGCCAGTTATAGGGATTGCTTGGCAGAAAGGACTATGGGGATTTTTCAGTGCAATTCCTTTTCTCACTTGGGAGGTTAATGTTATGACAGGCTGAGTTTACAGTCAGTGCTGAGCGGGGATTTTGGCTTTGTCCAAAACAGATGGGCTACCAGAGCGCTGTGTGGTATGATCCCAGGCACAGAGCTCTCTGCTCTGTTCATGAAGGTGCTTCCCAGTTTCTCAGCTGGGCCTGGGAGCTGAGGGAGGGAGCAGTTATTGCACTCTCTCTGTGCACAGGTTTTTGCATTGCGAGGGATGGAAAAGTAGTTTTGGAGAAGCAGCCTAAATTTTACTACCTTTTAGTGCTTTGTCAAACTCAGCCAGGAGGGTGACAGAGGCAATGGTTTGCTCTGTTACAAAGTAACCCTACTCTGGTGGATTGCTGAAATGGGAGAGTAGCTAAAGCACGGCCATCTTCTAAATTCTTGTCACTCTGGTACCCAGCCATGACTTCTGGTGATATTACCAGCCTTCAAATTGTGCAGTTTTCTTCCAGTTGAAGATGATTCCTTTAAAGAAGCAAGATATGCATGCAATATTGTTCTCTGAAGCTGCCACACCTTCTTTCAGAAGAAATATTATCTGTCTACACATCCTATCCAGTTTTCCTTAGTCATGAATTTTCTTAAGGAATCCATCCTTTGCCCAGCTCCATCAAATTATATGAGCCTCCTATTCTGCATAGTGGACAAGGATGACATTTGAATTCAGTACTGTAAAAACAGGGAAGTAATTCTTTTTCTTTTTGGCTTTTTTATTTTGTACTTCTGCATTCTCTGGGTAAATTGTGCTCTGAGTTTGTATAAACACTTTGTACTGACAGACTGAAGTCTTTTACTGACATCTGTGTTAGTTAAGTAAAATGCTTCATTATTGCAAACTTGTTTGTAAGCCTATTTGAATGAGTTCATAACTGTAAATGCAAAAAATGTGGCATTTAAGAGACAGATGCAAAGTATCTGTGCTGGGAGATTTGATTATTAGCTTGTGTTCTGAATTAGGGGTTTGGGATATAATAAAAACTGTTAGCTGTGCAATTGAAAAGTGTCCCTTAAGTCCAACTCAGGATGTGCTTCTTTCTTCCTATCTGAAAATGGAGAAGAAATAACATACTTGAGTTCTGTTGCTCATAAAGGAAAAGATCTGTTGTTGCTGTTACAAGAGGTCAGAGTAGCTGATCAGCCCAGCCTTGTTTTCTAATCAGCAGATCAATGTTTTTTTCCTGTTTTCCAAAAGAGAATCTTTTGGCTGCCTCAGGTGTGATGTTCATGCATTGTATCAAAGTATGGTTGGTGTGATGGTACATTCCAGTGCTCCTTTGTGTGTCAGTCCCTTTCTTAGCATTTTATAGTTATAATTTTAGAAGATACTTCCTTTAAAAACATGATCAGTTTTGCTAACAACTGAGCAACTTTCTCTTACTTGGGGAAACTGTTGGTAGCATTTAAACAGCTCTACCAGCAAAGGTGTATTTTGTCTCAATGCATCTCTAACTTAGATTTGCATTCATTTTGTGTTTGTGAAGAAACGCTTGAGATCTGCTTTTAATTACTGGATAGGATTTACAAATCAGAAATGCAAACACAATCACACAGCTTTTTGGTCATGTGTAAGTCACCTTTCAAAAACTGTCAAGGAGTCATATTTTTAGAAGCTTATTATTTGTATAGACACAAGTAATGCAATAGCTCTGTCAGTTTTTGAGATTATGAACATGCTTATGATGAGAATATTCTTGGCATAAGTCAGGAGTATTATATAATAAGGAAACAATGTCTTTTTATACTTTTCTTCCAAAACATTCCCTAGTGAGAACTAGACGAAAAAACCCCCATAGGATTGCCTATGAATAGATCTCCTTGCAACATATTAACTTTAGCCAAATTACACAAAGTAGATTTAAACTCCCTCTCATGTTTTCGTATAGTTTTAAAACCCTTTATTGGCATCTATTGTGAATTCTGATTGTATAACTGTAAGACCCAGACCAGCAATGCATAGATGCATTTAACTGTCCCTCTAGCAGTATGGGTGTCTAAAAGGCAGGAGACCCAGTTATCAGAAGCAATAAACCATTTGAGCGAAATGAAATATAAGCAGTGGGACTCATCATGCTTCACCTGGTGCCCCAGAATGCACAGAAAAGCACTGATGAGGCTCAGGTCTTTGGCTCAGTATTGCTGTAGATCTGTGATTATGTACAACACAGACATAAAGCCTACCAAAAGGTCACATCCTTTGCAATGCAACCTTCAGAAAGGTCAGAGCCCTGCTGCAAAAAGAGGTGTCAGAAGGGAAGGGGAGGGACTGGCCCCTACAACAATTCACATTTATAAAATAGACGAGTGGTAGATGGATGCTCCCCTTCCCTCCTTTTACATCCCCTGGCACTCTTGCAGCTCTTGAGGGCAGCACAGAGCACAGCCCAACCTTGGAGATGGCCACGTGCAAATACTGCAAACCGAGGTGAAGCAGAACAGAGATGAATGTGGGTGTAGCAGCTTCCTCCGTGTTCATGAGGCCTCCTAGTGTTTTATGAGCAGTTTCTAAAGAAAGCTGTTAATCCATGGTGGCCAGGAGGATGAGAAAACATCTCTGTACAATACGTGGTATTTATAGTGCAAATAAATTTGGAAGTTAAGTTAATGATCTAAATTGGGCAGCAACAGTTCATCAGCAAGCTTAGAAGCCCCAGAAGAGTAGTAGTTTTTGGGTATGTGATATATGTGTTTCCAGACAGACCATCTGGGAGTAGGTATATATAGCCAGCCTCCAGAAGACAATGGTTTTGAGTAATCCAAGCTGCTTTTATATTAAATAAGAAACAAGAAGTTGATTAGTGATAGAAGAGTAGAGCAAAACAGTAGTTAGATGATTTGAAGGATGCTGCCTAAAATGGGAAAGATATTGTGAAATAGTGTGTTTTGGAAGAGACTTCCCTCTGGCAGGTGTGAACCAGGACAGGCATCTTGGAAAAAACAGATATTTGAGAGATGGACTTTGTTTACAAACAAAAAATGAGGCATTGCAATGTGTATGGATTAAAATAGTGGTAGATATTTCCTTATTTTTGTTTTCTGAATTCTGATTGCTTCTTTGGAGTGGCTATATCATAGCCATTCTTCTCTCCTTCTGCAGTGTCTGGTATAGATCAAATAGAAAATGGCTCTAGAAGAAACCATGGTCTGTACCTTTGCTCCAGGGCAGGATCAACTCCAAGTGAACTCTTCCTGTTGGATATTTGTGTAGCTTATTTTCAAATGTGTTTATCGGGATTGAAAAGCCTTCCCAACCTAGCATTTACTTTTCATTGTAGTTAAAGTCCCTGATGGTTGCATTAGTCTTATCTAGCTGCTGCTCTGGCTTTGAGCACAAAAAGGGGGAAGGAGAATGAGATCACAGGTCAAATTTGTACTTTTACCATTAGGTATTTGCTGTCTCTACAAAAGCTGAGAATCTTGTTTGGTTTTTTTGTCACCCCATGAGATACTACTCAGATAATTTTTAAGAGTTGAATGATGTGCACGGAAAAAACATGGAAGTTAGTTATGGATGTAATGCATTAGTGAGGAAAAAGAATTGGGTGCTGATCTCCCCTTGTGCTCAGCAAAATAAATATGATAAACTGATTATACTGTGTTCTTTGAGTAGATTGATAAATGGTGGGCAAGATTGTTTTCTCAAGGTAAAAGAGCCTCCTTTGATGATCTGTTTTCAGAAGAACAATAAGTTATGCCATAAAATGTGGAACACTGAAAAGTATTTGGAATCTGACAGTGGGTCACTAGTATAAAATCTGTAAGCTATCTGTGATGGATTGCACAGCTCTGTCATCTCCTAGCTCTCTGGAAAGTTTCACTTAGTATAGCTTGATGTATTTCAGTGGAAGAAAAAGGTGTGCAAACAAGCAGGAAGTAGTTTCAGGCTTTTAAAATAAATCTGTATACAGAATACAGGAAAAGACATAAGATATGTCTTTCATGCAAAAAAAAAAGAAAAAGAAAAAAAAAAGGAACTTTGCTATACTAAAGATGTTGAAAAAAGTACCAAATAAAATCTAAGTGTGTGTGGGGAAAAAGCTGGTGTTCTTAAGTGGGTCTTTTTTGAGGATATTTGAAGAAGCATAATTCTAGACTCTGAGCAAATACCTGCTCTAGAGCCAGAACAGTGATAAAGGGAGAGTGGTAAAAGAAATAAAGTGGAGAATAGTATTTATGAGATTTTTCCCCTCTTTGATCTTTATCTGCTGATATGTGTAAGAAATCACATCCACATCTGTAGTTTGGCTGTAACTGACATGGAATTTAGTGGAGTCTTGTAGGTCTCATACAAACCCCAACAAAGTGAGCGAGATACTTTCCATCTATTTCACTGGCTTTTAAATCAAGCTTTATTCACTAAGTGCTTGACAGTGATATTTTAGTTATCTTTCATTTACCAGAGTATAAACCAGAATTAAAAACAAAAAGGAGCTTTGTTGGTTAATTTATTTACACAAAGTTTCCCAAAGTCCAATTGCTAATATCCCTTTTAATAATAATGAAAAAACCAAAACTCACCACAAAAAAAAAAAAGCCCCTAAAAAGCCTCCCTTCTCCAAACCCTTCAAATACAAGCAACCAGGGAATTTTATAAATAGATATTCTTACCTTTACTACAAAAAATTCGTGCGGAAGTCCTATCTTGGAATAAACTATTCATTAGTTGGCTTGGCAGAAGGAACACAATCCAAATGAATGAGCTGCCAGGAGTATTTTTAGTGGTTTTATATGTTGCCCATTCAAATCTTGGAAAATTTCTTTAGAAAATTGGACAAACTGACCACTCATTTTTATGGGCTTTCACAAGATCTGAAAGTGAAAAACAACTATTGTATTTAGCATCTGTTAATGGAGGTTTCAGGCTACAGAACTTGAGAAGGTACTGCTGGGAAGCTAATACAATAACCATAAAATATTGGCCTGATAATAGGAAACACTGGCACTGAACAGATATGGAAAGAGCCGTGCTAATATTCCATATCCAGGCCTGTTACCCTGTGCCGAGTGCTGAAGATGCTGTAGTGAGACACATACAGTAGTAGAGCTTTGGAATGAAATCAGAGTCAAACCCAAGATAGATGAAATTGCCTTTTTCTCCCAGGAATTCTAGTCATTGGATGATTCTGTCTTGGGAGAATCAAAAGTCAGGAACTTGGACACAGAAGAGAAAGCAAGTTGTGCTAACATATTTCCAAACGGAGAAATAGATATCCTTACCCCACATGTGTAATTAAGCCCTCATCTTCCTTTATTTGAAGGCAGTTGCTTTTTCTGTTGCTTCTCTGAGGATTGGATCTAGACCTGTGCTGCCATTGTAACTGCTCCCTTGGCAGGTTTTTTTCTCCCCAAGCTGGAACCTAGAAAATCAATAAAAGGAAAACTGTTCACCAGATATCAAATGAGTTTCAGTGGATTATATTTTATTTGACTCAAAGTGGAAAGGAATGACAAGAGAATATTACATTTTTAATCCCACATAAAATACATTTCTGGGAAACTGTTCTCCGCACATGAAGCTTTTTTTTTCCCCTCAGTAGCTCTGTCTTTTTTTTTAACCTGTACAAAAGTTATATCCGAAATCTGCCCACAAAAGATGGTTTGGCTTGCAACTTCTGCATATTGAGATCCTCTGCAAGATGAGATATAGGCAGGACATTTCAGTTTTTCTTTTTAATTATCTTAAATTTCCTGAATAATATGAGTGTGCTTTACTGTCTGTGAGGGAACACAGCTGGAGGAAGCTGCAGATGACAGAATTGGTGCAATACTTTGACTGTGAATAAGCAGTGATCAAACAAAAGTTACACATTTGACAGAGCAGAAGCAGCTTAAGGACACATTTCAGCAGTGCAGGTGTCTACCCTGGAAGGTCCCCAACATCTCCAAGTCAGGCTGCCCTTGTGTGAAGCAACCCCTTCCAAACAATGAATGAAGCTGTTCTTCAAGGGCAGGAAATCAGCTGGAGACAGTGGAGTTAAGCAAACTTAAATATTAAATTTGTCTCTAAGTTGAGCATGGGTTATAAAAAGAAACACTAAAATTGTATTTTGATTCTGGATCAGTTATTGCTTGATATCACCCAAAGATCAGCTCATGGTTAAAGGGGAAAGAACTGTTTTCTCTGAGAATAAAACTCATCTGGTTAAATTTGATGTATGCCACAGTAAAGAGACACCATGATCAGACTGACAAGTTTTAGAGTTTCTTTGGGCAGAATTAATTTCACTCAGACTGCTTCTCAGTTATAGGCTTAAGTCTCCTCCTTCAATGTATTAATTTAAAATGGCTCTACACAAAGTTATATCTACCTTAAAAATCAGGGTAAGAATTACATTAGCATAAAATAATTCCTTTGAAATCCAAATTTATGAATGTAATTGTTCTGCATTTATAGAAATAAAAATTAGTATTCTTATAATTGCTGTCAGCTAACAATGTGGATTTAATATTTTTCCTTTTGGCATTTGTTCTGTTGCCAGACTGTATCTGCTTATGATCAGTGATCTGTTTTGCATTACTTTTATAGAAATATTACCATTAAAAGTGCTACATATAGTATTAAATATCAGGGTGAGTCAGGAGGCATGAGTTGAATCACTTGTTCACAAATGAGGAGTTTGAATGCCTCATCTCAGGGAGAGAGTATAAGTACCTATAACCAAATCATCAGTCTGGCACTACCGATAATCTTGGCATGAGATTGAGGCAGGCAGGAGTGCAATATCCCAATATCCAGGGTTATGAATATTGCAGATTATGGATAGACAAAATGCACAAGAAAGACTTTCCTATACTGGCTGCTCTTGCTCCAGTTTATTCTTCTGTCAGTATTTCCCCTATAAACTCCTTTTATTCATAGGTTTGGCAGCTGGCCATAAAATTTTGCTTCTAACTGGAACTTGGCAGACAGTGTCTCGAGTCAGGAAAATTATTTTAAACAAATTTTTGAAGTATATGTATTAAGGCTCTTTTAAAAGTTAGAGGTGCAGTAATTTTTTTCTGAGAAAAAGGATTGGTTTCAATGGGGTTTTTTCATTGTACATTCTCTAAACATTTTCTTTAAAAAGGAGAAAAGATTGTTACAACCAATTAGTGAAAAGGTGACTTTTCTTTCAAAAGCATGCTTATAAAGGTACTGTCTGCAAGTGTCAATGACTTGTGTACTTTGAAAGGATGGCTTTTAGAATATTGCTTTAAATTAGATACATGATGTATCACTGTGATGGGATAAAGCTTGTTTATGGTGTTATAAACTGTGAGGGAAATAGTGTACAACATATGAGTAATTTTAGATGCCCATACTCCCTCTTTATTTACTTTTACATAACCTGTCTGTAAGTTTTGTACACAAGATTCTTGGAAAATCAACCCTTTAACAAGTTCAGCACAATACAGAAATGAATGAGATTGTGGGAGCAGGTGGATCTCTTGTGTGGTCAGAGTATACTCGGATTGCTTGTGCATGTCACTTCAGGGTCTGCAGGGGAATTTGGGCAAGTGCCCCCTGGACCACCACAAAGCAGCAGGAGCAGAGTCTGGTGGTGACTCTGGTAACAGCTCCTGGCTTTGTGTCAGGGTCTGTTCTGTGTTCTTACAGCTTACCTGTAGGCTGGGAAACAAGAAGCCCCACCCTGGTCTCTCCCCTGCCACTCTTCTCCCAGAAAACTGCATTTGTGCTGCCTTGGTGGTTAATGTTAATCTACAGGCTCAGTAACTGAGACCTGTCCTGACAGAGCTCTCCTTACCTTGGAATGACTTCCTGAACTGCTGTCAAAGGGAGGTCTCTATCAAATGAGCACATCAAGAAGGATATGAGGAGTCCTAAACTGGCACAGGTATTTCATCAGGAGGAGATGAGTCTATGCTGGGCACCTGACCCTTAGGAGAAATGTTTAGGATTTTTTTTTTGTTTGTTTGCTTGTACTAGTTCTTTTTTTTACATGGGAAGCATGATTTAAAAGCGTTGAAAAAATACATATTCACTGAAGTATGATTGCAGTGTCATATGGCGTCAGAATATGGGAAAAACCCTGAAAAAATAAGCCTCAAGGAAAGATTTTGCATATTTGACAGTGCCACCAATGGCACTATACGATTTTTGAAAGCTGATGGAAATCCTCTGCTTTCACAGGCATAATGCTCATCCTTTCATCTGTGGTACTCTTCTCTTTTCACTGCATGTGCTGGAGTGATGCAGTTTTCAACTCTTGAGACCAGTTTTAAAAACTGCATGGTAAAGTATTTAAAAGCATCTTTATTTAGATGTTTGCAAATACGTTTAATAAGGTAATTAAAAAAAAAAAAAAAGTCAGATATATTTCCCAGAAATTGGAATCTCTTTTTCTATTATGCACCTGAGGAATTCTGCACATTGGACTCTGGCTGACCCATCACACTGTTTGTGCTGGATGAGGAACATGTGGTGTGCTGTGCAAAGGTGGAAAAATCCAGTGTATCCAGATGCAAATTTTGAATATGCATTCTGTAGAGGTTTCATGAATTCTTATTACTTTTATGGACTCCAGGAAATCTATGGAATGTTGTTAATGCAAATTTATAAGTAGGCTCAGAGATAATTAACATATCAGGATGTCTTGAAGATTGTCTTCCCCTTCACACTTTGTACCTACTGGAGATACCCACAGTAGAAAGGACAATGTTTGTAGTTGGATAAAGGAAATGGAAGAGCTCTATAAGGAGCATGAAAATCTGTCTTTGGGTACTGAGATATAATTCTCAGCTGTGCTACTCTCACAGTGCTCTTTACCCTCTTCTTCCTGAGGTCAGGTTTTCATCTGTAAAATGGACATAATGCATAACCTGAAAAGCTGCAAAGAAGAAGTTTTAAGACTGCATGTTGTATTTTTAATATGAAAATGTTCTCCTTAAGTCTTTGCCAAAGTTTTCTTTGCCCAACCAAATGCAAGGACTGAGTATTTACATACCATATTGTGGAGAATATTTTCTAATTATAATTTTAAATTATTTTTATTAAATTATTTTATTGGTATTAGGATATAACCTTTAAGTTGTTCAGAGGGAGTGTTAATATAATCAGTGATATTTTAAAAGGGAATGTCATGTTTCTAATAAACTTTTTAAAGCATCCCATTCCTTCTTTTTGCTTATTTTAAAATTCTGCCTTTCTCTCTCTTCCAAGCCCTGGCAAATGTTTGCCTCAGGCTGGCTGCTGAGAACGTGGGCAGTGTGCTACAACTTGTATTGCTTTCTTGGTTATGTTTCCTTTCAGAACCTCAGTGTGTTCTCCAGGGTCTGTGCCTTTTGAGCTGTTTGCCAGCTACACATGCAAATCTTCATTTTAATTCACCAGGCCACTTAGAAATGGAGGGAATTTGAGTGATGCTAAACATTTCTCAGTGTAGTTTCCAGTTCAGATGTGGCAGATTCAGAGGAATGGATATGTATTGAGAGTTCAAATTTATCTATTTCTATCTATGTATTCACATGTATTTTTAAATCTTGGAAGACAGTGAAATACTGGAAACTCAGAAGTTTTTCATATTCTTGATCCTGGTCAGCTGTCCCAGATGGCTGGACCTAAAAGCATTAGAGACTTGGACAGCCTGCTTGACTGTCACCAAAGTGATATTACCCTCTGTTCTCAGCACCTAATATCTTGTCTGTGTTCTAATACTGGAGAATGTGAAAAAGTATTTGCCACTGCAGATAAAGCAGATCAGGGCTCCTGTGCCCTCTAGTTGGGCAAACATGAATGGACAGTTAAGTGTTGCTGTTCAGGTGCATTGCTAGTGATGTAATTCACCAGCTTTTGCAGGACATGCATATCAGGGTTTTGCTAGATATTTTTCTGTCAAAAGAGTAACTTATGGAATATTACCCGAGAAAATAAAACAGTTTGCTGTTGTTCAGAGGAGAGGACAGAAGCAAGTGCCTCTCTTTTCAAAGTCAGCAACAGGATAAAAACATACCATGGGACTCTCATGTAGGTCATCAGAACCTGCCAGCAGTGAGTAGAATAGAATTTGTGTGGAGTTTTTGTAAACTCATCTGAACAATGTAATAAACTCAGAAATGGAAAACTAGCAACTTAATTATGCTCTAAGTACTTCAACACTTACTCCTTTTAGCAGGAACATGCAGGTGTTGTCCTTAGCTGTGGCTGGATGCAGAAATGACTGGAGGAGTCAGGTTTGCTAATGCAGTTGCTTTCTGCTTGGAATAGTTAGGATGGGAACCATGATTCCCTCTCCATGCCCACAAATTCCATGTTCCCTCTGTTACTGCTCACAAAGAAGGAAGGAGGTGATACAGACTCTTTTCAGTGCCAAAAGCCTCAACTAGCTCATAGGTGCCAAACAGCCAAGCAACATTTCATCCCTCCCTGGATGCCAAAAGCCTCAAGTATCCCTGCTCCACCTGCCAAAACCTCCAGCTCTGTCCTGACAACTCCTGCAGTGCAGGCCTGTGTTGTCAATATGAAATTTTGCAACACACTGACAATGGAAAAATCTGGATGCAGTATGATAGTGAAAAACATGCTGAGATTTGCCTTTAGTTGAGTATGAAAATGAATTACGCTGTAAATATTTCCTGTGTGTGACACTTGTGTATGCTTTATTTTCCCAAACTTGAATTTATTCAAAACTTCTGTAGAATGGAAATATATCTCAAAATGCAACACTGAGCACTCTGAAGTATATCTGAGCCCCCAGATGTACTTTTTTCATGTAGCTGATTAAGTCCATCATTTGCCTTTTCGCTCATTTCTTGCTTGTGATTTGCTTTGTTGTTGAACTTTACCAGCTTGGGTTTCTGAAATGTTCTTGTTATGGGGCAACAGGTTCCATTTTCCATGAACCCCCTGACACAGTGGCAAGGAGTAGTTAATGTGACTGAAATAATGTTAGTAATTTTAAAACTAATTACTGCTGAACATCTGCTTAAAATGGCTGCATTTACTTCCAGATGGTTTTTATCAATAACAATGCATTGTTTTTTCTCCAGAATTTTTTAATTCCAGGTATGTCCTTTTTAACATACAGAATAATATATAATTTATTTTGGTATGAATAACTAAAAGATTTATTAAACTCAATGACATATACAGTGCACAATTAGGTAATATATAATGCATTCAGCAATAGTAGAAATATATCACAAAATGTCCTGAAATCTCCTGCAATGAAACAAGTGGAAGTTTTTAAGCTAAAACCAGGCAATGCAAGATCTCATTAATTCTTATTTGTCTGGAAATATGTTTTGACTGTTTTTCGATTTAGTTGCTGCCGTGAATGAAATAGTTTTTCCTAAATCTGTAATCTGCATTCTACACTTTACTTGGATTGTACAAAATAGAGGTGTAAATCATTTTTGTATGTGACCTTAGCAGTGAAAGAGATTTCTAATACAGTTTGTCAGAAAGCTCTAGACATAACAGCCAGAGTTAAAAGTGAAGGATACAGTTCTGAGGCTGAACAGCATATTCAGTGATTATCTGCAGGTAAATACTTGTTCTTTCAATTATTCGCCCTGCTCATGGATACAGTCAACAGTGCAATTTGATATCTCTTCCACCAAGAGTAGTGTCTGGAAAGAAGAATCTGGGAAATGCATCACAGAGCTACTCAGGCAGGATATTTTCCCTTCAGTGCCATAATTCCTCGTGCTACCTCTGTTTGGAGTTGTAGGTATGAGGAGAAGCAAATGGCACATGAAGATTAGTGAAGAGCAACATAACCTTATGTTTTGGAAGACTCTGAAAATCAGGATAGTGTTAATAGTATTTATGGGTTGTGAGAGTGGGAAGAAGCAATGAAAAGGAAATGCTTCATCTCTGTTCAAAATACCATCAAAATTCACTCCTGGGACAAGGGCCAGTAGTGAACTTTGGCTATTGCTTAATTTAGGCCTTCAGCAGTACTGAAGTGGTGTTTATACCCTTCAACAGATTCTTTCCCTTGGATGAGTTTAATCTGAGGACTCTAAGTTCTGTATAGAGAAATTTAGTTATAAGCAATGTGTTATTAAATAGCAATATGCTGTAGCTGTGCCAATGTAGCTCCTTTTGGTGATTGTCTTTTGGAGTTTGGCATGCCTTTGTGAATTAATACAAAGCACTTTGATAAGAAACCATGAGAAAAAACAAAACATTCTCACCCAGTGAGAATTGGCGTGGTACTAGAGTCCTTGTAACGACAGTCTTACTTTTTGAGCCACATCACTCCAACCTGTTTCAATAGAGTGTTTTGTTTATCCATCCAGTCATAGGCATGACCTGCATGACATTAGTACATCTGCTGCCCAGAGGTTGCACTGAATTTCTCCTAGAACCTGGCAGAACTGAGCACCCTGCTCAGGGCCATATCACAGGGCTGGATTGGTGCTGGGATGTGTACAGGGCAGAGGGGCTGTCACCTGGGGACTCCTGCAGAGAAATCTCTCTGTTGGGTCTCTTAAGTTTTTCTTCATGACACATACTGTTGCAATAATTATCATGTATCACATGCCATGTGCTTGTGTCTGTATTTAAAGCAAAAATGTATGCTAAAAACTCTGAAAACAAACATTTAGGGTATGGCAGCATTTCTGTTGAGAAGCTGAATCTTTGTTACACTGAATGCTAAACATTTACATATCCAAGCCTTATGTAATAGATGTCTGAATAATAATAAAACTGCATAAACTGACCTTCATTCTCTGGCACCACTTCTCCTTTGAAGTCTGCATGACCAAATTCAAGACAATTATGTCATCCTTCATAACAGCCAAACAAAAGTTTAGCCAAATAATATTTTTTTCTCTCTCCATTTAACAGCACTGTGTTTGATTTTTATTTTTTTTTTAATGTATGTCAATGTGTAGCTGTTGTTATTTACTGGGTGTTACAAGTGACAGTAAAAATCCCCTTGTTTTGGGTTAATGATTGGCCTTGGTAACATCTGGATTTCATTTATTTTACCTCGGTGCCCACTTCTGCCGTACTCAGTTGCTTTTAGTAGTACATTGCAAGGCAAGTACGGCCTAAAAACACATGCACACCAATAATTGCAGAACATGGTGTTACAGTATGTGCCCATATGTGACAGAAGTGAAACAGAGTCCTGGACAGAAGGGAAACTGGCACTAACACTTTCCCCTCTGTCCAAATCTACCAGTGCCACACTTCAGTAAAATTCTCCATGGACGGGGCTGTCTCTGTCAGTTAAGGGTTGTCAGCAGAGACTCAGATTGCACATTTCTGGGCCTCAGACCTCGAGAAAACCTTGGCAGACTGTCATCTCAGCCTTTGAGGCTCTGTCTATGTCACCAACTGCTTCGAAACTTGGAGTTTCTTTTCCCCTACCCCCTGGTTTAAGCAGTCCTTGCGCAGGTCCGTGTGTGGTGCTGTAACGCTTTTGCTTTCAGAATGGATTATAGATTAGGGTGAAATGTTTTGAATCTGCATTTATCCTATAAACTAGAGTAATTTCTGCAGAAAAACCCGGTATAGGTTTTAGCTATTGCTTTGAGGTTTGTGTTTTCATCTAACCCTGTGCTCACATGTGGTCCAGCCCCCACCAGCGTAGCTGGATCCAGTGGTAGTGGGACGCCTTGTGCCATCTAGTTCTACGTAAAGAGCAGCAAACCATTTCAGTTGTGCTTATAGCTGTTTTGAGTTATTTTCTCTGGATTCACTGCAGCACTTGTGGCTCCCTCATGTTACACCATGAGTGCACATGTGCATGTCCATGCATATGTTTGTGCCTGCACAAGCTTTCACAGTGAATATGCAAAATGCATGTGTTGCTGTTCATCTATTGCAAAATTAAACCACTAAGGGAAACACGCTCTTCTGATATGGTTCAAAGCTTCACTGCTGACCCATGGTAGAATTATTGAATTCTTAGAACTATTGAATGAAGCCAATAAAGCCATGAAAAACTGAAGTTTAGAAGCAAGCTGTGAATTCAGTTCTGATGTACAATAATACTCTCCTGTGTCCAGATGCAATTAGCTCTCAACTTAATTTCTAAATGAGTTTCCAAAGTTTGGTTGGTTTAAATCATGGTGTTGATGATTTTTTCTTTATTTTACTTCAGTTGGGTACCATGGTGTAGACAAATGTAATATGTAGAGTTTTTGAAACCAGACAGCTAGTAAATCAATATTATTTTGCTAGTAAGTTACTAAGCCGGTGCAAGCTGCTTTTAACTCTTTCCCATGGGACAAATAGTTTGAACTAGCTGGGGTTTAAATCAACATTGTGGGCACTGAATTAGTCAATGATTCTGAAGAAGGCTTTGTTGGCATAAAGTTCTGCTTTGATCGTCATAGTATTTACAACTTTTTAATTAGATACAGTTCAGAACAATGGCTTTTATCAAAGCAGTTTGGGATGTGAACAACTGGACTTTGTTTAGGGCTTTTGATGACATTCTGTCAATATCATGTGGCTGGTTTTAATACAAAGTTAGGATTATCTTAGGCATTGTCACTACTTTGTAAAAAGAAACTAGCTGTTCTAAAAAAAAGAGTGGCATGTATTGCTTTTTTAATATCCTAAGTTTAATAATTTCTCAGCAAACCCACTTGTTTACCTTGGGCTTGAAGAAGAGAAACTGATTTTGCACCCATGAATTTGAAAGAAGTGACTCGTACATCTTGACTTATTTTCATGTGCTGAGTGACTTGTTGGGAAGTGCTGAGCTCTTTTTGTTCAAGGTTGAAGGCAGTTGTTCCATTTCCAGTGTCAGACATGTCAGAGTTGGCTTCTGATATAAAGTAAACGCAGCGCCAGTGTGAAAATTCCTCAGGGATCTTGGCAGAGCTGGGCTCTCTCGTTTTTGGAAGAGGAGATTGGCCTAAGTACACTTTGAAAGATTTATGGTAAATGTTTGTGATAATTGGTCAACTTAGGAGAGCAAGAAAGTTAAGGAGCCACTGATGTATTTAGACCAACTTCTACAATTGAGATGCTTATTGTCTAATTAGCTTTTTTTTTTTTTTTGATGAGCTGACCACCAAAATCAATGAGAATAAAAAAAAATTGGCAGTAAATCATTGTTTCATTAAAGGTTGGATTAAATCTTCATGTTCTCTCATTTGCAATGCTGTTGGGGCAGAGTAAATATTGGTCAGTGTTCGCTGTCACCTGAGATGAATTACTCACTGCCTCACTTTTATCCACATTGACTTTCATAATGATGCCAAAAGCTGTTACTTTATGTTAGCAGTAGCTTTATGTCCAAACCATCACCACAGTGGTTACAGAAATGTGTATTCATCTTAAGTTGGATGTAATATAGGATTCTAAAAATCTTAATTTCTTTACAACAGGCCCATCATGGGCTTGAAACCCCTCAAATAATCATTGTTTAATGTTTTGGTATAAAATTCTGTGTGTGCTTTTTCATAAGAAAAATTTTAGAGGTTACAGGGACAGAGGAATGAATGTAGAGTGCAACTGGAAGAGCTGCTGTACAATTGTAGTGGAATCAAAGAAATCTTGGAGAAATCCTGAACCTGCTTTTTCTGTGTTCTGTTCATGGAAAAAAATCATAAACAAAATGTGCTGTCTTAAAGCAGGATGTTATTGAATAATTTGATTCATATTACTTTTTTGGTATTGAGCTTATACTTATTTGGTATTTGGTGTGAAGCTACCATGTTCTAGAATGTTTTGAGAGTTTTCTCTGGGAAATGTCAATTTTCTTACACAGGATGCAGTGCAAGTGAATAAAGACCTTTGTATGGGGTCAAGCAGAATTTTGGACTTTGTCACAAAACTTACTTTTTTGTATTTATAATGCCTAGTGTGAATGCTTTTGAAGCCTCTGTGAGCTTAAGCATAAATCAGTGTTTAATTGCTCCAGCCTAAAAATCTCTAAGCCTTTCTCTGTGATCTCTTTCAATGTAAGGGCATGTTTTGTAATGACGCATCCTTGGTTTGCTTCTCTGGCTGCAATTCTGGGTGTGCACTTTACTTGACAACAGGTTTGAGGGGTTTAAATTCTGTCTTACTGCTGAGAGCAGGCACACCTGAAGAGATGGAGAGACTTCAGTCTTGGATATGAAATTTCTTTGGACAGGATTTCAGAAAGTCCAGCAGCCTTCTCAGAATTTGATGTCTGGTTTGCCAGCTTGAGATCAACTGTGCAGTGCCTACACAGTGTGTTGGAAATACAGATGTTCACAATGGCAGCATGTTTGGGCATAGCAGGTCTTTGGCAGAAGACAGTGCAACAACTACACTGCATCATCAAAGACTCTGATTTTTTCTCCATGTAATTATTATATATTAAAACAGTAAATTTTAGAGAGTGTAAACAAGCAGCAAAGTAATGTAGTTTATACTATTAATGCCAAGCAGTAAAACAAATACCAAGTAATTTTTTTTTCTTCTTTCCATCTTCCTTTTGTTTTTCTTTAGAACTCCAGAACTACCCGCTCAGATGAAGACAAGGAAGGTTCCTGGGATGCCTGGGGTGCCTGGAGTGATTGCTCCCGGACCTGTGGAGGGGGAGCCTCCTACTCCCTGAGGAGGTGTTTAAATGGCAGGTAAACCACATGCTTGTGTGTATGTATATGTATTCTTCTGCAGCTCTGCCACATCTCCCCGTCCTTTGCTGGTTGCTTCTGTTTCTGAAACCAAGTGCTTTGTTCAGATAGATCAAGTGTTATAAAATGCTGCCTTTAATACATGTTTGTAATAGATTAATAGCTTGGGCTTCAACCCTGATAGAACTTTAACATGTTATGAAATATGTTTGTGGAATAGCAGGAACCATTTATTTAGTGCAGTCAAATGCAGAGAGGAGTCACTGTAAATAAAGCAAAAGGTAAGTTACTTGCATACAAATCAGCCTGCCCTTGGACATTACTTGAAATAATGCTCAAGTGCAGGCTCCTGCATGTCTTCCTTGTAGTGAAAGACAAGTGACCTGCTCCTCAAATAGATGTATCAGATGCTGCTTTCTGTTAGGAAGGGCCAGGACAAGAGGACACAGTCTCAAACTGCACCATGGGATGTTCACTTGGATGTTGGGAGGAATTCCTTCACAGAAAGGTTGATTAAATATCAGAATGGGCTGCCTGGGGAGGTGGTGGAGTCACCGACCTTGGAGGTGTTTGAAGGAGGACTGGAGGTTGCACTCAGTGCCATGGTCTGGTTGACAAGGTGTTGTTCAGTCCAAGATTGGCCTTGAAGATCTCAGAGGTCTTTTCCAACCTGTTTGATTCTGTGAGTCTTTCCCTGTCAGTTCTTCCTATGCAGTGGTCCTGGAAACCATCTGTTTTCATGGATAAGCCTCTGTGTGGCTGGAACAGAACAGCATAGGGGGTGAAAACCTTTTAGCTCAGTAGTAAAGCTGGACTAAAGTAGGACTTTAGTTGGTGCAGTTCTAAAAGTAGGAGTAATGCCCTAGGCCTGTAGTCAGGCAAGAAGAGAGCCCTACCAGCTTAGAGGCATCTGTGCTGGCATCCATAATTGCTTGTTTTGCTTCAATTATTCTTAAACATTTTTTAAACTGCTAATTATGTTTAAATTTATCTTTAGTTGAGATTTTTTATGTTAAATGCAGTATCAACCAGGAGGTCAGATTTTCTTAAAGAGGGCTTTTGTAGTGTGATATGCCAGTTAAGGGAAAACTGTGTGAAATACAGAGCTAAAGGTGGTTGATTAAAGCACCACCTTTTTCTTTTAGCGCAAAATGCACCAAGATCTTTGAGAAAAGAAATAGTTCCAGCAAGAAACCTCAATATTCTACCAGTGTGTTAGGGACTGTGAAATAAGCTCAATAAATTCTAGCAGTATAAATTCCACTGTGGTTTTATTAATATTTTTAATGTGTTCCCTTGTGAAAAACATGTGTTTTCCATACCTTGACAAATGTATAGTTTAATTTTTTTTTTTCTGTTTGATTGTTTTAGCCATTTCCAGGAAATGCACAATTTTGAAACAAAGTTTTCGCATTTAGATGTATCATAAACATTTTTAACTTGCATGTTGTGATACAGTCAGTCTTGCAAAACGTAGGAAATTTGAGACTTGTAATATCTTGTACTTGCAGGGTTGTACCTTCATCTGAGCTGGTTGAGTTCTTGCTTGAGGCATGCATTATTTTTTTCCTTTTAAAATGCTGTGTTCTAATCCTTCTCATATATTGTTTTAAAAAAACCCAAAAAACCAAAAAGAAACAAACCAAAAAAACCACCAAAAAAACCCCTGAAAACAAAAACAAAAAACCCCCCCAAAAACAAAAACCAAAAATCCTACTGTTTGCCATTGATTTTCACGCAAGAAGTCAAAAATTTAGTCCAAGAGCTGTAAATTACCAGCTATATGTTCACACATTCTTTAATGTAACGCCTTTTTGGTATGAAGGGGTTATTCCAAAACACTATTCCTGATTTTATAGACATCACTAATTATAATTTCTTGTCCAGTCATTTGAAATATGCTTCCAGCTCTTTCGAGGGCTTGATTTTGCCATTCTTGAGATGAAAAGCATCTTGCACCGTGCAAAGTGCTGGTTCCTTATTCAGAAGTTTGGCAGTGTGTCCCTAAAAAAAGAGTGAAACCCAACCCCCCCATATTTATGAGACCACAATAAATAACCATGACTCTATTATATGCCTGTTATTTCAGCTATTAACACAGAGGATCTGAGTTGCCTGGATTTCAGGATTCACATACCTTGGGCACAGTAGAAGTGCATGCAGTCCATGACAATTATATTTAATTTAAAATTATGAATTAGATATTCTGACCTCCTTTTCCTCTGGGTTACATCCTGTTTATTAGAAATAACTTTGCAGCAAGCAGCACAGATCAGCTCAGAGATGCCTTGTGAAATCTTTTTCACAAAATAAATGTGTTTTTCATAAGGTTTGCAGTAAATGGGGCTTACAGGGAAAATCACATGTTCTTTGCTGAAGAGAGACAGCACTGTAACCTGTTGAATCCCCAGCTCCCCTTTGTATTTAAACTTTGTATTTTGAGCCCAAATTATGGCAGAGCAGTAGCAATAAAAGTCTAGTTTTCAAGAGAATAACTAGCTGTAAAACAGGCTGGGTTGTGTTTTGCTATTATACAGTGTAACCATTTTTATTCTGTTTTTTAGGAACTGTGAAGGTCGCAATATTAGATACAAAACCTGCAGTAGTAATGTGAGTCTGGCCTTTAATACTGTTTTACTTATTCAAACAATGTGTTAAAGTTTTAAAAATGCTGCTCCTTATTTAAAACCTTATGGTGCATAATTTTCTTTCCATCATTGTTACAGTTTTAAACATTTCAGTCTGTATGACACCATGAGGTCTCAAACTTAGACTTCCCAAATGGACATTTTCTTTAGAAATTACAGTGCCAATTGTGATTCAGAATGTTTTATATCACTTATTAGGAGAGTTACACATTTTGGAGGATTAACAAATCAGTTTTCATCTTAAACTAGCAAGTGCTTTTCCTGGGGGTGCTGTCTTTTGGATGAGACATTAAACTGAGCTCCAGATCATTGGTGATCATTAATGATATGGTGGCACTCTTCATGTGAAGAAGGAGGTTTAACTGCCCGAGTTCCTTTCAGATCTTAAATAAGATAATTAGTTTTTATATTCCCTCTGCCTGTACCCTGATCTTTAAAGGTCTATATGCAAACACATGAATACTTAGGTACACTGGCACAGATGATTTCCGTGACTGAATATGAAGTTGGAGTTTTGACTGTACAGTTGCTGTTACTGTGATGCAATCACATTTTATTTCCACAGACATGTTTTATGAAAACCAATCACATACAGCAAACTCCATGATTGTGCTGCACTAATCTGTAACAATGCTTTGTGCTGCCCAGCCAGCTGCTGCCCCTGACCCAGCTGTGGTGTGGTCAAGGTGTGCAGCTCAGGCAGCACTTTGTGATACCACTGATCAGACACAACCATTCAGGGTGGTTTAGGGTCAGCAGTCACCCCTTTGCATGGCTTACCTTACAATGTAACATGACATTCATATGATCCTATTTCAGAAAAAGAGAGCAGGTCGATAAGTAACTAAAGCACAACCCTGCCCCCCAATTTTTTAATTAAATTTTAAATTTTTGATTAATGTGCTTTTGGGTCTGGGAGAAAGGCAACAGTTTTCACAGAAATACCCCTAAAAAGTGAGGCCTGAATTTCTTTTGGGCTGTATTTTACCCAGGCAAGAGCAGGTGACAGTGCTGTCATTGCCAACCCTGTGATTCCTGCCAGCAGAAGGCAGCTGTGGAGTATGACCCTGGAAGTTGCCCAGTAAATATGTTGAATCAGTGCATCTCCTGGGAGAACTGACCATTCCCACTCTCCAGTTTGCCACACCTACGGTCTCTAGTGTGCCAGTTGGCTCCTGTCCTCCTTGAGAGCAGGGCTTGCTCGCACCTTGAATTGCTCTCACACTCCAGTGCTCAGCGTTGGATGGATTTTACACCACAGCAGCTCACAACCAGCATCTCTGCTGGCAGGAGCCAGTGGAAGTGATTCATGAGTCAGGCCCAGTGCACACAGAAATCAGGTTCTAGGGACAATCCCTGTCCCTTGCCCTTTCAGAAGAAAAGACCCAACAGATTGTGAACAGTGGCCTGAGCTCGTAAATAAAAATGCTACCTGCAAAAATAACATCCTCTTTAAATGCTGTGTGATAAGCTAAATGGCAACCGGTCAGGATGTGAGCAATGAAGAAACTGCCACCGTACAACCTGTTTGCTACACTGCTTGACTAAAAACCACGGTGGGCACATCGTGTGCAGTAATTCCCCTCTGCCTGCTGACCCTGCTGCTCCTGGCAGCAGTGCAGGCCAGTCATCTTTGTGCACCTTGGTCCTCCAAAGAAAGGACTAAGAACTACCCAGTGTACAGGAAAGAGGAGATGGTGAGATCAGATTGGGCTTATTTTCTGCTCTAAGCAGAGGTCTGCATGCTTTTAGTACATGTAAGAGCAGTTGTGGACACTGTTTCTTTCAAGGTTTAAGCAGTAAAAATCTGATGGAAATGAAGGCCCTTTATGCCTCAGCAGAGAGAAAATTAAGATGATTTCCATATCCTCTGTGAACTCCCAGGGAGTTCATCTGAAGTCACTGGACCCTGTTTTTTAACTTTAGGACTTTAAAGCGATAAGTGGCAGGCACCTTGTATGTGAATCTGTTTGAATTTATGATGATTCAAATGTTAATTTCCAGACAGGAAACTGCCTTTACAGTTCTGCTTTTGGGGCATGTCAGAAGGAGATCAGGTTTCCATTTCAGTTCAGATACAGCCAGAATCTCTCAGGAATAGCTTTTCCTAGATTGCGGCTCAGATAATGAAGAACTCCCCAGAAAAGAATATTTAATGAGATTTCCACTGTTAATAGAGTTGATCTGTGAAAGTGGCGTCACTAAATTCAGACCCTATATTAGATCTGACTTAACCTTGAAATAGGACCTTACACCTATTGCATGCCTGGGACTACTAGGCCAGTTTAGTTTCAAATTATATAATTTTCCCCAAAGCATTATTTCTAATGAATGCTTCACACTTTAGGAGTAAAATTTTAGTTTGAAAATTAAGAGTGTATACTAGCTTCTTTCCATATTAGTAGGTATCACTGGTAACCACATGAGACATTCAGTATAAATACACGGTGTAAAGCTGTCTGCAAATGTAATTTTGCTACATGATACATTACACCACTAACATCTATATTGGGGAGTACAAATGAAGCACAGCTTAATATGTGTGTCATTCTAATGAAAAGAACAAGAATCATTTTACCAGAAAATTGGTTTCATCTGGATTTGTAATAGAATAGTAGTAAGTTCGTTGAACTACACCATGGTTCCAGAATAATATTAGTGAAATTTCAATCAAAAAATTAATTCAAGGTCTTAGCAACAAAATAATTGCTGAGATTAAGGCATATGTATAGCCTGCTTATCTTTCCATCATAACTGAGATGCCAGGTGCATACTTTCCTAAAACTGCATGTGTGCTTTCAGCCTTCCATGTAGAAGCTTTAGAGAAATAAAGTATTCATCGTGTGTTGATCAGTGAGATTTTAAGTCTTTCTTGCACCTCTTTTTTATGTATCAATTTCTGTATATGGTGTTACATTCTAATGCTGTGATGTGCACTGTGTGGAAGTGTTTAAGTTAATTCTTTAGGGTCCTATTCATAGAATAAGTTATTTGGGCCATTTCCCCATACATTTCACATTCTTATGTGCCAGAAAGTCACTTACACATTTGCCAGAGTGATTCCTCTACAGTAAGAAAAAACACTATTTTGTAAAAGATATCCTCATGTTTAATTCCATTATAAATGTTTATTATATACAGATAATGCTCACACTTGTTCATCGTACTTGGCTGTAATTGTCCCAGCATCCACCTAACCAGTTAACTTACCCCATTCAGAAAAACTTGGCTGAAATGTGTCTGCTCTAGACTAGAAGATTTCACCTGGAGTTACATAGTTTCTAATCTGTTCATTTGTTTATTTTATATTTATAATGCCGATGCACCGTTATGGCTCCCTTGGCAGGGGTGGTTTCTATCTCAGGTATCTTGATTTTACTTAGAAATGACCTGAAAACTGTGTAGGAAAAACACTGAACCTGAAGCTAATTTCAAAAGGAAAACAAAACAATGACTTCATCAGTTTTGGCTGGGTTTCAACACAATGAGATTCAAAGAATAAAACTAGACAAAGGGCTAGACTTCCTTTGGTGTCATCATTTTTACTGGGAATTTTCTTGCCTTCTCTTTTGTGCTTTCTTCAGTGGAGTAATTGTTGGCAAGAGTCACGGGGTCTGACGCAACCTTCATATTTTGTACATGAACGTTGCCTACAAAGATACAGATTTCCCAGGTTATCTTTGTTTTCAGAGGCTGACAGTGCTCCCTGCCAGAACTCAAAGATGCATTTCATAAGAAGCCAGCCATTGAATGCAGTCGTTTGTAATCACCTATCACAAGAAGAATGGGTATATATATATATGTTTTTAATCTGCATGGTAGTCATATCTGAAGCATCATTTTCAGATCTGTCTGTCTAATGAGTTCATAAATCATGCCATAAATACACTTCATTCCACTGTAAGGTCTGGAGTGATTATTTTTGCCAACATTTTCATGTCTTAGAACTCACAGATATGTCTTCAGCTCCTTAGGCAGTGTATGAGCCTGCAAATAGCCTGGCCATGGTTCAGTGTATGGAGTGTAAGGCAAAAGCTATTGCTGAAATTAAGAAATGTGAAAAATCCTGAATTTAGTAAGAAAAAGATTTAACAAATAAGAAAAAAATGTGGAATGTTGAGAGGAAAGAGGAACTGGTGGAAGGACTTGATGTCTGAAATAGATTACAACAAAAAGACCCACAAACAGGATGAGGGTTGGGGCCCTTGTATCATTGTCTGATAGTACGACCTTGCCCACTTCCCGAACATGTTTCACCCTTGCCTGCCTCTCACATCTTTCCCCCGCCTTTTCCTTTTTAGTTTTTAAACACCGTCTCACTTTTCTGACCCACCCTAATGGAATTAAACTGATGTTTGCAAGTACCCTTGTTGTCTTGATTCCTTTCTGTGCTTAGTTGTCTTTCTGTTTAAAACCTTCCTTTATAAAAATATTTATTGTTCCCGAGAAGACTGAGTTCTGAACTTGGTTGCCATCCAGATTCTGATATAATGCAAATGATAATAATTTCAGCCCTTTGGTATCCCTTTGTGATGCTCTTTTTATGCTCCTGCTTTTGAACAGAGCTCAAACATAAAGCAGGTGGAGCTGGGATGTGAATGGAGCTGCTAGAGTTGCTCTGGGTTCTTTGAAAATGCCAAAAGAAAATATGAAGATGAAAATTCACTTGCTCCCAAACAGCCAGGAAGCGAGTGGAAGGAAGGAGCTGCATTGTGTTGAATCAATGAGAAACATACAGTAACCATGGATTGACATCCTGACATTGTGGTGTTTGTGTCTTGGCATTGCATCAACACGCAGTGATAATGGATTGTAACAACAACCTGTCAAAACTCAGCTGAAGGCCATCACTCTGCCTGTTTTGCAGATCACTCTTTAATCCTTTGTGATGAAAATGTAGCTGTGCATGGCTGGATAGCACCACTCTGAAATATTGCTACTAACTTTACCTGGATCTAACTTCCACTTACTCTTTTCATCCTTAGCTACTCCTCTTTTTGCATCGGTGGAAGGGAACCATATGGTATCCACATGAACTCTGAAGTCCTTTCTGCTTTTTAGACTTGCTATTGTGGAAAATGAGAGGTGACAGATAAGTCAGAGCCAAATTCTGCTCTTATTTACACCCGTGTAAACTTGGTGAATTTCTTGGGAGTGACACCACATTAAATATGTGTGGCTTCTCAGTATTTGCTTGATGTCTTTAGAACCTCTCACTTGTGGGATTTTGCAGAGCTGAAACAGTCAAAGAATTACAGTAACTGTAATTTCTCTGTGTCTTATTCCATTATTGTATAGTTTCAGAAAATATTGCTCAAACTAGCATTATCCAGATGAAAAATAATAGAAAGTTTATTAGTATCATTCTGAGTTAGCCTCACTGTAAGATATGGCACTAGACAGAGTTGAAAAGTGTTGCTGGGAAAGCTCAGTGAATTGTTCAGTGCAAACCCCCAAGTGTTGGTCAGTAGAGAGAATACTGAGTTTTAGAAGTATTTTATATAGCTTGCAACCAAATCAGAGATGGTTCAACGGTACTTTTTGCTATGGTGGAAAAAAATCCCGAAGTAAGTATCATGACAGTATTGTTGGGGGCACTGGACTGAAATCCAGACCTTTCTCCTGTATATTTTAATCTCCAGTCCTGTGTAATGCACTTAGTATTTCATAGCTCTCTTTCAGGGGAGGTTCAGTTCACTGATAAGGTTGAAGCTGTGTTTGGGATCAGTATTGTTAACTAATACCTACTAATAAGTTCCATGAGTTCAGCTGACACATCACAATCTTTCAGTCTTCCATCCAATGAAAACAAAACTTTGTTAAAATCAGCCTCACATCTGGCTTATATGTGCAGTTGGAATTCTTGGAAGAATATCCTTTCAGTCTGGCATATGGACTCTTTGACACTGGACATACTTTCAGATGAAGTCTGGAGTGAGCAATTGTTTGACACACTAACTCCTTTGCCAGTACTTTACCAAAGTTATTTTCAAATCAATCCGTTTTCATCTCTATTCCTGTCACCATAGTTTAATATTAACATCATTGTTTGGGTGCAATTCTTTATGTAGAAAAAATATTTTAGAACATTTTATTTCAAACAGTTCTCATATTTGGTCTTTCAGCTGTGTGTGCTGGGGCGCTGTGTGGGAAAAGGTACGGAACTGTCTCATTAGAACTGGAAGTATATGATTAATAGTTACCAATTTGAAGTGTATTTTATTTCAACAAAGTAGGTCTTACTGCTTCCAGTAGATGAAGGTGTTTTGTAATTAAGCTGAAGGACTAAGCACTGAAAGTTCTGGCGCCCCCTCCTAATAGTCTTGTTCTCTTTCTGAACAATACTGAAAAAATTAATTAGACAAATTTTTATTTCTTTATTTATAAAAGGCATGCATAGCTCATTACTCTGACATATGCATCAATGAACACTTATAGAACCCTCAGAAATCCTTTAGTAGGAAAAGCTATTGAAAAGAGAAATATTAAATATGAGACATCTCACTACAGTCACTTAAAATATATGGATTCCTTTAGAAGCTAATTCTTGGTGCAGAACCACGCTTTAAGTGTATTACATAGTGTCATTAAAATCAGCATTTTGAATTACCCTCTCATATCAGTTATTATTACTGGAATATGTGTCGTATTCTGTGTTTGCACTTCAAGCAACGGCTTAAGCAACATAAATTGTTTTAGTATACACAGTAAAGCTTTGCAGTGTGGCATATTTGTCATAGCAGGTCAGTTCTTGAACCAAGCCTGTGTAATTCATCAGCTAACTCCACTGCAAAGTACTCCTTTCTTTAAAACAAACAAACAAACAAAAAAAATTTCTTTTGGTTTGTTTTCAGGACTGCCCTTCAGATGTTGGTGACTTTCGAGCACAACAGTGCTCAGCCTACAACGATGTCAAATACCAGGGACAGTTCTATGAGTGGATCCCTGTGTATAATGATCCCACTGCACTGTGTGCCCTCAAGTGTCAGGCTCTGGGCAAGAACTTGGTTGTGGAGCTTGCCCCAAAAGTGCTGGATGGGACTCGTTGCAATACTGAATCCTTGGATATGTGCATCAGTGGAATATGCCAGGTAGGTTCATTGTGAGGCACTTTCCTCATGAGTGGGCACTTGGGGTTATTTTACATCTTTATGTGTAAGTTTATTTTAAATGTTTCTGCAAGTACTGCCAAATGGATTGTAGATAACTTACCTTTTCCTGAACACATAACTTCCTGACTGCTTTAGCCATGGATATTTTTAAATATAAATAAAAGGGCAATAAAATTCATTCGCTCTTCTATTTATGCATGTAAAAATTAATTTAATTAGTTATTGTGGCTATAGCTTTCTAACTTTTAGTATGTCTGTCGGGATGTGATGGAGTTGCATAACTTTCCATTTGATTTAATTCCTTCTGAGTTTTATGTGAACTCTGTTAAAGAGCAAATTGGACGTTTTATGGGATCCAGTCCAGAATGGCAGGTGTGAGTGTGTATGTCTGTCTTCTTGTATGGGTGGATGAGGATATGTTGTGATTGAATGAATTAATTCAGTATCTTTTTACTGGGAATCTATGTTTCTGGATATATTTATAATTTACTAGAGCTATGTTATTGACTTTACATAGTTGGGCTTGCCAGTTTTGCCCATGTCTCATTAGCAAAGGAATATTGCAATCTTGTTTTATGAACAGAACGATTTATAGAGAATGGGGTTGTTATTGCAATTAGTTTTCTTTCTCTGCAAGTGGTTGTCGCTCTGTTAAATGTCTAAAATGTGTGCAACTCAAAAATGCAGGATATGGCCCAGCAAGCAAAATAGCTCTGTTATAGGGGAAAATTTGACACATTTGGCAGAAGAGTGGTGCATGGATTATAGCAACATTAATACATGGTCTGGACCTTGCTGTGGGTTTTATATGACTTCTATGTGTGCTGCAGTTCCAGTACCAGTCGTGTCAACACACAGTGCATCTGCTGCCTCTGGAGCAGAAGAATTCCTTACAGACTGCACTCATCAGTAGTACTTTAAAATTGGATACACCTCTAGAAACATTGGGAACACTTGCAAATAATGCATTTCTTTTGCAATGTTCTTAGTGATGTCTCCTCTCCTGAGAGAAGTTTTCACCCAGGAGGATGTCACAGCCTGTTCTAGGTACACCTACAGCAGCCTTTGCTGTCTCTGCCCATTGCAGCGTGAGTGCCTTGCTGCATCTAATGGAGCTCTGGCATTTTCAAAGGCTTGTGAAGCTCCTGCTCAGAGTGCTGTGGGGTTCCCAGTGTCTCCCACAGTGACTTCAGACACCTACCATCCTTCACACATGGCATAAAATTCACTCTGCCTGGAGTGCATCCAGTTTTGGGAAGAAGAGTTGAGAGGTGTATTCAAAAGGGCTGCCTTCAATGTCTCTTCTTCGCATTTTGTAGCATTTGTGTGTGTATATCTGATACCAAATGCTTGAAAATTCAAATAATCCATTTTTAGAATAAAAAATGTAATGGAGGGAACTGGAACACTTACACTGTTGATGAGAATCAATTTCTTTATCTACCTTTTTTTTTTTCATTATTTTTTCTAATTTCACAAAACTATTTTTCAGTGTGAGAAAATATCTTCAGGGAAAAAAAAACTCAACAAAGACATTTAGAATGTGTCACGTTTTGGGACTTAGACCATTTAATTAATTATTTAAACTCCTAAACAGTTAGGTGTTTTTACTTTACTTTCTTTAAGTCACTGGCTATTTCTGAGGTATTTTTGCACAAATTGAAAATTTCTGCTTTCAAAATATATATTTGAAAATTTAGTGTTGAATGATATTATTGAGGTAAAATTTTGAATTCAAATTCAATGAAATGAGAATGAAAAGTCATTTGAATAACCTTTTTCCCATTGCAAACTCTTGGGGACCGAGTGAAGGATTTCTTACTTGTGAAAGGGGCTGTGGCAGGTGGGGACTTGCTCAGAAACTGACACAGAGCTTTGTGCTGCTCCTGTTTCAGCAGGAAAAGAAAGCAAATTGACATTTAATCTTTTCTGGAAAAAATACAGTTATTTAGTCAACTGCTGTTAAAAGAGAGACAGCAAAGTCCTGATTCTCCCCAATTGTTGTTGTAAGATCTGTCCGTTGGGTTCTGACATATAATTGGCACAGCCTGCAAATAACTTGGCAAGTGTTTTTACAGTTAACTCATCTAAATGAGCACATCGTATTGCTGATGTGGGTATCTTCACTTTGATGCCTGGGAGCACCAAAGAGTTAGTGTAAGGAGATGGAGCTGGTGTTGCTCATTTTTTGTCTCAAAATTGACTCGACCTCCCTTCCTCCCCACCATGATTTCACTTTCAGCTGTGTTCTGGTTCTTGGTGAGGTAGGGCTGCACCACTAATTCTGCCGACTCTCACCCTGCCAGCATACGAATTTACAGGCATGGTGAGTTCCTGTGGTCCAGCTTCAGTTCTGATTCTTTGCACTTCCCTTATCAAGCAAAATCAAACTTAAATAAGCTCTGTCAAAGAAAACTGAGATGACAAAGCTGCTCTGTGGACAGGAGATGTGCCTTTACAGGAAGTGAAATCTGAAGATGGTGGAGCAGGGAACAGTTTTTTGGGACAGTTAATAGGATATTTTGGGGCTGTTTGAGGCTAAACTCAGTCAAATCATTTGATCACGTTTGAGTCTGCTATTGCCCTGCTTCAGTTACCAACTCAAATATCTGGGGCTGTTGTGTTAAGTGGGGACAGGTCAAAACTGCACTGCCAGGAGGATTTTCACACTTCTGATGTTTTTTCTAGTTTCTGCACAACTCCCAAAACATTTTTTTCATATAATATGTTCCTGCTGTGCCCATCTGGATGTGGGTGGAGACATTTAGAAACATCTGCATGTCAGACATATGTGTGGGCAACATTTACCCAGTTACTCCTCCTGCTTTGGGGCCCTGCCTCTCCTTGGGTTTTGGTTTTAATTCATGCAGACCTGCTTTTTTCTACCAGAATGCAGAATGGGGTATTACTTGTGCCAGTACCTGAAATGGTTACAGTGATAATTTTCCTAATATGGAGTAATATGTTTGGACAACAAATACACGCATCACCCAAAAAATCTGGAGTCCTAAGGAGCAGCCTGAGTAGTTCTGTCCTAGGCTGTCACAATTAGGTCAAAGATGATGTAAATCCTGCAGTGAACTTTCCATTTAGTGTCAGCAAGTTGCTTGTGTTCCAAAAAAGGCAGACACTACTCTGTGCTTTGTAGCATATGGCAGAAATTTAGCTGACATCAAAACACATCCTGCATGTCAAGTGGAGTGCCATCAACGTCTGCCATGCTGGTTCTCTCCTGTCACATGTCAGCATACGGTGAGTGGGTGTGACTCACCACCAAAGAGCTCTGACACTTGGTGTAGATATCTGTCAAGGTTCTCACTGGAAGAAGGTTTTGTAAGCTCCTGAAATACTGTTGCAATTTTTTATTAATAGGTTTTGCTTGTGTTTTAGACTTTAAATTTTAGCAGATACTGAATTTTTCTGGATCTTGACTCCTTTTATTTTGTGAGTTGCTTTCTCAGAGTGCTTGTTTAAGGTGTTCTGTGTACTTTCTCTTGTGGTTCCTGTAGATACGTTTTCTTGCTTGTAAATGTGTCCAAGGACTGCCCAAGATGCACAGGATCTTGGTGTATAGATCTGCTGTGCAGAGACTTAGCAAGGAATGTTTCTTTCCATCCAGTGTTGCTGCAGACATGAAGCTGTGTTTCTAACACATGTTAGTCTGAGTAGTTAATTTTTGAATAGCTGTTAAAGAAGCACTTTTTCTTTCCAAAATGAGCATTTATGATTTTTTTTTTTAATATTTAAAGAGTAGAAAAAATTCTGTTACTTTTTTCTCCTTTTTAGATTTTAAACCATGAGTCATTCATAGGAAGAATTGATTTTGAGGTAGCTCTGTGGCAAGTCAGCCTTAATACAGAACCTGGCATTCTTTCTTGGGTACCATTAATGAGCAAATGCACAGATTCAAGTACATTTTGGAGCTTGCAGGAATCCCTGTGTAGACACCTGTACTCTGTCTGTGTATTACTGCACCAGAGTTGGAAGGCTGGACACGATCCAGGAAGACTCTGGGAGTTACTCATGTAGATCCAACAAAACCTTCTGGCTCTCAAAGCTACATACAAAAATCTTCATGTGACTGCACACATGTGACATAGGTCATAAAACTGGGGACAGCGGGGAGCTCCAGCTGCAGTTCAGCTGGGAGGTGTTGGTGGCTCTCCAGAAGTCCCACTGGAGGATGGGCTGAGCTAAGGATGGGTTACCACATCCTACGTGACCTGCCAGTGGCACCCCCTGCAGCCTCGGTGGGTCGGCTGCCTCACCCAACAGAAGCCCTTGGCACTGCCCCAGCCAGCAGATCTTCAAGGGCTGCACTTGTCCCCCTTTTAATGTCACTGTCCACCTTGGTGTAGTGGTTGCCTTGCAATGTCATTGTTGACAACTCAGAGGTGTATTTACTGCAGTGGGATACTCTCAGACACTGAAAAGGTCTTTTGGAATTGTTTATATTTTGCAGCTGCCCACTGCTGCTAGAAACTGATGTTTCTTTTCAGGTCTTGTCTTGCTCATTCTCCTACTGTTTCTTACAGAGAAGTACTCCCTATAGGGATTTCTTACTATGTAAGTTTATCCTTTCTTGTCAGATGAGTAGTGACTTTTTTCTGATCTCCAGTTTCTTATCTGTACTTCTCTTCCCATAAGTGATTCTCTCTGCCAAGTTTTGTTTTGTTTAAGTGATCTTTGTACAAATGCGACTTTACTTCCCAGTAAAGGTCCTAAATCATGTGAGCAGTGATAGCAGAAAAACTTGTGATTTGGGTGTCATCTTGAACTAGAGCCTTAGCAACCTTCAAATCCCCCAGTGCTCACTTCACCAAGCAAGGCAGACTTGGCTGGACCCAGCCAGGAAAGGAGCAAAGTAATCCAATTCCATGTGTTGGTTCCTTTCTCAAAAGCATTCTCACAAACAAGAAGCCCCAGGGGAGTTTGTGTCCTGTCCTCTGACTGTGTCTATGTGTGTTTTTTTTTTTTTTTAATGGAGACCATGTGGGAAAGGGTACTTGCTCCTACCGGGTGGTCCCATAATCTCTTAGCTCCTCTAGCATGTGACAGATCCTGTAGTAAGAGTTAAAGGTTTTGGAAACACTGTTTTATTTGATGGAAGTGGATTTACAGAGCTGTGGAACACTCTTTAGCCTCTTGCCTTCAGATATAAAATGTTAGCAGAAATATGTGGAAAGTCTTTTTAGGAGCCATTTAGTATGCAGTGAATTTTATGCACTGTATTTTTTTTCCTCTCTGTGGATAGCTTAGGGATTTGAACATCATGGAGTGTCTCCTTGTGCCCATTGTTCTGACTTTATGCCTCCATTCTGAGGTTTGCATTTTGACACACTTTACCTTTACTTCCTGATTTCTTATCTATGAGCAGCTGAAGATCCTTACACAGAGGAAGTTTTCTTACTCCCACCACTGCTACCGCTCGTTCATCTTGGCAGCTGAGATGTGGCTTCAGCTGCTATGGAGAGGTGGGCTGGGGCACTTTGCTGTTGGTCCTGAGTGCATGCCCAGGTCCCTGAAGGGGCTTTACTCTCTTGATTAACAGATGCTGCAGCCTCTGTCAGCCTGTCTGGGCCAATTCTGTCCTGTGCTGGTCTCATTCCAGAGATGTGAGAACTCTGCCACAATCAGGCCTTTGTTAGCTCAGACGTAACTGAAGAGTTATGAGACAGGCCCATGTGAGGACAAAATCATGACTCAGACCAAGATAAATCTTCAGTGAGGATAAATTAGGGTTTGAAAGCAGTGCTTGAAAACTAAGATTGCTCAGTACTTTTAAAAGTAAATTTAAAAAAAAAAAAAAAGAAAAAAAGAAAAATATTACTTGCTTAATTGGAGAGATGCTCTGGTATCTCTCCCTCTGCTTGTCAGAATCAATTACTTGTGGATGATGAGCATGGGAAAGAGGCAGTGGGAGTTTTTTCTTTATATTCTCTCTGGGGACACATTTATTTTGTGTAGAAAGAAAGAGCAAGCTGAAGTTATCACAAAGCGAAGGATGTGAGTAGAGATTGCAAAGTAGATGAATAGATGGGCTTTGAATGGCAGCAAGGTTTTACAGCAGGGCAAAGATACATGGAAAACATTGACTAAGAGCAGCATTTTCACGTGACAGGTTTTTTACTCACAGTTTTACTGCCATTAATTCCCATAGCCATATTTAAAATTAATTATTTGTTGTGCAGAAACTGTCGTTCCTGACATCTGCCTGTGCTGTGATGCTGTGCTAAGACAAGCAGAGCAGGCAAAAATGCAGCAAACAGCTGACACTGATGCAGTGAGATCTGTACTGTGACAACACATGCAACTGTGCAGTAAAACACAACCTTAATTTCTCTGAGTTTTGGAGTCTGCAGTGTGTCAATGTTTTTGGAAATACAAATTTCTTTTCTCTGAGCAAGGCTCTGGGGATTTTAATTTTCCCTACTGAGTGATTCTAATAAATGTAATAGAGATTTATCTTTTTGAGCATGTAAGTGTATTTTACTGTTTTCTTCTTTTACTAGTAAATTTTGAAATAAAACATGTCGATTCTTATTGAAGTCAGAAGATTTGGAACAAGTATTTTTGCCAGAAGTAATTCTGAGGGTATCTTGTATTTTGTGCAGTGCTGATAACCTTTAAAAGTATATAGATGGTTTTCCATTTTTATCTTTGTTCTCATCTCTTATAGGTCTGAAATAAGTCATTTGGTTTTAAAAGCCCAAATACTGCTATTCTGGTGGCAGGGCAGTCAGATCCCTTCATTGGATCTGTTTGGTGTAATAGTGTACTTTCATTCTATATTTTGCACATCTTGTGTAAATTTTAAAGGCAATGGAAACTCACTTGCACATTGGCCACAAAACCTTTGCCACCCTTCAGCTCATCAGCTGTCCAGCCAACACAGGATTCCCGTACTGAGGTATTGCTCTAACAGATCTGTTGCCCATTTAAAAATAAAACCCACTGAACAGCATGTACTGGGATAATTACAGACTGTTGAGCCCCTGAGGGAAAGGATCTCCTGTATAACAACTGTATCACATTCTTGTGAAGAAGTGTAATTATCATCTCCAGTGGTGCATTCTGCAATGCAGTTCCTTGCTCAGCAGAAATACAGTATTTCTTTGACATTTTGAGCACATCGGGCACTTCCCCATAAATGATTTGCTGAGTTTTCTGCTTCAGCTGAATTTCAGTAAGTGCCATCTGTATGTTTGGGTTACAGTCCCACTGGCAGGCTGCGAGTACATGTGGTTGTGCACCCTAGCCAGGCCAGTGGAGGACACAAATGTAAATGTACCCAGAGTAGCTTCAGCTGGGTTTTCCTGAGCACTGGGGTGTTTGCTCAGCAACAGTAGAAGGATGGCAATTATTTCGTATTGAGATGTTGCATTTCTTTTCTGTTTTCATTTTATTAAACCAAATCACATTAATAAAGGGCATCACTCCCTGGCACTGAACTGCCAGTCCCTCAAGTAAACATGTAACATTGCAAAACATAGCTCAGCTTATCATTTTAATGGAATCATTGATAAATTATAGCAATACCAAATTTATTAGTCAAGGTAGAAAATTATTTTATATTTAACATAGACATTTAATATTTAACATTGCTGAATATATGAGTGGTGTGTCTGCTTAAGAGCTTAGTCTAAGGCACAGTAGGTAGAGAAGTAACAGCACTAGTGCAACTTCAGTTTTAATGTTTCATAGGATTTATGTCTCTGTCACAAATAAAAATAGCAGTGATTTATTCTTTTGTGGCTACTTCTATTAGGAGAAACTAAGTACATTTGTTTATTCTGGCTGTACCTGGGTCTTTGGCTCCAGAGGATCCCAGAAGGGGGGAAACCCATTTCTAAGGAGAAATATGGTATATAATTATCTATATTGCTGTATATAATTTCATGCTTTTGATAGTAATAATGACACTTAACACTTAGGTGGTGCACAGAACTCCGGGTTTACTCATGTTTCAGACAAGTATTTTTATTTTGTAACAGATAGGTATGTCTTCTGCTTCTTTATTTGAAGTATATCCTCTTGAGTCAGCATCCCAGAAACATTTTTAATAGTTGAAATGCAACATGTTTATAATTAACAGCTCAACTCTGAGGAATGAGTTCTGCAAAAAAATGGTACTGTGCCTATTTTGGGTATTGTGCCTGTAGCTGGCGATGAGTGGTCATCTGAGGTAATAACACAGTTCAAGAAGGATAAAGTGATGGTCTAACAAGCAGAAGCTGAAATTTTAAAGCCTGATCCTGCATTGGGCTCTGCATTGGCAATTCTGGTCCCTATTTGTACTTATGTTTATTAAGAGAAGTCTCTGAAGGGGGGACTGGGATTTGCTATGGTTTTCACTCTAGTGCCTTTTTATTACATTGGAATCACAAAGTTCACTCGCCTTGAACCCCATCCATTTTCTCCTCATAGTTAATTATAAACATCTTAAGAAAGGAAGAGCCTTTAATGTAACAGACTATACTTGTTCCTTCACCAATTGAAATTAACATGCTACATTAATTTCTTTGTTCCAATCTAATTCCTCAGCTGGAACCCTACTAAGTGAACATGACCTAAAGAAACAGCTGTGGGAGCTTCTGAGTGGCTTTTTGGATTCATATTTGCAAAACTATTTGTAACGTTCCACAGTCACTTCTACCATATCAGCAGCAATTTCATTCTTCTCTTTCATCTATATTACTGTATTTTATACCCTGACCTTTTGCTCTTCCTTTGCCTTTCTGAACCTACATGAACTATTCTAAGCATGCTCCAGAGCATTCAACACCCTTCAGGACTGGTTTTTCACAATAGCACTGCCATGCTATAGTACAGAAGTTTGTTGAAGCAGATGAGCATTTTGTTCACTGCTTAACCAGATGCTTTCTCTGCAAGCTCCTTGTGAGAAAACAATATTGTTCTTCTTCATTCTTTTTTTTTTCCCCCTTTATAAGAACATAGACAAATAACATGTTCAAATTCTGTCCAAAAATAGTAATGGGTCAGAGACCTGTTTCTGAAAATAATCTTGCCATATCCAAATTGATAAAAACCCTATCATGGACAATTTTTTAAATGCACAAAGTGCCCATTTCCTCAATGCTTTTTATATATGAAATTTCTACTTATTATTTGTTTTGTTACATATTGGCCTATATTCTCCCTGCTGTCTGAGGAGCTCACTTAGAACCTAGTCATTAAAATCCCTCTATCATTTTTTGGAATGATGGTATTTATAGTGAAAGATTTCTTAAATTCACAGGGTCCCAATCCTTCCATTACACAGTTTGTATTATCACTTGTTTCATTATTCAGCTGATGTTAAAATCACCTAATACTATTTCTGACTATGCCCTAAAAACCTGCAGATGTTTTCCCACTCTGCCTGTAATATTTATAGTTGATCCCTTTGCTCTGTAAACAACGAGCAATGTGGGGTAAATTAACCTTAAGAAATGCCTTCATTGTGAAAATCATCAGCCTCTTTGGCTGGCTGAGAGGGAGTGTGAGCAGAGGAAGGCTGATGCCATTTATCTTTTTTTTTTTTTTCCCTTGTTGCAGATTCGTTTGCAAATACAAACATACTGTCCTCAAAGTGTTTCATCAAACACTATGTTTTCCCAATAGTTATTGGCTAAAATATTAATATCTCAAATTCAGAATGTTTGGTATCACAATACCATATGTGTTTGAGGCCCAGTTTCCAAAGCTATACCTTGCAGCTTCCTCCTGTTTTGGCGAGATCCGTGGCTGCCCAGCTTATCTGATAAATACCCTATCAAGGATTTATTACCAGATAAAAAAGGGTGGCTCTACACACTCAGGTTTGAAACACAACCTGTCCTAGTGTTCACACTATTTTTGAATCAGTTCTAAATTTGAGGCTTGTCTCATGAAAATCTGCAGAATTTTTGGGTCTTTCACATGAAACAAAATCAGGGATTCTGTGATCACTCCGGGTCAAAATTGTGGTAATAATTTGAGTTGTTTTCTACATTGTCTTCCAGGATATCATTACTTGATCCTCATAACAGTTGATGTAAACATAGTCGGGGAAGGAAGTCCACGTGGGGTGAATACATCTTGCTGAAAACACCACCTTTGCTGATAGGGGACCTGTAAAGCTTTTCCCACATCCCAGTCCCTTGCAGTTAGCACTCCTGTTTTATTTCTGTGGCATTTGTGTATTATTAAAAAGTAAGCAATAATGCTTTATGAAACAGTCCTCTAAAGTATGCTGCTGTGCTGATTATCTTTTTTCTTACATTCCATGTTGGACACAATAGTGCGTTGTGTTTGTGCAGTTGTGTAATGTTTGTTGCATGCAATGAGAGTTTTCACAGGGACTGTATGTAAGAGCTCAGTATGGATGTTTGTTATTATCATGTTGGGCTCTAATGGGCTGGTCTTGCAAGTGCTCTGCTTGCTCAGTGCCCTCCTCCCAACAAAGACTTGCAGGATCTGATCCCACAAATACGCAACAGCTTAAATTAACAGAAGCAGCACTTCACACAGAGTATCACAATGTGCACCTTAATTCTTCCTTTGAAATTAACTGATGAGTGAATAAACAGGTTTTTAATATTTAGAAAATGAGATTACAGTATGAAATGGAAATCTGTTTTGTTTGAGAGATTACATTTGCAGTAATTTAATCATTTACCTCCATGTGCTAGTAGTACCCTTGTATGAATAAAGGCGGGAGGAGCAGTAACTAGTGCGAGTCCACACAAGAGAAACACTTTCTCCAAACCACTGGTATGGTCCCCATCATTGCACCATCTGAATGTTTCAGAAACCTTAAGAGGTTTATTCCTGCAACACCCCTGTGAGGTGGGGATCTGCAGTTTAGACCCTTTTCACAGGTTGGAATGGAAAAATACAGGAAGTTTTCAAAGGTCCAAAAGAAAGGAGGTGGGAACTGAGAGAGTTGTCAATGCTCAGGCCAGTGTCAAGAACTATGTTATTATTTCCCTTGAAGTTTCATCTGCTTTCTGATTGACACAGTGGCCTAGTCGGTTTCTGTTCCTGAAATGATGTTTCCAATCATTTCTCAATGCTAATTGGATATAAAATTGGAAGACAGGCTTATTTACAGTCATTGGTTTACAAACGTTTCCTTTTTGTAATTTTCTGGATGTCAGTGATGAACCAGTGCTAATGCCAACAACCACTTCACGTAAAAATATTTTAATATTTTACCCAAGCCTAAGCTATAGTACAGTGTTCCCACATAGCTTCTATGTGGCAAAAAAGCACCTGTACTGAGATGGTCTGAATTGACACATCTGTGTTAATTTACTTCATTTTTTGCAACTAAGTTTTTGTTAAAACTTAACTGAAATTATTTGCTGTTTGTGTTAAGCTGCTTATTTTTTTATTAAATGAATTCTTTGCTGGGCTACATAGGCTGAAGATCTCCTTCATTTGCAGGATTAAAATAATTTCCTGCTGCTAATGTAGATTCCTGTGGTAAATCTGAAGCCCTTAGTAAGTCAGTGTTTCTCAACTGAAGTACCATGAACTGTCCTTCTCAATGGCCTCCTCTAAAGGCAATTCAGGATGCAGGGAATTGGGAAAATAATGGAAAGGGGCAGAAGGGCGAGGTGGGGCTGCTTTGTTTCCTTTCCTGTAGACACGTAAAACATTTAGATTCCATTTCTCTGTGTTTGGCAGTGGTTGTGCATGATTTGTGTGTGTGTGTCTGTGTGTGTAGGTTAACCCAGCCCTGCCTCTTACGTGTGGACTCCATCCTCACCTCTCCAAGGGGATCGGGTGTCAATTTTGGCACAGCACAGATGCAGTGGATCTTGGCAGCTGACACTGCCCCTTCCAAGCATTTTTATATAGGAAGAGGCGTGTGCTGGCCAGTTTCAGAATTCTAGCACTGCTTTTAACTGTGAATTTCCAGAGTGCTTTCTATCCATTTGTCAGTTTGGACTTTGGTTAAACATATACATCCATGACAAATGAGCTGCCCTTCTCAGGAGTGTGTGGATATAAGAGGCGTACAGGCTGACTTGAGGAAACTTGAAGCTGGAGATGAGCTTTTTACCACATTGCTCAGCATTTGGTACTCCCTGAAAACTTCTCCTATGAAATGGTGAAGAGTGAAATACGTGAGGCCAAATATTTATCTTCCATTCATCAGGAAGGTGCTTTTAGGCAGTTTTGTCTATTCTTCTTTGTCTTCCCATTCTCGCTCCCTTCCTTCTTAGGGAGTGACTGATACGAAGAAAAGCGAAAACCTGGAAAAATGTTTTCATTATAATTTGGAGAGTTTTCAGTTGACAGTTTTTCAAAAACTTTGCTTTTCGAATTTTTGGCAGTGTTTAATTTGGGTGTTTTTATAATAATTGTAGGAAAGTTTTATAGATTTGGTCTCGTATTCATAAACCAAAAAAAAAATCAAAAGTGAGAGCTGAATCATCCGAGTTCTTAAAACCTGGTTACAAATGTATATGTGATGGACATTGATGTAAATGGCAAACAGGAGAGCTACATGAGTGCCAGTTAACTAGAATATTAGCATTGCACACAGTTCCTTGACTATGAGGCTGAAGGCTGAGCGCCCTTTAAATTTTTAGCTTGTGTTATTTCACTGCATTCATCCTTTCTCAAATGTAATTAAACAGGTGATGAAAACCAAATTGTAAATAACATAGTTATTCCTTGTGTTGGAAAGAATAATGCTCAATTGTATTCATTCACAAAAGTAGTGGGAAACGGATTCATGTATTTCCTATGCTTGAATACCTTAATGTATCAGTTGTGGTTCATCATTACAATCATGGAAATGACAGTGTGCTTTTAAAGTCCTAAATAGCAAGATATGCTTTGATAGAATGAGGCCAACTCATAAAATCAAAAGGCTAACATAATAAATAAAATTCCAGAAACCTGAGCATGTCTACTACAGCTTTGCCCTCCTTCTGACTGTGGTGTTGATGTTGGCAGGCAGTAGGCTGTGATCGACAACTTGGGAGCAATGCCAAGGAAGACAACTGTGGAATCTGTGCAGGAGATGGTTCAACATGCAGGCTTGTGAGGGGACAAGCTAAGGCACATGTCTCACCAGAAAAAAGTAGGTTGCAAATTGATCCTATGCTAATTTATCCTTGACTGCGTTTTCAGCTTGTATATTAGCATGCACATTGCAGAGTGACCTTTTAACTATATACTTGTTTGCAGTTTGACAAAGCTACTTATTCTAAAGTCTGTGCTAGATTAGTCTGTTGAAATTCCATGAGGGATACCACACATTAGGGTATAGCTAGGAAAGAATTTGAGATACGCATTTTTTTATGGAGCTACTCAATTCATTCTATCAGGAATAACCATCAAGATGCACATCTTAGTTTAGAGGGTATCCTCCTGTTGCAGTATATGCGATGCTGCAGCAATGTTTTTAAATCATGGAAACATCTTATAGATGGTTTTATGGAAATTGTGGCCCATACATGAAAGTGCCTGGTTTCCAGATTAACTTTGCTTTTTTTTTTTTTTNGAAGCCAGTTGAACTTCAGGGGCAAGTTAACTACTTGTATGATACAAAAAGTACAAAATGAAAGGGAATAATACTTTCATTTTCTCATAATACTTCTCTTTTTTGTGTGTTTGGCTCAAATTTTGCTCTTCTTTTTCAAAATAATTAACATCTTAGAGCAACTCAGTAGGTCTCAGTAATACTGCAGATATAAAAGAGGAGGGGTATTAGAATTAGACCCTTTATTGGGGTCTTTAGAGTCCAGCTATTCTGATGAAGAGGCACAGAGGTTCACCTCTGACACTTGCGCTTTCCACCCCCATAGGTGGTGCTCACTGCAGTCTCACAGCATATGTCCCAAGTGTTCATCAGATGAGATAGTTGCCTCACATAATTTTTTCTGAACTCACAGGGTGTATTTTTCACGTGCATTTGTCAGATGGAGATGGGGCCTTAGTAGTTCACTTCTGCCCTGATTTTGAAAGAGCTTGTGTATATTAAATGATGCTAAAATCTTATTGCAGGAATATAAATATTCCCCTGGGGGTTTTAGTGCTGCTACTTGCAGTATGCTTTGGATGGAACTTGAAGTGCAGCATTTGTTATCCCAATGGTCATTATCTTGTGGTATGACTACTTGTACTGACCTACAAGGATATTAGGTTATCTTACACTGTGTGGGAGCATAATTTCTGTAATTCAATATGTATATATAACAGAAACAATCTAAATGTAAAAGTTACTGGTTTTGTGGCAGCAACATTTAAGTCACAGAATAATTTTGCGGAAGTCAAAGAGCCTTTTATTACATATTTGACATAATCTGTCAGTTTTAGCCTTTGCCTTGACTTGACTAGAGGTCTGTTTCATGGTGGGGAGAGTGTAGCTCAGTGATTTATAATATCTTTCATCCTGAAGTACTGAGAAAATGTCTTGAATATTTACAATGAGCTGAAAAACTGTTTTCAGAGAGGACCACTTTTTATTCATTTGCCATATCAAATACTCAGAACTTCTGGTCAGCATACAGGAAACACTTGTAAAGCAGTGAAGATTGGATATTTTTTTAGTATCTTCCAACCTGTGTTTGTCTCGTGTCTATATCTATATGGATACATAGGGATGTATATGATCAAAATAACTCCCTTTCTGATGTGGAGGTCAGCTGAAACTGAGAGGAATTGCATTGTCTATTTCAGTTTTACAGCAACAGAGATTCTTCAGAAGGACTATTCCTGGGGTCACCATAGTTAGTTCTAAGGCAACCCAGGCTAAACTTGTTGGATTGGCAAATCTGGTTGGATAGTTCATGATGAATGAAATAAAACATTTGCCATTTAACTGCTGCTTAGTATAATAGTATAGTAAAGACAAAGTGGTAAAGTGATCTGATTTTGAAACTGTCATTTTGTGACAGAAAATATTAATTTCTCTTGCGGTATTCTGGCTCAGGTAGGATCTGACTACAGCTGACATCACTTGGTGGAAAGTCTACTATTGCCTTGTAGAATACCTGTGGTTCATTGTTTCCTCTGTCAGAATTCAATGGCTCTTGGAGATTTCTTTAAAATTAAAGATCAAGAAAGACTATTGTGAGAAAAGATGTCATGCCAAGTGTTGGTTCTGTCTTGCACAGCAGTAACCTGAATGATGTGAATTAATTACCATTGACATAAGCAAAACAATGCACATGCTACTAAAGTCAGAACATTTGATGTTTTTCTTGGTATTGTGATAGTGTCAAATTCTTTTTTTGGTGTCTAATTGTTCAACGCTGTGGATGCAGTCCCATATAATCATCCTGTGTGTGAAAATAAAACCATCCTTTCTTTGTGCTAATGTATCAGTGAAGGGAGGCACAATATCTTCCAAATAGTCATTTGGAAGCTTTCAGAACTAGTGTTAGGAAATACAATATTGACACATGACAGACATGTATTCAAGAGGGAGCTTAAGTTTGTGAGCAGGATGTGAATTTTACTGTTCAATGAAGCAAATTAAAGAACTGGAAGGAAAGCAAGAGCCAAAGGTTTTATTATAAAAAAGAGGCATAAGGGGAAATAAAAGTCCCTGGTTATCTTAGTTCTTATTTTAAGACAAAGAAATTTAGGCACTGAGAGCAAACGATTTCTCATGAAGGACTCACTTTGTTTTATATCTTTTTTTATATGTTTTTACATTAAATGAATGTCTTTGATCAGAAAGGTAAACAGCACTGAAAGCGAGCTTACTGTTTTGCAAATATGAAATGAACGGTCACTTCAAAAGTTTTTTATTTTTTCCACTAACACTTAATTGCCTTTGAAAGACAAAGTAAGTTAAACTTCTGCCAGCAAGCCAGATTCTAACATTCTGGTAAAATGATTAAAGGTTTGACTAATGATATTCAAACAAAGAGTGTAATAGGTTGTAAAATGTACCGTCCCATTGGGAAGTGAGATATCGTGGGCCTGACGTTTCTAGTACTATAGGCATGGAACTCCCATTAACTCCACTGCCCTTTGTGCACATGGAAAAACTGGGATTGGGCCCTGCTGTCTGCTTTCTGCACCATTATTGCCAAGAAGTGGTAGGAAAGCGTTCTGATTCTGATATCAGTGAAGAAGAAGAGATGCTGGTTCTGAAATTTCCAGGAAGTGAAGTTGAAGGCACAGACTTGTCCTAATCTGAGTTTACTTAATTCCCAAATTACAAGATACTTGCAAGTGGTAACCTTTCTTAATGCTTTGCTGAAAAGCTTCGTACAAGAAGTTTCACTTGTCGATGGTTTTGTTTGGATTTCCTCCTGCCATGTGCTTTATTTCCTATGACACTTGTATAACTTACCATTGGTCACTTTCTGTCACATGTTTGTATGCCATCATCCCCACGCACACTTAACCAAAAATCTAACTTCACTGTGGTCATTTATTTGAACAGAGGCACGTAGCACAGTTTCCTCTTCAGTGTCATCAGCCAGCTCAGCTTTGTGACAAGTTGCTGCCTCATGTTTTTTCCCCCTTTTTGAAATCAGTATACATGGATCTAGCAACACCAATAGTCAAGGTTGCCTGATACTTCACCGTATATGAAGGATTATTTGCCAAAATTCAACACTTGTGTCAGAAACTTTTCATGCCAGGTGCTAAGTGTTTTGAAGAAGATTCAGCCAAAACACCTCAGCATATTCCAAGGACACGACGGGGGAAAAACATGTTTTTTCCTCACTGTCAAAACATTCTTGAAACCTTTTCTTTAATATGTCTTAACCTCCCCCTTTGTTGGACTTGATCACCGATCAGGGATTTGAAATTTGGCAGGCAGTGGTCTTCTGGTCATGAAGAAATCTTTTGCAATGTCTGTGAACATCAACACATACTTTACTACAACCTCTTTAAAAACAAAAACACCCCCACCTTTCCTTCAGTTTGTGTGGAGGCTTCTTGGATGGTAACAGCTGAAAATTTATCCTTTTAAGTGTTCTCTAACTTGTAGTAAGTCCTGGCTGCATACAGGACATATGTGTGCAGCCTCCTTAGAATAAATTAACACTGTTAACAGAAATAAGCTAATAAAAATTTTCTTGAGGTTGCTCTTGCTTTCTGCTTTACTGCAGTGTAGAACAGCTGTCATGGGTTGGACTCTGTGATACCTCCTCCATCACATTCAAGGCTTCCAGAAGAGATTTTATGGAGAGCTTCTGACTCTCCTGAGCTTCAGACTTATAACTGGGGCTGAGGAGATCACAGAACAAGAGGGAAAGACAAGATGAGACTCGCTGAACAGAAAGACTTGACATTAGTTCCTACAGGGAAGGAAAGGCAGACATGAGAAGGTGGGTGGAGGATGCAGGACTGGCTGTACAGACATAGTGAACCAGGGAAAAAGAGGAAGAAAAGAAGACAGAGATTAGATAAGGGATCATGGTGGGAGATGGAGTCAAAAACACTTGGAGAGGAAGGGGGGAAAATCAACTCTGTGTAGAGCCAGGAGAGGGAATTGGGGCTGGTTTGGCAGGAAAACTGTGTGTAGGGAGGCATGGAATGCCAATACATTAGCGTTTCACTTTGGATAAGTAGTATGTTTATGAGGCAAATTTCATCATGGTCCTAAGATGCTGCTCATCAGTTCACATAATGTCTTGGAGGACATAAATTGGAATTGTGTTGATGAAGCTGAACCGCAAGATGTGTCCCAGAAAAACACCTGATGTTCTCCAACAGCTACTGAATATGCAGTCCATGGGATCAGACCAGAGTTAGCCCCGGTGATGCACCTGCAACATCTGTAGTGTGGATGCTGAGTCTGTTTCAAGTCTGCTACCAACTATTTCAGTCTATATGTCCCTTTAGTTTGATTGGTTTACTTGGGGCTGTTATAGGTAATGTGAAGCTTCCTTCTTTACTTTCCTGGTCTCTCTTGTCTTGAAGAATTTTCTGTGTAAGAACATTAGCTGGTTCATTGCTTACTCTGCATTGCATTTCCTTGAGATCTGTTCTCATGGTGGCTTACTTACTGTATGTCTTTGCATGTTTTCTCCAGTGCATACAAGTTGCAGAAGAGGTGTCCAGAAGAAGTAAGTACGTAACTGAGTTGAGGCCTCAGTGTCTCAGGTTACAACACCTTAGAAGTTCTTGCTCAGCACTGCAGAGAAGTGGCACTCTCAGGTGAAGAGTCAGCCTTGAGTCGTAAGGCCAATGCACAGAGGGATAGAGGTTACAGAGAAGTGGGAGAGTATGAGGCTGGAGAGGGAAGGGCTCAGAGGACACAAAGGATGTGCCCATACCCATTTTGCAATGTGACTTTTAAGGTTAAGATATATAACTGTTGTTTTCAGTAGCACATACCTACCTTGTTCAGGTGTCTCTTAAAGAGCACGTGTTTGGCTTTGCCCACATTGTTGTCATTAGGCAGGTCAGCTCATTCCTCAGCAGCAGTGTCTTCTGAAATAATGCCTGATGTTAGCATGGATGAGAGAAGCCACTGCAATAAGACTCCAAGTATTTTGAGCTTTTTAGTTCCTGTGTGCTGGTAGTTGTTCCTGGATTATTGTTATTTGTAGTTTTTTGTTCAGAACCAGCAAATAAACGCTGAGCAAATATATGGAAAGAAACAGTTTTTATAGACCTGAAATAAACTCTCTGGCCTGCTATAAGAGGAGAGAGGGAAAAATCCCAACTGGCCCATATGTGAGGCAGTAAATGGGTCCACCATGGCCCACATGGAAAAATAAATAAAACCTGCTGAATTGGATTGAGTTTAGGAATGTGGTTCCTTTATTTTGATCCTGGGGATTAGCTCCCAGTCTTACCATAGCAGGGAGTCTGATCTTACTCTCATTGAGATCCAAACTCTAAATCCACATTAACACCATAGAACCAGGATCAAACCTTGACATCTAAAGTAAAAGCAATCCAGGAGCTTAATCAGCAAGTGCTGTGTGTAGTGTGTGCAGAAAGCCCATTTCAAGCAGGTGCTGGAGAAAGATGAGTCACGTCACAGCATTGGAATCCCGTCTGTGGAAGCAGTGTTAGGGACACAATATCTCACCCGTTTCTCAGTTTTTAAGGTGAGCTTTAATCTGAGCTCAGATTTTAGTCTCATGGTTTTGCATGTTCCAGGTGATTTGAGGCTTATTTGTTTTCAGCTTTAGACAAAGGTCAGCAATTAACTTCCAAAGAAACAGAAATAGTATAAGGGAAAAAAAAGATAATCGAAAAGTCTAAGCATAGATTTCAGGGTAGCAATTTCCCCTTATGTTTTTGTAAGAGTTCACTGCTTTTTAACAGTGTGGGCCCTACTGATTTAATGGGAAATGTACAGCATAACCATTTTTAAATGCGTTTACAGAGTCTTGTGTTTCTTTAAGAATATGAATTATCTTCAACTGACACCCACAGACATTTGAAATATATAGTTTTGGAGCCAGACCTGGACAACCATAACTACTGTTTCATAGGAGGTTAAAGCTGTCCTTAGGAGAAGGAAGAGTCCCTTAGGGTTGGTTCTGTCACATTTTCTTCCAAATCCTCATCTCTGCTCAGAATTCCAAAAATCTCACTTTTAGTTTTTCCTATAATTTACTTATTCTCATGGAAAGAGTGCCCTAAGTCGTAATTATCTCAATCAGGTTACAAAAATATCCTGCTGTCAGACTTCTTGATAGGTCTGTGGGACTGCTGAGTGTTGCTGTGGTGGTGAACTTCGTCATCTCCTCTAATGCAAATAAAAGGCTTTCTGGCAATATTGTCTCTGCCGCAGAGGAACTCCAAATTTAGCACCCCCGTGAGACTTTTGGGCCATATCAGAGAGTGCTCCGGTGAGGGTGGAATGTCTATAGTACTGCTAAAGGAATGTGAAGCATCCTGAAAAGGGATCAACAGGGTCTGCCGAGGCGAGCAGAGCTCGCTGGGAGGAGGTGCAGGAAGCACAGCAGGACGACCCTGGTTGTTCTCCGGGGTATCAGCCCTCCCCGAGCCTGCACATCTGCAGGGCTGGGCTGGTCCCTGCAGCACGGACTGCCCCGGGGTCACTTCACGGCAGCCCCGGGGCGTGCTCAGAGTGGTCATTGGCAGGCTTGTAGCCGACGTTTTATGCCGTGACTGCTCGGTGGTTGTCAAGACAGGATTCGGTTCCTGACCAAGTAAGGACATATGGGCCTCTCAAACCTGTTTTCTCTCAAATACTCTAGAGCACATGTGAGTTCAGTAGTTATTTCCTTACTTAAAAGATATGCACACCCACTACTTTCTGGCTATCTTTAGCAATTCGTCTGATGAAAAACCAAGATGCGAAAAGATATTAAGTAGTTCAGTAGTTAACCTTTTTTCCATGACTCCTTAGCTGTATTATTGTTCTTACTGTAGTATTTTTCACTCTGGTAGAATACCCAAGTATGAAATTAATAAAGCTCATATTTTATTGCATCCAAAATAAATTGTTATATTTAAATGTCCTTCCTAGAAATTGAAGATATAAAACCTGTAACATAAGAAGGTGTTTATTTCAGAAAAAATAATTGCAGGATTTGCTTGAAGTATCCTGAACATTTGGCAGGATTTCATACTTATGCTAAGGAGATGTAAACCAGAAGCTGATAATTTAGCATCTACTATAAAGGAGTCTGGTTTAAAGTGGAAAGAAACATTTTCCAACTATTTTTTAGTACCAAACTCAACTATTCTTCCTCTAAATATTGCATGAGTAATTCTGGTCCCAGTGTGTCACTGACCTTCAGCTCACATTACTTTCTGAATTTGCAAAAATGGACTTCCTCTGCACCAGCCACTGGCTGTACATTGATGCCACTGCTTAAGAGACCACCTTGTGTGGGCTGTGCCTGCGGTGTTTGCAGGTCCTGACTCACACATGAGGTACAGGTGGGTGACAGAGGAATGGGAGACAGCACATTGGTCCTTGGATGCTTCTCTCTTCCTTTGTGGATATCCCTGTGCGTGCCCTTTTCTGAGAGCGCTGCTTTTGTTGCTGTGAGGGACTCCAGTCCATGGATTTGACTGTTAGCTCAGTTTGCTTGGGCAAGTCACAGATTTCCCTACATTTGAAATGGAAAGTAATAACTTTCTGCCTTTGTGAAATGCACTTAAGTGTGTTGCACATTTATGTACGAAGAGGCCTCTCGGGCAGCCAAAAGCAATTTTGTATTGACATGTCCTGTTGGGGGCTGGTTTGGTTTATAGTTAATTTTAAATTGAGGCTCTTACTGGAAGAAATGATCTTATATGGTAAGTAAGTTGCAGACGCTCTGTTATAACATATCCCTTACAGGTATTATATATTTGCTTTTAACTGGTCTGTAATTGGTTAAGGGTTAGTGTTAAGTAGATGATTTATTTCCTGCAAGTCCTGCCACTTATTAAAGTTGTAACCTGCAGCAGGAAATGAGGTGTGGGCAAAATGAGACTGAACAGCTGCAGATTTTTGTAAGGGGGAAGGACTACTTAGCAGATTCCTTATGTCAATTCTGTGATTAGGAAATAAAACTAGGACAACAGAGTGTAAATATGTTCCTAATACACTACTGACATTTCACTTGTTATTGTTAATAGCAAAGCATTTTCCAAGAGCAAGAAAGATTTGCGGGTCCACTTGTAGGTCTGAATAGTTACGTAACGTAGCAAACAGACTCGGTATACTGTACTTAATAAAATAACATATTTAATAGAAACATTGTGAAACCTGTGAAATATTTTCTGAGACACATTTGAGAGTTTTCAGTGTAGTTATGTGATGTACAAATTTCCTCATGAAAGGTAACTTCTAAAACAGTTGTTTAATTCTCCTAGGGGAAGAAACAGTGATTGCTGTTCCACATGGGAGTCGCAGTGTGAGAATTACCCTGAAAGGACCAGCACACCTTGGTATGACTGAGCTGTTTTGTGTATTTATACATAGGTAGAAGATGAAAACAGAACCTTGTGTCTAAACTCTCCCAAACTTTGGGAATGTGGGTAAGATGATGACCTTGATACCTTGATTCTTCTTCCCATCTTTAGCATCCAGCCTGGAGACAGTCCTAGTGAACACTGAAAGCCTGCTTAGTAAAAAGAAATAATGTATATACTGGTGGTTTCTAAATGTGTCTAAACAAGTAATTCCTGTATAAGATGTCTCAAACACATTACACTCTTGAACAACATGCAAAAAAATTACTTGCAAAGGATTATGTGTGGAATCAATACCACTTGTGTAACTCAGCACCAGATTTCTGTTGAAACATCCGAGATGGTGTGAGTAGTCCAGGTGAGGTCACACCTGGTCAGTGAGCAGCCTTCAAGGATGAGTAATCCAGGTACAAATGAAGTACAGGACAGCCACACAAGTGCTATTTCCTTGTAATTCTTTTGGTCATTTCCTGCCACCAGTGAGAAACAGTTTGCTATACTGTTAGACATTTGTTTCCCAGTGTTTTCTGTAAGGCTGATGGCAGTATTTATGGCAACTTCTTTATTCGTAGGCCTAGTTTACATACAGACATTTGTTTCATTGGTAAGCGGTGCTGCCATACCAAGCAATGGAATAAGCTATTCATTTCATATTTTGAATAATTTTTTATTAGTAAAAGGGACAGACTTAGTCTGAATCATAGAAATAAAAAGAGCTTCTGCTCTCAGATGTGTAACCAGAAATCAGACATGCATTTTATTGGAAAAACACTCATCTATTTGTTTGCTTTCAAGAAGATATTGTCACTTTCTTTCAAACAGAAATTGATTAAATCTCGCACTTCACAATAACTCCAGAGTGAAATAACTTGTAGATAAACCAGTGATATCAACAATGACTAAAGCTGAACTTATATTGAAATCAATATTCCTTTAAAACTGTTGCAGGGATGTATGGAGGAGTGATCATGACCAGTTCAGGTCAGGACTCTTGGTCTTTCTTAAGTAGTTCTGCAGAAGGAAGTTGTTGTTTCAGCTTTGTATGAGGAAAAAGTACTAGATTCAGTGACTCCTGGGGGATTTCTGGAAAGCTCCTGAGGAATGCAGCAGCAGCACAGTAACTTAAGTACAGAGTGCTCCTGGCTTCCTGGCCAGGGTGGTTCCGTAAAGAACCTGTGGCTTGGCATTACCTTTGTTAGCTGGCTCTCAAACTGGATGCGAATTGTGAAATGTTCCTTTAACCACTTCCCCAGCACATCTGTTTGCAAATCTGTGCGGATTTAGACTTTTTTTTTAACCTAAAATTAAAATGACAGAGGTGAAAAACAACTGAGAGCTGATGTGGGGAGGGAAGTGGCAATTGCATCTGGTTTCATGAGCTGATGCTCTAGAGGTGTGCTTTGGGACAATTTCCACTGTATGTTTGTGGGTCTTTGTCATTTAACAGAAGATATCAAATGATCCCTTGTCTGCAAATTAATTACTTCTGGGTGGGTGGTGTTGGTGTACCTAAAGGCAGAATTAAAGAAAGTAATCACCTATAATTATGGGTTGCCTTTGTCAGATGTTCAACTCCTTGCAAGGAGTTGAATTTAACAGGTGAAGCAGAGACTAATAATTGTTAGAATTCTATACTGCCCCCTGTTACCAGTATATATTTGTACTTCAAGTAAAGTCAGCAGCAATAGCAAACACTCTGGAGTGTCTGGCACTTTTCCCTTTATCTTGTGTTCTCTGGTGCTTCATTCTGGGTTTATGATCCGCTCTTGTTCCAGGGAAACACAGCTGCTGGACTAATCAAAAATGGAAATGTGGTTGGAGATGTAGCACGAAACAGATCTGAAACAAATGCTCTGAGCATTGTTTTGCAATCAGCAGTTTGTGTTTAAGCAACAACTGCATTTCTTTATAGGTGGCTAGAATAATTGTTTTATTTGCGTGTATGGACACTTTAAGACAGGCAACAGATTCATCAGGAAGCAAAGATGTTACTTTGGTTTTGTTCCTTTTTTTTTACAAATAGGTCCCTTCTGTACTTCTGTCTGCATGAGTTTTGTGGAAAATTTGGTGGAAAATAACCAAGTAATTAGCACAAAAATGGGTCTGAGTAAAATGTTTCATTGTGTTGGTTTTGTTTTTGATTTGGACTATATTATGGCTTTTCTAGCAGCTGTTTTAAAAGCATTAGAATCAAAAGAAAGACTGAAAGTTCCCTGAAATTAATCCCCCAACAGAAGGAACAGGAAAACCAGAAGCTAATATTTTCACAAGTGCCTAATGCTAGATAACTGAGTTCATGAACTCAGGGAGGTTAAACATCACTAAAAGGAACCGATTTCTTAAATTTTTTTTCTCTGTTCACAGTGATTTGCATTAGGTGACAGTGTTTAGCTGTGCACTGCTCTGTCTCTGACAGATGCTGAGAGGAAAACGGTGTGGCTTGCATTTTGGAAAGAATGCATGTTTTGTTTTGGGCCCCTCTGTTGTGCTATCTACAAATGAAGCACATGGAAAAGAAATAGCTTTTGGGTAACAGCTTAACTTGCCATTTATTGCACTGGGAGCAGGAGCTGTTTCCCTGGGAATTCTTCCGTGCATCTCTCTAGTGAGCTCTCTACAGTGGGTTCCCCACACCAGGCTGCCCTATTCCTTCCTGCCACTGAGAGTATGGGAGCCCTTCACTGCGGGTTCCATCCACAGCTGAGCAAGGCATTTCCAAGGGGAAACCTTCATTTTGTCAAGATTAAGGGAAGTAACACAAAGACAGGCAATTAGAGGTCTTTGGCACCAGTGATTGTCCTGTTAGGCACAGAAACAGGTGAGCACTCGGGAGAATTCCCTGTCCATGTGATCCTGCACATCTGGAGTCCTAAAGACCACTCAAAGAAATATTTCCCTGACTTAGGAATGGGAAGCTTACTGTTGAAGTCAAACTCTCCAGCTCTCTAAGATAACAAAACCCTGTAAAACAAATTAATGTTTGGTAAATTCTTTTCTAAACCATGACTATAAACCAGCTGATGAAACCTTCGTTCTCCATTACTGCTCTGTAACCAATGAAGTAGTTTTTTGGGGAGGAATCACTCCCTAATAAGGATCGTTATGTTGTGTATGTGTTAAATACACTAGATACTTGATTTCACTCTGTTTTAGAAGCCTGTGAGGACAAGCACTGGATACTACAGAGCAGGAATGTATTGCATCAGAGGTTATCCACTGTGCTGTGGAATAGCTCCTCATCTCCCTGGGTGACACACTTCTGGGAAAATCTGAGCAGCTGTTCTAAGCTTCACTGGTGTGACCTCCAGAGACAGAGGCCATCACTCTATAGCTGGACCTTGCAAATAAACACATGCTTTGGATCTGAATCTGGTGTGGCTCTAATGTAAACATGTGTCAGCTCTCAGCTGAGTTATCGTGTTGTTGGTTGCTGAACAATATCCTTGGTTTCTACTTAGAAAAATGTAAGAATTATGGGGTTTTTTATTAAGAAAACTAGCAAAAAGACTGAAAAGAAATGCAACTCAGGTCACCAAATTAACATTTTTAATGTCTTTTTGCACCAGCTGAGTGTCTTGCCTTGTAATCTTTAATGCTGTTTTCAAAGGGGTCCTGTATTCCTGAGGATCCTACTGACTTTATGTGGAGTTGGAAGTACTTAAGATTTTCTGATTTTACTCTTATTCAGCAAAATGAGAGTATAACAGGCACCATGCTTTATTACTTACTGTTAAGCACTGTAAGTTTAGGGTCAAGGCTTGCAGACATCTAATCAATATAAGAATGCTGAGTTACAGGTATTTTAACAGGTTATTTTGTAATGCAACGAGGAAAGAAAATTTCCATAAAAGCGACTAACAGAATTATGTAGTAATCTTCTAAATAGTTGTTTTTCTGTGACATGTGCTGGACAGTGGAGCACATTTATTTCCAGAGTTTTATTTTTGATCTTTGACAATGTACATTTGATCCACCACTAGATTCATACCCCTTGATTTCCTAAGAACATATCCTGCCTTAAACTTCCTTCCAGCCACATACGTGATCCTTGTTATACCTGTGAGCATAGTGGAACCTAATGCTTAGAAGTTCGGGGTAATGTTGGTAAGGAATTTAATTTATTCTATCATTGCCTTCCTCTCTTTGTTGAGGGTACTCCAGAATGCATTTTTATTTAAAAAATTTGAAGGAAGAAAACAGTAAAGATGGACTGCAGCATTCAGAGTATGTTTTCAGTGCAGGTAAAACCAGATGCTCTGAATTATTTCTCCTGACTTAGGTAACTCTGTTTAAAGTACCAAAAAAGGCAAAGTAGTGGGAGAAAGAGTATTTATAGCTCATCAAAAGGTTCCTTTTAGCTTGCCTTGAGCTCATCTGAGATTCATGCCTTTCCCATGCAGTGCTTTGGTAGATTGTAACCAGACCAGTGTATTTCAAGTCACGTGTCTTTCTGTGCCTCTGTGCTGTGTTACGTGGAGCCAGAAGTTCTACCTTCAGTATGAATATCCTCCTTTAGCTTTGTCCACTCACAGTTCAGTCAGTTTGCTGGAAGTGATTTAATCCTACAATGCTTCATCTGTCTTCTGGAGATTGTGGGCTGTTAGTTTAATCTGTTTCCAAGAAGTGCAGAACAACTCAAAGTGTGTTTTCATCACCACCTGTTCTGGAGAGGGCCATCCCTCCCTCTGGCAGTGCTGCAGCTGCCCAGCTCCTGGCCCTGCCTTCTCCTACATGGGAAATACTCAGAGTGGAGTTAATGACCTTGGTACAGTGGTGCAGATATTGAGGTGAGTGTCAGATGAGTTTGGCACCATTCAGCCTTCTCTGGAGACTGATTGCTGAGCTTGTTTGGCTTTGGAGTTGCATGGGAGTTTGACTTATTTTTCTCTATTGATTCTGTCTGGTTTGAGTTTTCTTTCAGCTTTTCCTGTTGAATCTATTGCTCACACCACGTGCTGCAGAGCATTTGGTGTAGGAAAAACTGTCTCAGAAGTCCTCCTGGTATGAAAGAATAGTGTATTCAGACAGATATTTCTGTGCTGACATGTCTTGCAGTTATGTATCAGCCTATAATCTGAAGCAGCTAATATTCTCACAGCTACTCCGGATGTTTTCTTTAATGTGCATACGCAGCTGTTACTTGCAAGGCAAAGTTATAAACATTATTTTCTGGCTTCCTTGAAAACAAAAAATATCCTGTTTAAGTTTATCAATTTCATGTTTCTTCTTTAGTTATAGATTCAAAAACACTACAGGGAGAAAAGGGAGAGCACAGTTTCAATGCTCCTGGAACATTTGTCATTGAAAATACAACTGTTGAATTTCAGAAGAGTACAGACAGGGAAATCATAAAGATCCAGGGACCTCTTGGAGCAGATTTCATTATCAAGGTGGGATGTGTGTATGTACAAAGCTACAAAGTTATTGCAAGTATGTGCAGCAAAGTGGGTGGGTGTCCATCAGGTTGCAGCAGTACAAGAAAATCTTTTAGCTAGCAAGTAAGAAATCCTAATTACAGTTCAGAGTTCATTTCTGCTATGTAAATCCAAACAATTTAAGATGTTAGAAGATTAATGTCTTTCCTGTGGTGGAAAGTGCCACAGGATCTTTAATGGTAAAAATGGCCAGGAGTTTTGTTTTCTGTATTGCTTAAAGAGTATCAGTGTGACCCTGTGCAGCAGATTGAGCTAATCCAGTTGCAGACTGCCACCTACTGAACCTGAGCATTGCTCCCAGCAGTGCCCTGCAATCCCCCTTAGATTTTGCTAATCCACCACTGACCATTTCTAATCCTTCTAAGTATCCTTTGTACCCAGACCACATGCCAAAGGCTTGCATCACACATTAAGATGTAGAGAAACATACCAATATTTTACAGCCAAAGGAAGACACGGAAATGACAAATGTTTCAGTATTATCACACCGCTTGGCTTGATTGGTCACATTTTAGAAATAGAATTTGAGTAGTTTTCTTTTGCACCTGCAGTATCACTTATGCAGTTGGATTTGCCTGACTCTGAATCAGGATGCTTGGATCACTTGCAGACTTCTCTCTGCAGCAAATTTTAACATTTTTGCTAACAAAGAGATAGAAGAATGCAGTTAGGAGCTCTGCCATTCCAGGACAGCTAATCAATCATATTAGTACCTTGAATAATTTGGAAAAAACCACAAAGTTTCACATATTTGGCTATTGGGAATTTAAATTTGGTGGTTACTGTAGACTTTCTAGAGGTTTTATGCCTGTTATCTTACTCTCTGCACTACTGTTATGTATGAAATATGTTTTGAAATTACATGAACTGTTGAGTGCAGTGTACAAATGTGTTTTAATGGAGATTTCTTCAGACCAGGTACTCTGGATCTAAAGAGAGTGTGGTTCAGTTCTTTTTCTATCAACCCATCAGTCATCAATGGAGACAAACAGAGTTCTTCCCCTGCACAGTGACATGTGGAGGAGGTGAGTAATGGCCGTTTTTTAGGAGTGATAACAACTGAAGATTAAAGGTAGCTGGTTTACAACCTTTTTTCTGCATTTTTATTGATTAAATGTTTGTGTTTCTTTGTGCACAGATTAATTCTTCAGCAAATAAAGAAAAAAAGAATAGCAGATAAGTAGGTTGGTTAAGCCACTGTCAGCACAGGGTTTTTTATATGTTATGTTGCTTGAAGTCATGTTCTTCCACAGACAGTGTTCAGTTGAGTAAGAATGTTGACTAAGACATAAGGTTGTGACATTCAAAAGGGAACATTGCAATTCATAAAAGATATTTTGGGAAAGTAAGCGAAGAAACAATTACATTTTAAAATAAGAGTAATCAAAAAATGTAGGAAGAAGATATTTCTGGTCTCAGTAGTAGACATGAGGGAGAGTTTTAGACCTTTTCGCTGAGAAATGAGTTACACAGAAAGCAGAGTAAGTAAATAGAATTTAAAGAACAACTACTATCAATATCTTAGTCTGTCTGATCTTAAACATTTAGTCCTGATGGTAGTTAGAGCAGCATGTGGTGGGCATCTACTCCTGGTTTATACATGCAGTTTAGATGAAGTGTAGCTCAGCTCTGCTGCGGCTCATCCAGCCCAGCCCACTGCCTGTCATGTCTGGTTCTGTGAAGAAAGCCTGGGCTCATGGTAGGAGGGGTGTGTGACACTGCAGATAGTTATTTCCCTCCGGCCAGCATTACCCGGGTCACCTGGAAAACAGACCAGGATGCGAGTGATACTGAGGCAGGGATTTTCTGGAGAGTGCAAATATGGTTTAAAGAGTTACTTGGGACATGAATAAAGAGAGTGAGAGATGCTTAAAGTACAAGCAGAGTCTGGAGATCTTTTGATGGACCATCCGTTTTGGCACTTGCACCTCCCTGTAATCTGAAATGCAGACAATATATGTGTATAATATGTAGTCCCACAGGAAACTACTGTATCTTATGAGATACTTGGCCTCATGAAGTGTGATTCTTGCTGGAGCCGTGAGTGGCAATGCATATCCTCTGATGATTCCATCACACTGTGTTTATAATCTTTTTCCTTAACCTGTCTGACAAGGGAAGAAGTATGAAGCATCACAGCTACTTTCGAGGACTGCATGTAAACACTGGATAACTCAAGGGAGTATTTACCTTCAAAGGTATTGGCTCAAATCCAGTCTTTTTCAGACTGGTCTAATGGTTTGAAAATTATAGCTACATGTCAATCTGTTTGAAGTTATCCAGGGTTTTCAAAGCCCTACTTTGTAGCTGCATGCCTACAATGTGAAACTGGTACCTTCATCATGGGGCTTGGCAGTCCTCAGGGGTTCAGGAACTGAAGAAGCACAAAACCCAAGCTCCTCTGCCGTGAAGGTGGTAGTGTTAAGGATGGTCTATGTTGGAGGCATGCAGGGAAGTTGTATTGCAGCTGCCTGGCTCTAACCTGTTCCCTGAAGGTGTTTTTAGTGTCCAGATTGTTTGGCATCTTGTACTGACAGTAAAAGAAGATGTTCCTCACAACAGGGACTTGGAATTGGAGTTAGTGCACTGCCATTCCTCCCTTGGATGCTGTTTCTACATTTAATTCTGTAACCTCCATGTGCTGGAAGGGGCATCTCAGAGAGCACAGTCAAGCTTTCATGTGCAAGAATGTTTGAAAATTGTGTTTCTTCTGTTTGAAAGTGCTGTATCTTCTGGATCCTTTCAGTACTTAGGAAAACTGGAACATAGATGCTTTGAGCACTGGAACTGCTTAGTTCTTTATGGTTGTCACTCATGCATGATGACACTTTGGATCAGCCAAGAGCCATTGATATACAATACTTAGAATTTTCAGTAGACACTGGGACTTGTGCTGTTAGTTTACTGAGACTACTTGCTTTTAATTCTTGTGGTTTCAAACTTTTTTTCTTTGCACATACCAGAACATCCTCCTTCTCTTGCTTTAAGTCCAAGTAAGCTTTTTTGAATGAGTCTTTTTTTCTTAGCCAAAAATGAACCTAGTAGTTTAAAAAACTCAGATCCCTTCTTGTAACCAGTATCCACACAGATTTATTTTTTTTTTCACCAAGTAGTTCAAGTTTTCCTTTGTTGGCTCTTCAACTAGGAATGTTCTTGAACCTATTTCTTGGTTTTTTACAGTTTCTTAGCAATGTTTTTGGATCTCATCTTCAGTTTCTCTGGCTTTCTGTTTCAAGTACTTTTTTTAGCATAAATGACTGTGTAATGTAGCTCTCCAACATACATGGTAACTTCTCCTTTGGGAGGGAAGTTCTAAGTTGTGGAACATGTACTAGAACCATATGACTTTGTAGGTTTGCCTTGTGACAGGTGAGCTGGTGCAGTACTTACATTCTTGCATCACATGGAAGTATGTATGCCTTTACTCTTACCCTTAGAATGTTATTAGAATAAAGTGCCAAAATCTCATCTGGTGTTAAACCAGGTTAATATAGTTGTTATTCTGAATTACCTTTAAATGAAAGTCTGGTTGTGCATGTTCCTGCTCACTGTTTCCTTGTTTAAAAGCAAGCAAAAAAGTAGTAAAACAGAAAATCAATTCACTGGGCAGCACATTATTGGGGGTAGGAGATAAGGCTGTTTTCATTTCTATCTATTAAAAAAAAATTAACTTTGCTTCTGCATTAGGTTATCAGCTCAATTCAGCTGAATGCGTGGACATTCGTCTGAAGCGCGTTGTTCCCGACCACTATTGCCATTATCACCCAGAAAACAAGAAACCAAAGCCCAAGCTAAAAGAATGCAACATGGATCCCTGCCCCTCTAGGTCTGTGTGACAAACAGATTTGTGTGTGATATGGTTGGTTACTAAGGAACTGACAACTGTATTTACTTAATTTCCATTCTTTTCATCTTTAAGGCTTCATAATCTTGGTTGATTATTGCTCATGTTAAAGGCTGGTAGTCCTACCAATGGATTTGTGCCACTTCTACAGTGTTGCAGAGTAGAACACTTTGCTTATACAGGGACACTGGAAGTACCAGTATGTTCAAGGGCTTGTTCTCCTTTGTCTTTTGCTGAGAAGTACAGCTCTAGCATGAGGGTTTTGTGAGGTTGTGTGAGGAGGGCAGATTGCTTGCCTACTTCTGGGTTTATGGATACTACCATTCAGGATTTCTCAGTAGTCAGACAGGAACTCCAGTCAGCACACAAGTTTTGCACATGGTTTAACTTATTCGTTTACCTACCATGAAAGTTTGATTCTTCATTGGTACTGTAGAGTTGACATTTTAGTGACTAAAGCTTGGATTTACTTGTTTGGGTTTTTTTGAACTAGGAATTAAAAAAAGAATATCATTCAAAGAAAATATCCTTGTGGTACAAATGCCCCAGGATATTAATGCCAAATTGTAAAGGCTGTAGTACACATAAATTGTATTGAATTGCACTGCAGTATTTAAAACTAACTTTTGGATTGTCTGGTGAGGTTTCCTGGCTGTGCTAAAGAATCTTAAAATAACATCACAGTATCAAGTCCCAGAACCTTGTATTAATATGCCAGCTGGCCAAGCTAGAGTTATATGCAAGAAGAAAAGGAAACACTCTCAATGGATTTCATTTCCTATAGCTAAACTGTCCATTTCCTTTCATTCCTGTTGAACGTAATTGTTGATAGTGACCTCTAACAGTTATAGATGTGCAGACTTTCAAGACTTTTCCTGAAGAGCTGATCACTGTATGGAGCAGAAAGACTTCAGTAATGCTTGATGGCAATGGGTGCCAAATGTTCCAAAGCTGGAATGGGAAAATTAAGGAAAGAAAGGGCATAATTGTATTTTACCTTGCAAATTTAGTTTATAGAGCCAGGAAAAGAGAAGTACTACCAGCATAATACTGTATTTCTTAGCATCGGAATAAGGCTTTCTACTGTGTGGTTCAAATGAAGCAGCTCCAGAAGGGTCCTAAGTACCATTCAGGCCCTATCTAGGATAAATCCTGCGATGCATTTTTTTCCCTGACACTCATGTTTCTCAGCAGTCTTTGTTACAGATATAAGTAGATATTTTCCTGTTAATAAAGTAGCACAGACCTAAAGGATTACTGATAATAAATTTCTCTGCTGAAGACTTGCTCGTTTAATATTTTATGATGGTATGAAACAGAGAAACTCTATGGTGAATAGTCCTCTATCCATGAAGGAAAGGTAAGATAATACAATTCATTGTTTGACCCAAGGCTAATGTGTAATAACTGAAGATTCCTTCATTTCACATTGGGAATTACTTACTTTAAGCATGATCACATACAAGTATGTCCTGGATGTACAGTTTTGGGTATGAGAAATAATGATGCAATATTTATTTTTTTGACAGTGATGGATTTAAAGAAATCATGCCCTATGATCACTTCCAGCCCCTCCCTCGGTATGTATAATCGGGATAGCACGTGTTTCAGCATCTGAACAATTTTCACTGCCAATATACTATTTGAGTGCTAAGATAATGGAACATCTTCTGACTTTTTGCTACACAGGAGAGCAAGTTTAGAACAGTCCTGTAAACATTTCTGAAGCCTGTGATTTATTCAGTGTGTTCTGGATGATTAGCTTAGCAGTAAGGGGTTACTATGCTCTTCTTGAAAATACCAATGTGAAGTCTTGAAAATAAAGAGTTGTCCTCCTAAACCTTCTCCTGCTGTAGTGCTGAGAAGAATATGTTATTTAAACTGCATGTATGAATTCCTGACTTGAAATCTTTTTACTTTAAAGATGAATGCCATTTTATAGGAGACATCTCCCTATGTTACAGGACTCTAGAATTTCTTTTTCCTTTGAGAGGTCTGATTCTTCTACTCTTCTTTGTACCTACAGTCTATTTAAACATCAAGGCTGACATGTCACTTTCAAGATACCGATTTATCTGAACAACTTTTTTTCTTTTTGTAATCTGAAGCAATTACAAGGATTTAAAACTTCTTTGGAAGCCTGAGATGTTTTGTAAAGAATGTTAGGACTAAAATGCACTGAGCCACATTTACTGATACTGCAAAGAATTATAGCTGATCGAGTTAGATGCATATTTATCTGAGTTCAACCTCTGCTTTATTATGTCATGAAATGAATAATGTGTATTTTCCTAAAGAAGTAAAGATATGAAGTAATAAGAATGAAATCATAGACTTGCACGGCTCAGTGGAGCTACTGATTACAGCTGATATAAATGTCATAGTTTATTTCTGGAACAATTTGTCCTTGTGGATCTGCTGTCCTGTGATGTACTTTGGCTTTCATACACAGGCTGAGATTTTTTTTCCCTCTACAGCTTCATCCTGTAAAGTTCTCTAATTATATTGTGTGTCTCTCTCCTTCCATTTCTTCTGCCAATTCCTTTGTACTTCAGATCTCTTCTGGAACTCAGCACAATGTATTTACACAAGTACTTCATCTTCTGAACCACTTAGGGCTTGGAGACCACTTGGAAGAGAAATTTAATCCCCATTTCTGTGCTTTACTATGCTCAGTACATTTGCATGACACTGTGATGAAATAGATTATGTCTGTGATAAAGCTGCGGGCAGGTTCTCTTCTTTCAAACTCTGAGCACTACAGACAGAGCCCCACCTGATTTCAGCACCTCGGGGTGTCCTGTCAGAAGGTATCGTGGCCTTCCTGGGTGATGCTTCAGAGTAAGGACTGTAAAGCAGCAGGCAGCCAAACAGGGCTCAGAGCTGATGCCAGCAGGAAGGAGAGGGGAAACAGGCTGTGTTCTACTGGGAGGGCTCATAAGGAAACAAAACAAAGATGTAGAAAAAGCTTTTCTTACAGGAATTTCTGAAAGAAAGCAGCAGCTGAAGCAGACAGTTGTTTACCTGCATCATGAGGTGACTCTGGTCCAACGCAGACACGAGTCTTGCTCCCAGGTGGCGGGATTTGTTTTTGCTGTTCCCTGTCAAGTACCTGGAATGCTTTAGCCTGTGCCAGTTCTGCTGGACTTCTACCTTTTCTTTTTGCTTCCTCTTTTCTTACCAGTTTCTTCCGTGCTGACACAGGACTGTTCTTGCAAAGCGGTCGGAAAACCAAAATATTGTAGATAGTGTGGAGCAAAGCTGCACAGGCTCCCTCAGCCTGAGCAGCAGTGCAGCATCACACCTCCTCTGGAACACGAGGCCGTGTGGAGGGCTGCTCTGCAGGCCTGTGGTGTTCACCACGGCTTGCCCATTCACACGAGGAAGTTGTGGGGAAGTCGTGGTGCGCACCACAAAGTCTTGAAAGAGTTCTCCTGTGGCTACAGTTGTAAATGCCCTCACTGAAATATTTTTACAGATGGAGAATTCTTTTGAAATAAATAGAAAAATTTCCCAGGATAAAAATTTTCTTTTAAAGCTCTTGGAATGCCTCCATTTATTTCAGACTTGTTGGACTGTTGAGGATCCCTTGACAGCTGTGGGTTCTGGAAAGTATCTCCTTGACTGCTTGCCCAAGACCCCCCTTTTCCCCAGTAGCCACGGACCTCACTCCATCTTGAAAATGCTTGTGGGAGTGTGGGATCTGGAGTGTATTTGAAACTGATGAGATAAAGAAAAACAACTGTAAAACTTCACGCTATAAACACTTGCAAGACTTGTATTACACATAGCACAGTGAGCCTTACCTCTATAAATCCACGAGCTGCTAATTCATTAAATAGTTAATTGCTCTTTAGTTCCTGACTTTTTTGAAAGAAAATGAGTTAACACTGGCCATTTATATAAGTCAAAAAATAATGTAACTGTTGCTTTTAAAATGTGTTTTGTACTTGTGATATGATACCAGTATCTCAGCACACAGCTTTTTTCAGAATTCTTTTGCATATATACTCTGTGGTTAATGTTCCATGGCTTGTGTTGCATTTCATGCTCGTTCTTCTGTTGGGCTTAAGCATGATTAATATGTTTTTGTAGGCAGCCTAATGAATTGCTTAAAATAGGAAGTGTCCTTGATTTACCTGCTGCATCAGAAAAATTATTTAGTAGTTGCTTAAATTTATCTTTGCTTCATCAGTCATACTTCCTTTGTGATAGCCAAGTTACTCTTGATTAATTGATTTTGGTTGGATACTGCAGTACTTGCTGAGTCCATTGTTCATAATGGATGTAATTATTTTCATGATCCTTTCTGAGCCTCTGCAGTTGTAACAGAAGTTTTATCTAGCAAGGCATTGATAAATCTGAAGATGTAGTGCAGGACTCAGTCATTTCCCAGGGTTTGTCTTTGATTTGGGTGGGCGGTGAAAAGAAAGCGAGAGATAAGAGGTGAAGGGTGAGGAAATAGTGTGTGGGGATCATTTGAACGGATAGACAAATGCTGTAAAAGAAGATGGTTATCTCTAAATATGACAGGGGCAGGATATTATTGAATTTAGGGGGTTTTGAGAGGTTGTTTGCTTAAATGTACGTTCATGCTAAGGCCCAGATATAAATGAAACTGAGTTTGTAGCCTAAAAACCTCCATGTAATTCTCACTTCAGATGGTGCAACATTTTCTGTCTTTATTGTAATTAGGTCTAAGATTGTGAATAGATGTCCGTTTTGAAGATATTCCTCCCAGAATGTTGTTTATTATCCCTCTATTACCCCACAGCTCTGCTGGTTGACAGGGGTTTTTAAATCTTAAATTTTCCTTAATCTGTGCATTGCCCTGCTTCAGGAGGAATCAGCCAAAACAGCTGGAATGAATGAGCATCTGCATTTTGCTTGAAACAAGCTGGAAGGTGGTAATACAAGGTCATTTAATGGCATTTTAACAAGGGTGGAAAACTCTTGCAGAACTGCAGTGATGACCAGCCACATGGTACCTCTGACAGTGTAATTTCTTCACAGTCCTTGTATTTGAAGGCAGTTTGATATGAAATGTCAGGGTTTACCCAAAGTATTAGAGTTCCCATTAAAATCCATTCATGAAATATTTTTTAAGGGTAGTCTGAATGATGTGGGCAGTGATGAGCAACTGTGATTAATAACACCCTCAGTCAGGACAGCCAGATCTGCCTTTGTCTTTGGGCTTCATAGCATCTCACGTACCTGGGCTTCTTGGCCTCTGTCAATGGTAATAACAGTCTGTGTGGCCATGTAAATTAACTGTCAAAAATGTTCTGTTGAGATGAGTTAGACTATTTGCAAGTAAATTTATTCCAGTTTATTCCAGTTCAGTATATTCATGGTCTTTAACTTCTCTATGAGCATAGGATTTTCAGTTATTTTTGGAAATACTCTTAAATTTGTATTTGTTTTTCTTCTGACTTTGTACATGAATTTAAGGCTGGAATAATGCAGTGTGATTCTATATATATGTGTGGTGAGAATCCAGCAAACAAAGTATCAGTGGGCTGTAATTGACATTACGGTTGGATTCAGTATTTTGTTCTTTTAATGGAGGTTACTGGAATGAAAAATAGCCTTATTTTTAATGTATCTGAGTTCTTTTTCCAGGTGGGAACATAATCCATGGACTGCATGTTCAGTTTCCTGTGGGGGTGGTATTCAGAGGAGAAGTTTCGTGTGTGTAGAGGAGACCATTCATGGAGAGATACTGCAAGTGGAAGAATGGAAATGCATGTATGCCCCAAAGCCCAAAGTCATTCAGACCTGCAATCTGTTTGATTGTCCCAAATGGGTGGCAATGGAATGGTCTCAAGTAAGTTGAAAAGTAATTTGGACCTTGATTCTTGTTTTCTGAAGAAAGCCTCGAGTCTTACTATGTGTTTATGAGCACAGGGCTTTTAGAAAAGTATGGCCTTGAAAGAGAATTCATAGTACTTACTAGGAAAAGTTTGCACTAAGCAATTCTGCCTGATAATCAAAATGTTAATGTGTCCACGTGGAGAAAAATGCATGTAGAATTCTTTATGCCTATTGAATTCCTGCTTTACATGGAGGAGAAGTTAGAGACAGAGGTCAGGTCCCTTTGCAATCAGGTCATTTATGTCTCAATTCTTGATAAATGTGGTATTTCACTGGATATAGGAGCTAAAGGCATGTCTGTCTTAGGGGCTGGCAAGCCTGCAAGGGTGATTTTCCAGCATTCTTACCTTTCATTACAGTAACTAGAGCATAAGCCAATTTATGCTGGCTGTGGTTATCTGATACAGCCAGATAGCTCAGCACTCCTATAATTCTTTAGTTCATCCAGATGACATCACTGACATAAGCGTAGAAACTGCAGCTTGCCTGACCCAGCTTTAACTGGAAATGACCACTGTGAGAGGGTGTATTCTCAGTGCACAGCCACCTCTGGTTCAGACTGTTGCCAATCAGATAAGCTTTACAGAATCCCAAGAAATTTGCATTCCCAAGACTTAGACATTTTTTTTTTCCAGCATCAACCTTTTCTTTAGTCGCTTAGCAATGCAGGGACAGATTCATGCATCCCTGTGCAAAAGCTTTAGCGAGCACATCCTCAGTACTTGTAATTTCCTTTTCAAAAGTATTTGTAAATACAACAAAGTATCAGGTTGAGATGGTTGTGTTGTGTCCTGCAGTGCACAGTGACCTGCGGCCGGGGCCTGCGGTACCGAGTGGTGCTGTGTATTGACCACCGCGGGCAGCACGTCGGGGGCTGCAATCCACAGCTTAAACTACACATAAAAGAGGAGTGCATCGTGCCAGTACCATGCTACAAGCCAAAAGGTAACTGGAATTTTGTCTGGGTCTGTTATTGTTTTACATTTTTGTTCAGAGAATTAAAAGCCCCTGGTAACCTTTTTCAGAAATGCCAGAATCTGGAATTTACTAGGACTTATTTCAGTCTTGGCAGAAGCAAGCACTTTAATTATTGGTCCTAGGAAAAGTGCCCTGCTGATACTTTTTGCTGATAATGTGGCCAGACTGTCATGAGGTGAACGTGCAAACTAAATCTATACAGTCTGGTCAAACTGGGAAAACGAGAATTAATGAGCTTAACATGGAGAGAAGAAGTTGTACAACAATATTTTACATGGGAATGACACTCCATATGTATCACCTGCGATCTTGTTTGTTTGCTCTCATTCGTTGTGTCAGCATTCTCAGTGGGCCTCAGCCATTCATTAAATGATAATCAACTATTTTCCTTTTCTGTTCTCCATTTCTGCATATTTGCACATTTGAAGTGAAAAGTGGAGCTTCATCATTATGAAGTTCTCTAGCAAATTTTGTTCTATTATCCAACGTATCGTTATTCAAAGGCACTGATCAGTAAGCAATGTTAAGTGCTAAGGTGTGAATAATGCTGACATCTACTTATTGCTTTGGTTTTGGAGGAATTACTGAATATTTTGGGGTTTTTTTTCTCTACCAGAAAAAAGTCCCGTGGAAGCAAAATTGCCATGGTTTAAACAGGCCCATGAACTGGAAGAGACCATAACAGCCTCAGAAGAGCCAACGTAAGTACCTTGTCTTGTACAGTGAAGGAGCATTTCCAGTGTGTTTTGCAGACTCTGTTGCTGTGCAGTTTGCTTTCACAGTTGGCCCTCCTTGGGACATGAGTTGTGTTGTGAGCTGTTCCTAATTTTACACCTTAGTGGCCTTGCCTCTGGAGCTCCTGTTCTGGATGATACAGAGCTACACTATTACAGTGTCCCTATATCATTCAAGCAATTCAAAGGGATCTTAATTCAGCCTAATTAAGCCCTAGTTAATGCATATGGAAACATTTCAGTAGATATAAATTAAATAAATTCTCTTCTATCCCAGTCAGAGCTGTTACCTCAAGAATGTAGTGGTCGTATTAAAACTTAAGAGGTACTTTGTAGGGTTGCCAGGATTTCCTTGGGGGGGAGACCAATGCATAAAGAAAGTGAGAAAAACCTGCTGATCTCTGAGTTTACTTTAATCTGTGGGGTAAGTTGTGCTCTTTTACATGTCTGTATGTGTGAAATAACATGGATTTTGTGAGTCCCCTTAAAAACTGATGAGCATGGGCCTTGCAAGTCCTGGGGATGAAAACATAACTTAAATCCAGCTCCACTTGTATGTTAGGCCATTCATACAATTGTTTATATCCCCTGTGTACATTTTATGCATGCATACATATTTACATGGATATGGAGTGTTTTCAATATGTAGCATCTAAATTTCTAAAAATACTAACTTTCTGCAAGGTTTTCATGAAAGATTTAGAGCAGTATTTTGTTGTGCTTTGCAGAATCCTGCACTCTTTTGTAATAATGCGAGTTTGAAATAATTTAGGTGAGCTTACTGAATTGACTTTGGATTTATATTGGTCTGAGAGTGGAGTATGCCCTGTGCTTATTTTTCTGCTTCCATCCAGCTATTCCTGAGTTTTGGCACACATGCAGCAACAGGTGTGATCATGAGTAATAAAATCTTTACACCTGCACTGACTCACAGAAGAAACCTCTTGCCAAACAGGTGTTTATGTAGTTATGGTGACTGTACTTTAAAGTTTTCACTGCTCTAGCCTCTCAAGTCAAGTGTCAACCTACTGTGAGCAGTTATTTCACTCCCCAAATTGGTGGCCCTCATTTCAGGCAGGGTAGTAGCAAAGACATAAAAATAAAGTGCGATTGTCGAAAGGGGTGATGCAATCAAATGTGCCTGTTGAATGTCAGCATAGCAGAATGAAGGTGTATGAGGCCACTTCTAAAGAGGGTTCAGCATGAAGCTATAAAGAAAATCATCTCTAGCATTACAAAATCGTGCTGTGGCAACTGTGAGCTCATGCAGTTTCTAGGTTTTTAGGGTCCTTCAGCATCAGTCTGACAGAACAGCAAGAGGGATGGGCAGGCACACAGCATCTGGTTCAGAGTGTGTATGGGATATACTAGAGCTGACCTGGAAACTATTGTGGGTTCCCTTATACCTTCCTGACAAAGAAATCAGCAATTAATCCTTCCTAGCCATGACAGATGTATTCCTCTGCAGCCTCACCGTGAGAATGAAGCCACGTGTTCGAGTTCCCAGTGCATGTCCTGTCACACCTGTGCAGTTTTTCAGTTTCCTGGATCTTTTTTTCTTCTTCACCTATTCTGGAGACCTAGATGTTTTTCATCTTTGGTTTATGATCCTGATCCTGTCCTGAGAACCGTCCTTCACATTTCCCAGTAGCATCTTCACCTAAGTCTGAAAGCTTCCTCCAACCACTTCTTGCCGCCGACTCCTCCCGGCCATCCCCTCTGGGCTGAGGTGTTGCTGAGGTGCTGTGTTTTCCTGATCTGGGTACTCTGGGCTCTCCTGGGACCCAGCTCTAACACTGCAGCCAGACTCCACTTTGGTTTCATATTACCTGTCTTCTGCTGCCAGCTGCTCGTACTTTAGTCTCCTAAGGAAGCTGGCAGGTAAGGGGAAATGCAAAATAACTGGTGCCTGACTTCATTCCTTTGTTGCAGTTTGTCTGTTGGTCATGTGGACAAGGGTTTTGCATTTCTCCATCAATGCTTTAAACCTCGTGTCCTCACTGCTCTGTTCCTTTCCCAGCTAGAGTCAGATTTTTGGGTCAGGGATAAAGTTTTAAAAAGAAACTGTAGCAATAACTTGTTACTTCTCCCAGAATAAATTATAACAAGATTTCCCTCTGTTTTGGATCTGTTTAACTTAGTTTTCTGTAATTTACACATGACACAGTGATAACTCATAGTCCACCTCTGTCTAGCAGGGCACTTATGATTTCCTTGGTAAAATGCCATCACTTTTAATTTTAGCTATTCTCTTGTCATGCAAACTTAAACCACAATATGAAGTCTCAACTTCTAGTACATCCACTTATTATAACCATCTTTCTATGCTTTTGTGTGATATTTTAGTTGATAATGAATAAGAGAATAAATGCAGCTGTGTTTTAGAACCCACAAGTGCTGGATATGCCAAAAGTAGCTTGTGGAAGATAAATATTCCTGCTGCTGTGGTCTACCACGGCTGGTGTCCTGAATTTACATAGAGGGGAACGTTCAAAAGCTTCTTTTTTTCATTATTAGCAAAATAAAAAATGACTGTCCTTAAAGTGAGGCCAAGAAAAATGTAGGTCTGACCTTTTTAGTTTTCAGTTGTGGAATGTGATGACAGTTGATACCAATCATTATTTTAAATGTTCTTCCCTTGAGCCTTCTTAGTTACAGTGGGATTCACAGATATGATCCAGCAAGTTTTTGCATCCTTTTTGTTAGTCCTAAGTTAAAGAAATAGACACCTCAACTGCTTTTCCATGTTATGGCTTAGAACAAAACTAAAGTGGTTTCAAAAACTGATACATTTTTTAGTAATATGAGCTAAAAAGTGATCACTGTGCTTCTGTGGTTGTACTTACTGCATGTGAAATGCAATGTCTGTTCTAAAGGTTTGCACTCATTGTGCTGGAGTAATTTTCACAGAAATATCCTCATTGTGCCTTTGGTGATAGAGAATTACCAATTTTTCACAGCTCCTTCCAGCTCTGAAAGCAGGCTGGTGGTTTTGTCCAATGTGGATAAAACCAGCAGTGTGATTGTTTAGGGCAGGCAGAGGTGGTGCTGCGGGGGGGGCACGTTGTCAGCATTGTGGAAGTTCTGCCCCAGTAACAGCCAACATTTGAGATAATTCAGACTTTTGTCCAAGCCCCTTGGTGCACTAGAACTGGGAATATTACAAAAGCAGCCTTTTTTTAATTCAAGATTTAGGCATTTCCTGTGCTGAGAGCAAGAACTACAAGCATGAGGAAAAAAACCAAAATAAATTAAGAAACACAATGTTTTCAAAGTCTTTAGGAAGCTGCAGAGGGCTGTGCTGAGTTCAGTTTTCAGTTCAGATTCAGTTTGTTTTTGTTGGGCTTGTTCTGTCCCAGTTTTATCCTCAGTAATTTGGGTCACTGTTTCATTTCCCAGGTGACCCTGCACTGGCTTTTACAGTGTGTGCCAGGTGAATGCACATTGCCATAGTGTTGGAGTGACAGCACTGCAGCACAGACGTGCCCTCCTCTGCCTCTGTCCTGGGTGCATTATTTATACCTGCACAAAGGAGTACAGGAGCATTTTAGTTCTACACTGTGCTAGGAAGAACAACTGTACAAAAAGGCTGATTGTGAAAAGTTGAACCTGCTCAAATTTGTATTTTCCCATACTTTTCCTCTCTTTTTTTATCTTTTAATTCAGAAAAAAAGCCTTGTATACAAATTTATTTAAATATCTCAGAATATTTTCAGTTACCACTGTCCTACCCATTATAAATTCCTGATGGTCTACAAGGCATTGTAGTACTTAGGTTCTTCTTGGTCCCAGCCTGAGATGACTCTGAGTGTATGCCCATTGAAGACAGGCTGAGTTTTCTTCAGGAAATACTGTGTCCAAACCATTGCCACATGTATGCTGTGAATGCCACTAAAAAATACATCACTTGTGGGCTTCGTAGAGTATGCTTTAATGACCTGTCACAGGCCTTGCTTTTGCATGTTAAGTATGAAGTAAAAATAAAAAAACCCCATCTGCCTGAACTACAAATTCAGATAAAATTCAGCTTTCTCATTGTCCAGTCAGTTCCTTGCTCTAATTTTGTCTTGTCAGTCTCCACTGGCTTCTGTTGAAGGTACTTAGTGTGACTTCAACATGATCATCTTTGGAGAAATTCTATAATTTAGGATTTCAGTAGTCATGTGACTGGTTTAGCTAGTGCCAATAAAATGTAATTTTGTGTTGTTTTTTTATCTTGCACTTCACTGAAAAAAATACCAGACACTAATATTCAACAGGAAAACCTCAATTGTAATATAGGCTTGCTATAAGTCAAAGAAAAAAATGCTCAGAATTTTCTGTGTTTCTTTATAAATAAATCGCTTGCTGAATGAATTGATTGCTGTGGTTCAAAATTTCCTTTAATTTATACAGGATTTCAAAAGAATGTGTTGTACATTATTTTTGGACTGTTTTAATGCACTCAAGTAATAGTACACAAAACTAGCACTAAATTCTGGTATGCTGCTGTCATGCTTTTACCAAAACAAGTTACTGTTTTCAGACCGAACTGTTAGGTGTGGTTGGAACATCAGCCAACCCTTTCAATTATAAATGTCCATCAATTTTATTTTTCTAATTAGGTACATAAATACAAATGGACTAAAAGTTGAGGGTTTTTTTCACAGAAGGAGAAGAAAGTAATCTTTCTTTTAAGCCTGTGCATGCTGGCCTTGATCCAATAAAGCACTTAAGCACAAGTTTCCCTCTGAACACATTATGGTCCCGCTGACTTCAAAGCACAGCTGATACGCTCAACGTTAGGCACGTGCTGAAGTGTTTCATTGGATGAGGGTGATCTTGCCATGGCCACCTTAGGTAGTTTGCATGGCTGTCTTTGAAAAGGCTGTGAGATCTGATGATGCTTCAGGGTCAAGCTGATTCTATCTGCTGGGGTAAGAGAAAACCTTCCTTTGCAGCTTTTCCCATGGGTGTTCCATGAGAATTTGTTTTCAGAAGCACCTGGACATTGACCCCAGCAGCTGTGCCCTCGGACTCAGTGGGCTGTTAGGTTGTACCACTAGGGCATTTGCCCAGATGTGATCACTGTAGGACACAGCCATCCATTATTTTGATGGTACTCTTCCAATAAAAATCAATATGGCCATCTCCTTGGAAGACTTGTGAAGGGATGAGCACTTGCAGTTCTCCTCATGCCAAGAGGAGCTGGGTGTAGTGAGCCCTTTACTGAGGTTTGTTTGGGACCACTGAGCTTTTAACAAAAATTGTGACACTGTTCAAAGAAACCTTGATGGGCTCTGATGTATTTATCATTGTAATAGAGTTGTACAGGTATTTCATTAACATTTCATTAAAGAATAACCAGATAACCTTACAGCTTGGAAATGGGAATAGTCTTTTCCCCCAGAGAAAGTCTGTGTTGGGTTCTATCCAAGTCACAGCCTGGGTGACTATCCCAAGGACTGAGTTGGGGTATTCTTACAGGCTGTCCACCCATCTGTTCTCCTTTCTTCTGTTTGGTTCTTCCTCTGTGTACACAGGCAAGAAATTACTGGCACAAGATGATAAACTGTCCACAGAATCAACCACACTGTTGACATTTTTCTGTGCTTACTGTGTATGCAGAGCCTAAATACTGATTTTTGTCTTACACAACTGTTCTTATATTTGTAAGGGAAAGATAATTCTTAATCCAAGGTAAGGGGAAAATATTTGAATTCTAATTTGCATCTTCCCTCCCAAATGCATTTTTAACATTGGTCAAATATATCCTCCTATATATCCTGGTGGTGTTTTGATCATCAGCTGCATTTGGACACATAATAAAGAGCAATCCTGTATCTGTAAAATAAGATTTTACTGTAGTTCATCAGGAGCATAAATGCTTTCTAATAAAAATGATGGATTATAGACTGTTCTGGTTAGAGCTCTGTACTGAAGGTGAGAAGCTGCTTACAAGATTGAACCTGAAGAACAGCCTGTGTTGGTGGATACTGGAGATAGCTGGATTTGAGAGGTGCTCCTTTTCTCTCTGCTGATTATTAGGATGACATAAGGTGAGGGCCTCTCAGGCTTAAACAGACTGCAAATATACTTCTGGCATACGTCCAAGTCTGTGCACCTGGACAGCTATTTTATATTGTATAGAAATATCTTCACGAATTCCTCCTTTTTTAACACTGAAGGAGTCTGAGAACAGGTTTAGGTGATGTCTGTTTTCCTCAAAAAATGATACAGCTTTCCCTATTCCTTATGATTATTTCTCTTCTTTTTCTAGGTCATCTTTTGTGAATTTTGGTGAATGGCTTGGGATGGGAAGCGAGTGAGAGACTTAAGGCACTTGACTGTATTCTATTTAAGCATCAAATAGTATGATGTATTGTCTGCTGTGTGTATAAACATACACTTAGGTGTTTTCTAACTATGCACACACAGACACAATTCCACAGAATAAAATGACAGTGTCTCCACTGCCCTCTGGTTGCTTGCAGGTTTATTCCTGAGCCCTGGTCCCCGTGCAGTGCCACATGTGGCAGTGGGGTACAGGTGCGGGACGTCAAGTGCCGAATTCTTCTCGCATTTACTCAGACCGAGGTTGAGCTGCCCGAGGAGGAATGTGAAGATGTGAAGCCACCAACAGAACGAGTCTGTCACCAGGTGTCCTGTGACAGTGATCCTGTCCCCTTCACACCAGAATTTTCACATGCTGAAGATGGCAATGTGATTTATGACTGGGAATACATTGGGTTTACTCCTTGTTCAGCCACATGTCTTGGAGGTACCTTTATTTATTTATTTATCATGAGTTGTAAGAATTTAGCGTTGTTTGATGTTGTTGGACCTTCTGTTAGGGTTACCCTAAACTAGCTGTATTGATCTGTAGGGAAACATGGAGCTAAAAGCTTTAACGTATTTCTAGATTATCCATAGTGTATTTCAAACTGCTTTGTTTCCTGTGTGAAAGACTGACTTTATTTGGTTAAGTAAAGTGCGAGAGGTTGATGCAGCATCTTTCTTTAGTCTTGATGCTCCAGGAGTCTCTGCCAGGTGGTCAATGGTACCAGCATATTTGATGCATCAGTGCTGGCAATATTTAGATGACGTGTCTTTTCTTAGGACCTGAAAGTATGTGGTGGCAGAGTTAAAATTCCCATGTTGATCCTTATCTTTCAAAATGCTGCCATTTTCTGCAGTACAGTAGGAATACAAAGTTGAAATTAGGGGGACTTGCTTTCAGCCTGACGAGCATGAGGATGGAAGAGGAGCTTGCTTCAGTCTCGGTGCTCTGTGTCACTCCATAGGCACTCTGTGCCATACATCTGTCTGCAAGTAGTTAGGCACATTCCTTTTTGGATGTAATCGAATCTCCTTGTCATCCTAAGTACATGTTACTAGACAAGGTTGCTGGTGTTGCTACTACATACTGTACTTTGGGACTGAACACAAGTTGAGTTATGAAGTGTTAAGTGGAGGCAGTGGAATTGTGAACACACCTATATATGACAGGACTGCTGACATCAGTGGGAAGTGAAGACAGTTGTACCCATAGAAGAAATAAAAAATATAGAAAAGGGGAGAACAGAAACAATTGAAAGCAGAGAGCCTGATAGAGCTCACAGACAGCAGCCTCCTTTGTGCTGTTCACCAGTTCAAACCTGGAAGACAAGAAGCTGGGAGGGGTGGATGCCCTAGAATGATATCAACAGGATGGTAAAGGATGGATAGTGCCTCCTTTATCACTTACTGCTGGTGTTTCCTGAGGGGGTTGATCCTTAGGAATAACAGCACATGTGATCACAGCAGCTGGAACATCCCATTCCCTGCACTGCCTGCAGTGGACATTGTGAGTGGCAAGGGAGGAGAGTCTGTGGTATGGGTAAGTATGTATAAACATGAGGTGGAAGTGACAGCTGTTGTGACTGAGTGTCTCTGTTTCTTTTTTTAAAGGGAGAAATGATTTTAAAAATAAGGAAACTTTATTACAAAGCAGAGACAAGGCTTTCATTACTTCTAAATTCATAGTTCTCTTGTATCTCAACTCTACAATCTTTTCATTGCCATCTTAAATCCACTTTACGACTTTTTAGCTACTGTCTTTGCCAGAGGTGGTCTAAAACTCTGAAGTTTTTGTATTTTGAGGACATAATCAGATATCTAGTCTGAAATAATCTCTAGTGTTTGCCTACTATTACACATGTACATGTTTGCATTGCCTGTATGTTCATGGGTGAGTTTGTCCATGCATAAAACATCCACATAAAAGCTTGCCCTGGGTGTGCCAGCTGATGGTGATTTAAGCAGCCTGTACTGAATAAAGTAGTTTCATCTGAGAGAACATCAAATTACTGATGAGCAGAATCTCATGTTTGGCTTGATTCTGTTCTTGAGGGAGCTGAATATGAATTCTGCTGTTGACTTCTGACCCTTTCATGAATTTGGGAGGTTCCCTGACCTAGAATTTTCCTATAGGTGTTCATAGTAATCTAAACCATGTTTGATACGCAATAGAAATTACCCAGTGGAAGAAGTTTGAAAGACAATATCTGTTTGTGTTCTTAAGGCTTCTGTGGTATCACTGGTACTGTGTCTAGACATTTTTCTTATGTTATGCTCCTGGGAAATGTGGTGAGTTGTTAGGGTGTTTTATCAGTGAACAGCTTCAGAAGCCCCCATGCTGCTGTGCTAGTTAGGTACCAGTGATTTTTTTACCTTGTATCAGTTCTGGTCTTCTGGCTACCTTGGCAAAGGCTTTCAAACTGACCAGAAATTACCTGCCGATAAATAGTTTCAGGGGAACCAGACATCTCTTCTGTTTCCAGCTTGTTGCAACGTCCCCACTAATGATCTCACTGTCTGCTATTTCTCCATTGTCTAGTTCAAAGGAGCTGATCCATTTCTGCTAAGTTTTATGTTCAAATTTCATTTCAATTAAATGAACTCTTTTCTTACACGGACTAAATGTTGCCTGAGTTTGGAATATCCCAGTGTAATGTAAATTATATTAGGTACTTTTTCTCTAGTGTGTATCTAGCAGTGGCTATTAAAATAAATTCCTGTGGAGTTCTGTATCCTTGGAACTCCCTGCCCCCATTTCTTGGTGCTTAACTGTCTCTGAATGAGAGAAAAGTCTGAGGGTCTAAGTAGGCTGGAAGCTTTATAGGAGCTATCTGAGCAAGGTCTGAATCTCTGTTTCAGGGCTTGTCACTGCACCTCTTTCTTAATCCTCATATGGACTAGACTTGTAATTCAAAGCCTTCTCTGGTCACTCTGCAAAGTGGATGAAAAAAATGCAGGTGGAAACACTGGGGCTTTTCAGATATTGGAGTTACAGAGAACGATCTGCAGAGCAATGTCAAACATCATCTTTGCAGTTCTAGAGCAGCAGCACCAAGAGTCTTGGGTCATTTGGGTGCTTTCTGCACCAAACCTGTGTGCTTTGTCACACAACACTGCCATACAGCTGGCAGCTTTTGAGAACAGCTCTGCTGTGTTATGGCTGTTCATGTAATTAATGCTTCTTTCATCAGTCTTTCCATGAGTGCAAATAAAAGTTGTTAAGGCAGATGTCACCTTTATTATCTGTAGGAAGCTTGGTAACCATCCTGAAAGCTAAAGGTCTGGTTTTACTTCAGTGCCTTGAAGAAATCCCAAATTGAAGATAAGTCAACTGTGTGCTTGAGGATCTCAGGATTTGCTTTCATTTTTCTAGAAGGTTTCTGGGGGTTTCCTCAATTTTGTTTTTGTTTTCTTTTAAATCTGCAGAACTTTGGTCCTGATGTGAAAGCCACCACAATTCTCATAATACCCTCAGTAGAGAATTAATAGTTGTTATCAGAATGAGGAGTAAGCCTGAAATGTTTTTGTTGTAATCTATATTATTTCTGTAGTTTTGTCAATCATTTAACTACTCAGCAATATTTTAAATGGATGTTTTTCATTAAGAAAAAAATCACTGAACATCTTCTTGTTTAAATATACCTTCAATTCCAAGAGGCAGATTTCAGTTGTTAAAAGCAAATATTATTTATACTCTATATGCTTCAGAAATTATGATTTGGGCCCCCTAAAGTAATTACACTGACCTAAACCCAATGAGATTAGACAATAAATAATATAGACACTTCCTGTTTTTTCCTCTGTAGTCTGTGGCTCTGGAAACTTTACAGTACAGTGAAGTTGTGTTTTCAGGCTTTTGTCTGAACCATAAGGGCTGAAAGTTTAAAATGTTATTTATGAGAAACCTGAGGTTCTTAGAAAATTAATGGATTCTAGCCAAATTTGAAGGCTCTAAGAAAAACAATGACCTTTCTGAGACTCACACAGCATTTGCTCTCAACTTGTATTGTAGTCAGTTTGGTAACTGTTACTCATACCACCAGTTCCATCAACTGCAGATGCTGTTCACTTTTTTACAGAAGTATAAAATAGGTTTGCAGAGGGGCTCAGGGATACACATGACTTGGCATTTCTGCAGAGTTATTTTCAACTGATAGTACATACTTGTAAGCAGCCACCAAACTGAGATTACCTGTCCCCCCTCTTCCAGGTACAGGGAATAGATCCACCCTCTTAGTGTTTGCACAGCAGCTTTCGACTCCTGTTTTCTGTGTTCTCTAAAAGAGGCAGAAACAAAAATGCTGGGCTTCTTTTCAAGCATTCTGGTATTTTAACACAGCTTCGTGCACTGCGTGTTTCACTGAGCAGAAAAGGTTGTAAAAGAATGTAAATGTATGTGGTTTGAATGCTGGGTTAAAATAGAAAATATTCTATTTCACGGAATAGTAGGGTAATTACTACAATAGTGCATCAGATTACTGTAAAAATACTTAATGCTCCCTGCTGCATACATAATGTTTTAGTTAAATTATCTATGTTTATGCTACAAGCCAAGAAAATCATACATATAAAACTTTGCTTGTTTGAATAATATATTTTTCCGTTTTCCAATCAACGTAGAGTAAGAAATTTATCAGTCATTGCAGTTCCCAACTAATGGAAAATTATGAGTTGGAGTGAAAAACCTGATTAATTGTGAAGACTTTTAAGAAAGTGTAACATCAATTAAGTGCTGTTATTTTTTTAATTGAGTTGTTGAACCGAGAAACAGGAAGGGAGTGCATGGAAGGTTTTTAACAACTCTTTAGTATCTCTTTTGTACTTACAGCATCAAAACAGAGTGTAAGTTTTCTTTCAATAAAGCCCCTGTGGGGAAGAATTGCTACTGCAGTTTGTACTTGACTCCAATGAAATACACACCACATCTCAACATCTTCTTCTCCTAATGCAATTAAAGGCACGCAGGTTGTGCTGCAAGGTAGGAATGGCTTAATGAACCACAGGTGGCAATTTGCACTGAAAGCCCCTCACCTGATATGACATGCCTTTTGTTCATTTGACTGGCCAATTTAGCTTATATAACACCGAGTTAGAAAGTTCCCATGGGATTATTGTCAATTTAGATGGTCTGAAAGGACTCTTGTTTCAGCCTCCTCCTTTGTGTGAGATATTAAGAAGATACTACCTATTGCAACCTGTTCCAGAGCAGCAGGATCTCCTTGGAGTGCAGTTTTCTCACAGGGGCACAGTGAGGTCAGCAAAGCTGAAGATTGACACCATAGGGTAGATCTTGACCTTAAATGGAGATTATCTGGATGCTTGGCATGGTCTTGATTGCTCACTTGGTAATGCCATTCTGTTTGTGCCAGAACACAACTGATCTCTCTCCTGTAGGCAGTCAGGTGTGCATTTCCTACATGAGGGCAAAGGGAAGCTGGTCCTGTTAAACACACACTTGGAGATTGACTGGACAGAAAATGTTTGATCCCTCTGGTTGTCAGTCTGCAATAGAAAATATATATATATATTTATTGTTTTTTTCATATTAGGGCATTTTTGTGTCTGCATTATAGTCATGGTATTTGTTGTAAAATATTTATTCTCAGCCTCACTAGTAAAAGAGTTTTTACACAACACGTGTGTTCCATGTTAATGTAATTATCAATACTTTGATACAAGAGAACTGAGTAAGTTGTCAATCATATTTAAAGTCAGGTCTTTTGTTCTATAAAAATTCATTGCTTTGTAGATGTAGTCAAAACATTTGTATAGCAAGGTTTTTCTGAACTGAAAATGAGTCCCAGAGGGGGTCTCGAGGTGTACCAGAGAGCCTGAAAGAAATTGGAATCTGTGTTATTCTGAAACTCGCTGCTGTTTTACCCCTGGTGAAGTGCCTGAAGTAGCTGGACTGGCTCAAGTGCTGCAGAGAGGGATGGTGGTCTGGACTGGCTGATACACTGCACTAAGTCAGAATTGCTTGCGCACAGAAGGAACAGCTTTGGTTTATGAAAAGAATGACAGTGCTTGTGTACAGGAGAGAAATAGGGGCCACTGGCACAGAGGCAGAACTTTCAGTGTGGGGTGTTTCGTGGAGCCACTGGATTCAGAATGGCTGATGGTCAGCAGTGCCAAGAAAACTGTCCATGTGCACATTTGACACAGAATCAGGAATAGTTGTAGTAGATTTTCTGTAACAGTAGTGGTGATGTTTTGAGGTAATGTCAGAGGTGATAGCATAGGGTGGTTAGTGAAGGTTTCCACTTAAAAATGAGCTCACTTTGAAACTTTAGGAACTGGTCTTAAGAAGAGAAATATAACCTGTTGCTGAAAACAAATGTGTATCCTTACAAAATCACTGGAGATAAGTGAAAGATAAGAATGAGATGGATTTATGAAACTGTCACTCTTTTTACCAGGAAACAACAGAATAGGTATTTTATTATTTTTTTGTTCGATAGGGTTTTGATGATTAGCATTGCTTATATGGAACATCCCAGATACACAGAATCCCCCAAGCACATCAGAACCATCTTGTACTTCATGTGTGTGAGAGTGGGCTTTGAAATTGAGCAAGGCTTTCATACTACAAAATATGATACATAAAATTGGATAATTACATAGATTTAAAATAGAACTAGTTCACAGAATGTGTATTCACTAAGCTGACTTGTTCTTAAGGAAACTTATATTACATTTCATTTTGAGTCATAGAAATTTGAGTATTAATAATCTTTCATGCTTCAGTAATAAGATCCAGGTAGCAAGAGCTGCAGATCAGAAGGTGCCAAGAATGGTCACAAGCAAAGAAAGCTCTAGGCTGGGTCACATTTGCTGCCTTCAGCAAAACTATTGCATCTCTTGGCCACTGTGAGAATGGCTGACTAAACATAGAACCTTTCTCCTGACTATAGTTTTCTTCATTTTTTATAACAATTTTTGCAGATCTTCAGCTTCTTAAAGGCAAGGTAAGTGAGAAGGAGTCACTTTTACCTGATTTTGGCAACGAAAGTAATAGCTGGTTTAGGACCATTAAAGAACAGCAGATGTAGCCTCTGATAGTGTTTTGACAGAAAAACCTATTTTCTGTTGGTTTTCAGAGAGGTAGAATGTCAAATTGATCCTTTTAAATATCACAGAAGTAAAGTTCATGGTATAATTCCCAAATATCTTTTGAGCATGAAATATATAAACTTCTCTCTGTGGTAATTTTGAGATGTTACTTTTAAGCCTGCTGTCTAATTCAGTGTTCAGAGCTTTTTCACTGACTATTGTTCAAGAGTAAGCTCTACAGAAATCTCTTCCATCTTCACTGTTCCATGAGTGTTTTCCTTTTGAATTCAGGAACACAGGAAGCCATTGCCATGTGTCTGCATGTAGAGACAAAACAAGGTGTCAATGAAACCCTGTGTGACAATTCCAAGAGGCCACCACCCATGACTCGTGCTTGCAATACGAAGCTTTGCCCTCCAAGGTACACTGTAATAATGGAATCATGTTGTAGCAAAGAAGTGGTTAATAGGACTTACATAAACATTGGCTTTCTCAGGAAAGGTTCAGATTGCAGGACTGTGGTCATGCTTTGGGATGAAATTTCACTACTTCTGTTTTTAACAAGATTTTGGGGTTGGGGTGTTTTTTTGGTCTTGTTCACTCCTTTTCCACTCTTCACATCTCACAAATAAAATTGGAGACATTTTCTGAATTAAATCTCTTCCATGCTGAATATTTGCCAGAGTTGGAAAAAGAGGCTTAACTCTTCTAGTGGTAGAAAGAAAATTTTGAGGATATTTCATGAAAAAACAGAGAATTGCTTTCTATCCTTACCAGTTGAAAAAAAATAAATAATGGTTTAAACATACCTTCATTTAATGGTTCTCTAGTAGCCCCACATAGTTCTTATGGTTTCTTGTGTTTATTGGGAGATTCTGAAGAAAGAACAAACCAGGACAAATCCAGGCTCATTTGGTCACTTGAAAGGGCCATATGTGAAATTTTGACCTGCACTGCTTTAAACACCCACTTTTTATCTCTAACATCCCTGATTCTTTGCATATTGTTTCTATGTGTTTGCAGAAACCTCCTCTTGCTAAATGTAGGGAAGAAGTTAACAGGAACAGGATGTTTTATAGGAAACATATACACATTTAAAGGAAGTTTTGCAATTGTAGGAAAGGTCTATTTACATATTTACATTTATAAATGTAAACGTCAGCAAGTTGCCAACAAGATGTTTTTTTACAAGGAGCACTCCAAAAGGAAATGCTGGAGTTGAGCATATCTGAAAATTCCTCTCTATCAGTTAATAACTTCTGTATTTCCTTGTTACCTTCAAGCTTACAAATCCGGTTTATAATTTAGTGTTACAGCCAGACCAAAGGGGTGTTTTAGCCACTGATCACTGAGTGTGCCTGCAGTTATGTTTTTTGCCAGGCCCTGTTTGTTTGGATTGCTCCTTCCCCAGTCTGAGGTGTGTTGCTAAAAGCTGAGCTCTTGGCTGTGCTGTTGGGACAGGTGGCGAAGTGGCCCCTGGCGACGCTGCTCGGCGACCTGCGGGGTGGGGATACAGACACGGGACGTGTCGTGCCGGCGGCCCGGAGCGTCCGCTGTGCCTGCTGAGGAGTGCAGGGACCAGAAGCCTCACTCTTTACAAGCCTGTAACCAGATTGATTGTCCTCCTGTTTGGCACGTCGAGGAATGGCAACAGGTATGGCTGGGTTACAGAAATAGTTTAAATGTGAAAACACGTGAAACTCTTGGGCAGGGAAATTCCTATTCAGAAATAGTGCTTTGGACTGCTGCACCAATGGGTACTCGCAGAATGAGATTTAAGTCCTTGCTCAGATTTCAGGATACCAGTTACTCCAGACATCATCTCTCTCTCTATGCTCTACAAATGCAATAACCTGCTTTTCTTTTTTCTCCTTTTTTTTCCTCCTTTCCCCCCCCCCCCTTTTTTTAAATCTCTCTCTTTTTTGTGTGTGTGGGGTGTTTTTTTGTGGTTTGTTGTTGTTTTTTGTTTGTGTTTTTGTTGTTGGTTTTTGTTTGTTTGTTTGTTTTTTGTTTTTCTTGGTTTTGTTATTTTTCTTCTTTTTCTCTTCTTCTCCTTTCTCTTTTTTCCTCCTCTTCTCTTTCCTTCATCTTTTTTGTGTCTCAAAGACAGTTTCCTAAGCTCCCCCCGGTTGTATTAAGTGGTGAGGGACATAGGCATATCTGTGTGCAAGATGCATGCCTTTTGTTAAGATTTCCACTGCTTGTTTGCATTCAGGTGGTGTTTTTGACTTTGGAACCCAAGTCCTCATCATCTCTATTATATGAAATATTTTAACAAAAGAATTTTCTGTCCTGTTTGGTTTTTAATTGAAAGTAACTGTCATTTTTCAAGGTGGGGAAGGCAGAACTAGCAGTGTGATGGTGAGCACAGATGTCCATGCAGGTGTACGTGCTATGTTTTATTCTTCTCCTCAGTGTTCACGTACTTGTGGGGGAGGGATTCAGACCCGCGAAGTGTACTGTAAGCAGCTGTTGACAGATGGAAGTTTCCTGAAACACCCTGATGACACCTGCCAGGAACCTAAATTACCAACTCATAAACCATGTGCAAAAGTTGATTGTCCTCCTCAGCTAGTCTTTGGAGAGTGGTCCAAGGTGAGCAAACCTCAGCAATGCTGAACCAAACCCCTCAATTGCAACGTGAGCTCTTAAGATTTCTGCTTGGGTGAATAAGCCGTTTGGAGAAGTCAATTGACAGGGCATGTACCTGGACTAAACTGTTCATGCAGTTGCTATGCCTACAAACCAGACTGGTCACAGCCCCTTTCCTGAGCAGTGTCTCAGTTGCTGAAGGACAGGCTGTAATTCATTGCATTCACTCTACCAGACGTGTTTAGCCATCAATGTCATGGTGCAGCTTCCAAAAGGAAAATCTTTCCAGTATTCTGGAATGTATCCTCCTCCTTTCAAGCTTGCTACCATTTTCCAAACAAAAAGATTCAGAGAAGTTAATTCAGAAGCTGTAATTACAGGTCAAGGCAATACTAACTAGGAGAGAGGGCTGAAATCTGTTAAGAATAGTTTCTCTCATCCTCGATCTCAACACTCTGTTTTGCCCATGATTGGACATAAACAAATACTGTTGTATTATTTCAATTCCTAAAATGCTTGCTGGAAAAACTTTCTTTTCTTCTTACTATGTGGAAAAGTGGAAGTAGCTTAATAACTAGATAACACAAGGATTCATGTGAAGTAGAGCATGTGCAGTCCTTCTGAGAACTAAAAATTTAAAAAACCCTCACCAAAACAAGCTAGTTAAAATTAGCCTGTGTGGTGTGGGACACCAAGCTTAGCCTGCCTGTATCCTTCCTTCCACAGTGCTCAGTGAGCTGCGGTGTTGGAACGCAGAGACGGAAAGTTGCCTGCCAAAACCTAACAGCAAAGGGCCAATATGTCACATTAAATGGATCAATGTGTAGTGGTCTGTCTCCTTCACTGCTTGTAAGGTCTTGTCAGATGAGTGCCTGCAATAGTAAGTGTGTTACTTTATCTGCTTTCTTGCTGATCTGGAAGGATCTATTTATAAAGAGAACTTTATATACATGTGAATTCACTCATCTCCCTATACGTTCACATTACTAATATAGCACAAACTCGGTGTCAGAATTACTAGTCCAGTAATAACATGTTTTTATTTTGGTTTAATCTGCCAATTAGAAACAAAGGTTATGATCTCAAAAAGCAGTTTTGCATACATGTTAAGGTGCATAGCTTTCATCTTTATTCTTACCCATATTTGATCTGATTTTATCTTTATGCTTTGCGCTATTTCAACTAAAAGGAAAAAAAAGGCACATAAATTGACTATAAATTACAAAAGACATTAGAAAAGATAAGAATCCAGTTCTGCCTTGTCTTTTCACTATACATATGTATTACACTGGACATTTTGCTCAATATAGTGGAATTGAAAAACTTAAACTCTGTGCCAGTCATAATTTTCGGTGTAATTTCTCTCTTTCCTATAGAAATTGGAATCCCATTCTCATGAGCTTTGCTGGAAGTAATGACAGTACAGGAACTTTTTTTAAAATCCTGTATTTTATTGGTGTCTAAAGAAGAATCTTTTCAGAAATATTGTCAATAGAAATTGTACAATTTGGACACAGTTGGGTTATGATACTGATGGTGGTTGCACTAATTGCGTGTGTGTAACACCAGTGGAAATACCTCAGTGACACAGAGTACATTCAGTTATGTACACTAATTTAGAACAGACAGCTCTAAATGCAGGTTTCTTATGTCTGAACCTGTGCTCCCCTTTATAAAAGGAGAGTTTTGGTTTGCAGCTAAGGGGAGCAGGGTGCTGAGAAGAGAGGAAGAAAGAAGAGCTTTTATTTTTTGAGTTGAGGCAAAACCAAAAGCCTTCATCAATGGCCTGGTTTTGATCACAGACCAGACATACATTTTGACCCAATTCATAGTGCTGTCAAGAAATAGCCACTTTATATATTTTGAAACTTTGCTTTAAAATTATTCACTAAACAAAATAAGAAATAGAATAATTACTGATTCGTACATAATATGAAACTTCTTTTCCTGGCCTGCATTTCAGATTAACATGCCAAAATCCTGAGGTTCAAAACTCCACTTAAATAAAGCCCTGTGGACTTTCAGGAATGTCCTTGGCATAAGGTTTAATAAAATATTTTGAACTGCATATCTATCTGAATTTAATTAATTGTGGATAGTTGAATGGCAGTGTAGCTGTTTTGCAAATTGCTTAGCTCAGACTGATATTAAAGTTACAATGTCAGCTTCAAGCACAGTTACAAGGGAGCAGGACAGTGGCCTGCAGAGGGAAGGCATCAGGCTGAAGGGGTGCAGATTCAAGTCACAAAGGGAAACACTGTCCTCTCCCTCCACGTCCACAACCCTTTGGAGCAAGGGAGCCCTCACAGCTCAGATGTGCCTGACAATCCTGCTGTGCTGCAGGAGGGCAGGGGAAGGTGTGAGGCATGTCTGTACCTGTAGCTGCAGTTTGGGTCTTGCAGGTGTAGCAGCAGGCTTGGTATTCACAGGAATGTGCAGGAGGCATCTCCTCCTGGAGCTGTGGGTTCAGGCTGCTTTGAGGTGGGACTGAGTAGAAGGCAGGAACACAGCATGGCTGTAGGACGGGCAGGCAGGGAGCTCTACACAAGTGTGTGAGGAGCGGTGGAGTTGGGGGGTGTTGAGGGTGCTTTTGAGGGTTCGTCTTTGAGAGCAGTTTCTGACTCCTCGAAATGAGACTTCTGTGGCTCGAGTGCTGAATCATTTTAGACTTAATCTTTTACTCTGAGACTGGTAACCTTAGCTGTTTTCTGACTTAATAGTGCTTATTAAGTAGAAACATTCCTGGCTCTGAGAAATAGGAAATAACACCAGTCTAGCCCTGAGGTCACTGGGACCTGAAACCCAGCTGAAGCTATTGAGGACCATTAGAGGTCACAGATGCAGATGGCTTTGTATCAGGTGATAATGAGGTCCAATGGCTTCAGCATGATATATTCCTTAAGTAAGATTACCTTTGCTCTCACACTCTGTTACCTCAGCAGCTGCAAGGTTGGATGACACTAAGGGTCATACTCATGTGGCCTCAAACATTCATCTGACCTTTTATATATATATATATTTCTGTGGCCTGCCATCCACAGCTCTGAACTTTGTTTCACACCAAGCCTTGCTCACCAGTCACCAGTAAAACTACACACACCCTCTAGTGTTGAACTGCTAATGAGAGTTAGTGGTCTGTCTTTTTTGAAAAAAATGAAATGGATGAGACTTGTTAACATATTTATAAGTATGCACTGGGTTTAATTCCATGTTGGAATAACTAGTGTAAACAGACCACAGCCTGAAGTATTTTAATTTGTGTGTTTAAAGTTACACTTACTGTGCCTGTAAGTTGGATTTTGAAAATGGAAGATTTAATACTGGAACGCTTCCCTGAAAATAAATATTTGGGGCCCAATAACTTATGAAAAACAGGACGCCACTTTAATGATTTTTGTATACTGAGTGCCTAAAACAATTTATTTATTGTACCGCGTGAAATGGTTGAGGGAACCATGTATCTGGATAACGAATCCTGCTTTAAAAGCTGTGTAATTATGAAACCATGATATCCCCACAGGTCTGAACTCATTACCCAAAACATTGAAAATAACAATTTTGTTTTATAAGCATGAGAATGCACTCTAGGGTGTAGTTCCTACAGTGTGCACACTTATTGAATGCTTCAAGCATTTAGCTTTTCACCCATTTCTTCACAGCATATTTGAAGCACATGTATGTTAGAAGCATGCAGCTTTTCAAATATTTGTTGCCATCAATGTAGTTGTCTTTTTATTTAAGTACCTACCACGTGGAATACTAGTGCTGATTTCAGATTCAGACATGCTGAGAAGTGTTTTGATCTGTGTGTCCATTTCCTGACTCATCAGCTCATTCTGCAGACTCTGAGTTTTCTCTCTGTCACATACCAAAAGGCTGGGTCACCAAACACAACTGCATTGTTTTCTAGCACTACATCAGTGTTTCCTGACTCTTCCCATCTGGCCAATGTCACCTTGGATGGGAGAACTCAGGAGTTCGTGCCCTCACTCCACACCTCCTCCTGCAGTGCTTTGTTCCTCACCTACCCAGTGCTCTCCATCAGATTAGTTCTGCTGATCAAAGCAGGGCATGGTGGTTGCCAGCAGTGAGTCAGCACAGTGGTATCCAAAACATTGCAGTCCCCGGTGTCCCTGCCCAGGCTCTGCTGGGAAAGCCTGCAAGTGGTGGTATTCATGCAGGCAGCTCCCTAAAAACCTCCCAGCATCCAGGTGCCTGCAGTACAGTGCAGGAGGAGCTTGGGAATGCCCAGGGTCTCCATACTGAGGCTGCATGAAGCTTTGTGCTGTTACTGCCTGCTTTTGTCCATTCATCTCATTACTATATTCAGCCACTCAAACTTTTGCCTTATTTCTCTCTTTCCTCACTCCTCTCCCTACTTTCTTGGCACAGCATCGTGAACAACTGATCTTTCAACCCAAATAAATTACCCTCAGCCTCTGATTACAGGGTGCTTTGCCTGTTGCATGTGCTGTGTCTTCACTGACTGTTTCTTTCACCTCCTGCATCGCTATCAGTTTGGCTTGACTCGGGCAACCAGCACAGCCAGCCAACAATTCAAATAACAGTCAAAGGGATCCTTATTTTTTGGATAGGTTTTGTTTTATTTAGGTCATTTTGCACTCAACAGTGCCCAAATGTGGGGAAAGTGATAATGTGTTCACATTTTTTTTAATTCCCTTTTTTCATTCCCATTATGTCTAGCCTTTCTGAGGCAGCAATAGGAAATATGTAGGAAGTATAACCATAATAAGATCATATATATGGAATAATACATAATGCATGTATATATACATTTACATATGTGTGTACCACCTACGTCCTTCATATAGATATATGTTGCCTGTATCCTTTTATTGTTAGAAGATTTGGGGAAGAGGCAAGAGAATTCTTGGCTGGAGCAGGGGAATGTTATGGTTTCATGTTGTTCATATTTTTGCATTTTTGTGACTGAGATAAAAGCTCTGTGTGTTGCAGTCTGACCCGAACAAAGTCAGGAAAAACTCTGTGAGGCATTCTGTGAAAAGCAGATTTTGTAAGCATGAGTGCCAATGATTAGATGCTTTTCAACACTTTGTTTTCTTGCAGAGATTAAACCTAAGCTTCCAGAAAAGTTTTCTGCCCAAGGACCTCAGATTATCAGTATTCACCGAGTCTATATTCAAACAAGACAAGAGAAGCGCATTAATTTTACCATTGGAAGCCGAGCCTACTTACTTCCCAAAACATCTGTTGTAATTAAGTGCCCTGTACGAAGGTTCCAGAAATCACTTATCCGTTGGGAGAAAGATGGACAACACTTACAAAACTCAAAAAGACTGGGTATCACTAAGTCAGGCTCACTGAAAATACATTGCCTCGAAGCTGCTGACATTGGTGTGTACCGGTGCATCGCAGGCTCTGTGCATGAAACGTTTGTACTCAAACTCATTGGTACTGACAACAGACTGATAGAGCCACCAGCCCTCAGAAAACATGGCAGTGAGATCAGTAGCACAGACCACAACGAGGCCAACAGCTTCGGGGCCAAATGGCATAAAATGAGCAAAATGTGGCAAATGTGGAGTAAGAACAATGAGCTCTATCTGGGTGACAGGCAAGTGAGCGATCAGCCGTTCCTTCGAAATCTTGGGAGCTTTGGGAGCAATTCAGCAGAAGTCTTCAGCTCTCGTGAGTTCCAGAACAAGCGCCTGGAGGCGGCGGTTCTCCAAGGCGCCTACAGCATGGACACAGCGCAGTTCGAGGAGCTCATAAGGAACATGAGTCAGCTCATTGAAGCAGGGGAAGTCAGCGATGACTTGGCATCCCAGGTCATTTACCAGCTGATTGCTGAATTATCCAGGCCTCCACAACCAACTACCGAAAAGTGGAAGGGGGTCCAGGATGAGAAACTTGCCGCGAAACTCATGGGCAAATCGCCAAACGAATCTGAACGTTTCAATGCTAAAATGGTTGATAAGTTCAGGTTTGACCAGAAGGCTCCAGTTATTATGAGGCAAAAGGAAATTCCTCGAGTTTCCCTCAACAAAACAGTAACTGTACGAATTGGAAATACAGTTTTTGTGACCAAGAATACTTGTGCTGTCAATCTCCTTTGTGAAACAGCTGGCGGTAGTGAAGTGAAATATACTTGGACAAAAGATGGTGAGACATTAAAAGCCTCTGAGAAGTAAGTAAATAACTTCTCTTTTACTTCTGAATGACTTACTGTGTTGCTTTTGACTGTAAAAATCCCCCCTGCTGTGCAATATTAGAACATACTGTTGTAAAAATGAGATAAGCATGACCACTGGGCCTTCCATCTTTTTAGTAATGTTGATTATTTTTATTCTTTCAAGTGTTTGTCCCATTGTTTGGCTTTACTAACATCCAAATGTTTGTCCTTTTCCATGATATGATGTGGGAGGATGCTTTTACAAGGTGAAGTGTTTTGGATATCCTGACTTTATTTTTGATCTACCTTAATAATTTCATCTGTGTCAGAAAAAGAGCAGATTTATCCTCCAATTAGGAAGCCTGTTGGGTTCATTCAGATACCAAATACAGCGGGAGCGCATTAAAAATGTCTGCCATGGTAGAGATGAAAATAAGTCTTAGCTCTTAACCATTTTAAGAAAGAAAGATACCACTGGTACGCTCACCATCATTCAACACAGTAAATGTTTAGGTATAACTGGAGCTGCATAACTTCAAGTGAAAAAGAAAAAAAATGAGCTTTTATGGATTTTATTTTTCAATACTTTAAAATGTTTCTGTTGAGGTCAGTGAAATACAAAACAATAAAGAATCTGTGTTACCATCGAGTTTGAGAGCTTTACCTGAAGAACAAGTACATCAAGAGTGTGTTATAGTCAGATATTTGCTCAAGACTGAGCAAATACTTGCACTTCATTGCTGATAAATTAGACGCTTACCTGATAATATTAACATTAACTTCGTGTGTGAGCCTCTTGGAGTTACAGCTAGCTCTTGAGTAATGAAAAAATGATTCTGAAATGATAAAGGCACTTTTAGATATTTCTCAACATACTTAACTGATTAAATACACTGCCAAGAAAAATATACTTCTGCAGGGCCATCGATTAAAGCAAAGACACCAAAACTAAGCTGTTTTAAAAAGTGAAAATGTTTTTGGAACCGTGTAGCTCCCACCAGTTATGTTTATTTTATGAAATACGCATAATTTTCCATTAATTTGCTGCAAGTGATCCTTTGGTTTTTTTGGACATGATGGTGTTTTGTTTATGAGTCTGTTTGCTTCCTAATTTTAGCTCAGGCTGATATTCTTTCACTTAAGGCATATGTTAGAAAAGTGGATTTATTTCCTGTTTTTTTTCCCAGTAAAATTTCTTATTCGCAAATCCACATATATGTGTGTGGACTTAAAAGCCAATGACATCAATAGCATTGCATGTGAAAAAGAGTGTGAGGGAGTAAATGGCTTTTATCTGTCAGGTTTGTAAAGGGTGATGTACCTGAGCCATGCACAAGGTCATTTCTTTTGTTGAGACACCAGTATCTTTAATCTATTTTACAAGTGTACTTAGCGAGGGAAAATACCAGATGTACAGGGTTTTTGGATGCAATAAATGCAGGGCAAGTCATGTAAGAGCGCCAAGAAAGGTAACAAGGGAGAATTGTTTTAATTTTCAGCCCTTTCCCCAGCTTGTGATGCTGTCTCTAATATTTTGCCCCTCAGAGGGCAGTCAAGGTATTCAAGACACTTGTGGGGTTTTGGTGGAAGATTTTAGCTTCAGTGATGATATAAGAAAAGCCCAAACAATCCCAACCCTACAATAATTTGAAAGTCAGTCAGACCATACACTTGTGGATTTCCCAATCCTGCTGAAAACCAAGCTTGCTGTGGAGAGATCAATTTCTTGCCAAGCCTAATACTTTTAATTGTGGTATTCTGATTTATTCATGCTGTTGTTCCCAAGGGATCCTGGTTTGTAGTAGCAAATGTTCTGTCCTTCCAAGGGCTGCAACTAGGACACATCTCTGGAGAAGATGATCTGAAGAATCTTCCATGTGTGTATCCCCGAGCACTCTCCTTCTGTCACCAAAGAGGAGGCAGATCTGTTACTGTGTGTCCTGCTCTAGAACAGGAAACTCTTGAAAAGGTCTTTTTCTACTGTAACTCCTACAAGAAGACTCAGCTGGGTTTGACCCAGGGCAGTAACCCTTGATTTCCTTGATGATTCTGCAGAGTGATCCTGGACACCATTGGAAAAGTGCAGATTCGGAATCCTACTCCAAAGGAACTTGGCACATACGGATGTCTGGTTGTTAATGACTTTGGGTTTGATATAGAAACATCACTGCTCTTGCGTGCAGGTAAGACTGTAGCATCCACAGAACTGGGCTTTTATATATATACATGCATGTGTGTGTGTGTAAATATATGTATCTAAGCGCACCCATCCCCACTGCAATGTGAAATAGCTGATTTTATTGGCAATCCATGAAACTGTCTGATTTAATAGACAGCAATAAGATGTCCTGTTGCTCTAAAACCACAGCAGGTGTGAGTTCAGTCTGTCCGTATCTATCCCACCTGTATTTTCTGGCTGCTGCTTTGCAAACTGAATTCTATTCCAACCATAATGAATTTAAATACAGGATCTATATTTAAAAGTCAAATAAAGCTTTTAAAACTTATTATCCCTTTAATTTTAAAGAGATTCCTGTCATCCTGTCCTCTGTGTTAAATGTGACAAATCTGGAAGCCAGCAGTTTCTCAGGAGTTGTTGGAGGTACAATCGTGGCAAGAATTGGAGCAAATATTATGATTGAATGTCCAGTGCAAGGTAAGCAAGAACTGCACTGCCATTCCTTGTACTGTTGGGATCGGAAGTTTACCTTACATCTTGAAATAAATTACCAGTGAAGGCAGAAAATCATTGATCATTAGTCTTTTTTTTTTATTAGGCATGTCACCCACACCAGTCCTATTTCTTTTCTGCCTGTCACTTCAATTTACACACATATGTTCAGAGTTTCCTTTGAAAGTGCTTTTCTTTCCATGGACTGGCCTAGGGCTCCATTACGGAGCTGAAAGCCCACCCGAGTGCAGGACTGTCTTACTACAAGGGCAAGCATGGCCAGCTGACTTGCTCATCAGAGAACTTCCCTTATCCCTGTTTGAGATGCCCATGTCTAGACTGTTGTTAAAACCGAAAATGAAATCTCCAGCCGTAGCTTAATAAACCTAAAACCTGACAGTGAAGTAAACTTACCTTTTAGAGCCATCAGTCTGCAGCTGCAGCAGGGAAACAAAGAACACTGCCGAGCTATGAGAGCATACAGATATTTTTCTAGCTCAACATCTGTGGAGGAGCATTTATGTTAATCAGAAGTTACATGCATTAAGCAGTTCACCGCTTCATTTTATTTTCCAGTCCGTTATTGAAAAGGTATATTGCTTGTTTTTTTAATCTTATCATTGCTCTCTGTTAAGTTTAAAGGGTAAGATCTAACTTGCTGCAGCAGTATTCTGTCAAGCTCAGCCTCTTTTGGAGATGATATGTGAAAGTGCTGATAGTCACAAACGTTGCAACTGAGTGCAAAGAGTGACCTCAGAGCAGCCCGAGGGCCGCTCACGTTTGTGCTGCTGGGAGGTGCATATCAAAGGGTGTTGATACACAACCTGGGGAGTGAGAGAAATGTGTATGCAAATAGCTCTGCGTACAATAGTGGCGCCAGGCTGACACATATTAGGACATGTGGCTCTGCTATTCACCGTTGTACCAAGGCTAATTCTTTGATGAAGTAATATTTTCCAACTATAGTTTGGCAACTCCGTGTATAACTGACCTACATCTCGAATTCAGCAGAGAGTTCATGTCACACTGTTAATATTAATATTGTTAGGATGGGTAAGCAGTTAGCAATTTAAATATAAGTTAATATTTTCACATGGGACTGTAGATTTCCAAATGCTTTAGAATTGTGTATATTCGTGAGCCAAACTTTAGTTATGCTGAGACACCAGTGTTGATTTAGAAAATGATTTATCTAATTGCTTTATTTCCTGTCATTGCCAAGGAAGTAAGTATTACTGTTTGTGAATAAAATAGGGCTTGCATGACTTAAAATGTCACTAAGTCTAGAAGCAGAAAAACTTTTGCAATGATGTAAGAAGAGTTTTCCTGTTCTCCTTTCCTTTAATGAAAAGTAATAAACCAGAAGATTGAATTTAATAGCACCTTATGATAATGCATTCGTTTAATAGATGGGACCCAAAAATATGTCCATTTGCAGTGTAGGAGGATGAGAATTCTGGTAAAACATGTGAATGATAAAACAAACAGCAGTTTGAATCAGAAAAATATGCTATTTCTCTGCACTCCAAAAGCTCCTATAAGCAGGCAGTGTGAGTGTGCAAGAGCCTTTTGTCATCATCATACATATGGATTTACAGGAATGATTCCTTGAATTCATGGAGTAATGGCCCACTGCAAATCCTTGCAAGTAATATCTGGAATAAAAGCACTGCCAGGCAGTGATCAAATGTGACTGCCTGTCAGCTGAGGATCTCAGAGTGACCTGTAAAAGTAATTATAAGAACCTCTCTCTTAGTGTCAGGGAGACCTTGGCTAGACCTGAGGCACCTCTTTCTCACTGCCCTTCCTCCTCAGGCAGGAATGTGCTCTCTCTGTGGATGACAACTTCTCTTCCTGTCCTGAGTGAATCATTGCTAGATAAGTCTGGGTGTTTTCCATGTTCTGTTCGATGCTTGTTCAGGATCCTTCTACACAGACATTGCTCGTGAGGATTTCTCAGTGGTGCCAAGCAGATACATCTGGTCTTTGGGACTCTCACTAGCCTTCAACATAGTTCTACACAAGAAGACCCATCTAATGAATAAGGTCTGTGTGTGTGTGAAGAGTATTAGTGCCATGCCAGTAGCAGAATTCTTAAATTACTTTTAAATTTCTTGGCTACAATGACTTCTGAAGGTTGTTTTTTTTTTCTGTAGGATGAATAACCTGAAGTACTTTTTAGAGTTGCCCAATCCATAGTTTCCTCTGGGAATAAATCTACATATTGAAGATGTAAAGCTTAATATTCTGTGCAGCGTTGGTCTGTTGGGTAAAGGGTTTTTTCTTTTTCATTGTTGCTGATTTGGTCCTTTTGTCCTTTTGAAAGCTTTTCTCACACACTCCAAAAATTACATTGAGATTGAAAAAAGCCTTTGAAATGCTGAAGAGCAGTGTATCCTAATAAACAGAAGAGCATCAAAGAGAAGACTAAGAAAGTTAGCTGAACTGCTGAAGCTGATTGATACCACTTTCTTTTTTCTTTTCAATTTAAAACTAAACTATTTTTCCACTAATTATAATAAACTCACATTTATAGCTCCCACACGAGCATACACTAGGAGATATTCATAGCAGTCTGGGTAGATTCATATTCCATTCTTACAGCCAAGAGCTTTTCAATCAACACACATGGTATAAATATCAATACTGATTGCTCCAAATTGCTCTTGGATAACATTTATTGTATTTGCAGAAAAGATCATCTTGTGATTATTACTAAAATAAACTAAAACTGTCAGACTCCATTTATTGTGAAACCTCTGAAAGTTCTAAGTTGAAGTAAAATAGGGGAAAAAGTGGAAATAGGTATAAAATGTGTGTTGTCTGCCACTTGCTGGTGAGAGCCTGGAAGTGACACAGGCGGAGCCGAGGTTGTTTATACTTTACATTGCAGTTCTGAGGTATCTTGGCACGGAAGCCTTGAAATGTAGAAATTCCGTCCAATTCTGCATTCCTGTGAATACATTCTGGCTCTCTCATAATAACATACTGATAAAAAATTGTGAGAAATACACAAAACCTGTTGTAGCTTTTTGCACAGAAGTTTCATAAAGGTGGACCAACTACTTGGTGTTGGTATTGGAACTTGAAATAGGTCCAGAAAAATCAAGGGTTTGATTTTCCATCTGTTCCTTCATTTACCCACACTATTCCAAATGTAACTTTGATGCTGTTCTTTGTCTTCTATGCTTAACCCCTCAGAAGACACCAGTGAAGAAGTATAGCAGTTTAATACATAGGGTTCATTTATTTTGGTTTTTTGTGTGTTCTAAAAGATATTAATACTAGATTTCAGTAGTATGAAGGAATGAGTACAGATTTATGAGGAAGGAATTACAGTATTAATAATTACTATAGTATATGCTTTTTATAGTAAGAGCATCTACATTAGATATTTTTTGTTTGGATCAGACATAAGCAGGAAGGATTGAAAAATATACCTCAAAAGGTTAGTTGTGGTTTGTTAAGTGTTTTATAACAATCTAGGAACTTTAAAACTGAATCCCTTTGGGATATATCTAAACTGAAAGGTGTGCCTGGGGATTCTGCCCATCACTTCCCCAGTGCTAATGGGCAGTGTGTCCAAGGGTCCAGGCAAGATTCTCCAAGTGACCCAGAGCAACCCTAATCCAAACACTCACCCGGTGTGTTTGAAGACCATGGTCCTACTATGTCTCTTCAAAAGCACATTCTTGAGGCCTTCCACTACTTCCTGATGTAGATATAGCCTACAGAGTATGGGGGGGGAATGTGCATTGAAATGGTTTATAGCATTTCTTTTTTTTTTTTTTTCCCTCTCTCATAGCTTTGCTGATTTGAGGGATTTCCTTTAAATTCTTAATTCATTAAGAGTTTAACTTGAATTGTGTGAAAGGAAAGTAAAATTTCAAATACTTCCTACTTCAATTTGCAAAAAAACTGTGAAGAAGTTCCCAAATAATGTAAAGGGAGAGGTGAGCTCACTGGTTAGCACCTGATTGAATGACTGAGAGGAACAAGGGGTCAAATTTACAGTGGAGAGAGTAGGGCCCCCCCAAAGACAGTTTGGGGATTTGCGATCCTCAGCATTTTTATAGAAGTCTTCAAAAAGAATGTAAACAATCAGTTGACTACAACTGTAAAGAAGGAAGACTAATAAAGGCTAGTTGGATGTAAAGCTTTGTGAAGAGTTGCAGCAGGATCACACAAGTCATGTTTTATAGCTAAATGAGGGCAAAGCACGTTCAGAATTGATATTTGCAGAATAAATGTACATTCAGAACAAATAACCCTTAAGACAGACACATAGATGTGGTTGTACATGAAGGCTGCCATTCACATTTGGGAAGTCATGGTGGTTATTTCCAGGGAACACCAGCACACTTGCTGGTTGCTGACCATAGAGGCAAATCAAAGCTAATGGCAGCAGAATGGATGAAGGAATAGAAAATATAAATGGGCATTGTTTAAAGTTGTGGTGAATCCTGGGTTCAACTTACTAATCTCATCTCTAAAGCTACACAGTAGCACCTGAAGAGGCAAAGAGAAGAGCAGTATTAGCGAAAATAGGCTCAATGGTCTAAGTGCTACTTCTGGTCCTGGGGAGGGGTCACTCAGTAAATGCCATGACTTTGGCACTCTGCCTACACATCCCCAGATGCCCATCACTGCACTGTAAGTGCTGTTAGACTTGAGCTCTAACTAAGGATAGCAATTCCTATGTAGTTCTTTAATTTCTGATGAAATTATGTTTTCCAAGACCCTGCATAAGTATGTACTTTAGGATGGTAAATGTCTGGGTCTCTGGTGATAGAGCACAGTTATTCAGTGAAGTGAAAGTACAATCATCACAGTTGGGCTAAACAGTCTCTCCTAACAGTGCTGAACTGTGGAGTGGCCATAACGAACATCAACAAAGTCTTTGCTGGGGATTGACTACAGAATTCAGTCTAGCAGTTGCTTCAATATAGTTGCCTTACTTTAAATGCCTGATTTTGAAAAATATTAGCCTTAAACTCCTGCAGCAGGAAAAAAGATCAAGTTGTCTTTCAGGTGACAGCCAGAGAACTAAACAGAACCTGAGAGAGCTGTAGTGAGACCAGGATGGGAAGGGATCTTGTTTGAAAACCCCTCTAAGGAGGTCACCAGATGTCAGTAAGAATATCTGAATCCTGCCAGATGCTGCTACCACCTAGGAAGAGGAGCTGATGGGGAGCAGGAGAGGTAATAGCTCTGAAAGATTGTGAGAGAAAGGGCAGTATCAGAGGGCAGGTTGGGGGATCACCCTGAGTGCCAAAATGTCTCATGCTGCTGCTCTGTCCAAGGCTGTTATTCCTGGTGACGTGGGCAAGATTCATACAGGTAATTACAGTAGCAGCAGGGTCTAGGCTTTTTAGGGTTCACTACAGTTGATTGCCCAAGCATGGTTCAGCTGAATATGAAGAAAATTTCGTGAAAGAAAAGATGAAGACATATCAATCAAAGGAGTTGCTTTCTAAGTTATGCTAAGTGCACTGGAGGTGTTAGTGAGTTCAGGATAAATAATAATCAGATGCCGTTCACTGTGTATGCTGCTGACCCAGAAGTGTTTCCTCTGAAGTTAGGTAAATTTTAAGGAAGTGCACCAAAATGTGCTTTGTGCCAGCACAGTTCTGCCTTGCTCTTGAATGGGAAATACAGAATACTTTATGAGATTCTATGTAGCTGGGGGAAAAATTTCTGAAGACATATCCAATGTTTTAGAGCAACTAGTTAGGCCAAGATTTTTATAGTGTGTAATATTTCACAGGGTTTTCAAGGTTGGAGGAAATTTGTTTTTGAACACTGAATATTTTAAGGGCACCCTATAGTGCAGATTCCTTTTTTCCCCTCTTTTTAAACACGTGTTTTGCAGTCCTATCCGGAGCTGGAGGTTTTTTCCATAACATTTGCTGTCCCAGGGCCACTCATGGCTTTTTTCATGGAACATTGAGTATTGTAGATCTGCTCCAGTGCTAGTGGAAAATAACCTGTGTTTGAGGTCAGAAAAATAGATTAAACTAATTTTAAAGTTTTATAGCCACTTAGGTCTATAGTAGAAATTTTTAAGAGGATGTAGATCCGTTGCAAGAGTAAGATTTGCATTTTTAAGTTTTTTCTAAGACTAAGAAGGCCCGTGTTCAGGAATGCATCTCTTTGTTCATGAAGGACAATAACAGCCATCTTTAAGTATGTGTTTAATTGCATTCCCTGATAGGAATGGTTTTAGTCTTATGCCTAAGTATTTTCCTGACTTGGATCTGTAGAATATGATTGTTTGATTCTGCATTTATCTGAATCCAATGATAAATCTCCCATTTCAATCACTGGGATCTGTGTTGCACTCAGGGATTCTGAACCTTTGGCATTTGGGGGAGATAGGTATCTTTGGGCTCATCCTCAGCTGCATCAGTGTGGAGGTGGGGTAGGGAGGAAACAAAGGTGGCTACAGGTTATCTCTTACCTGTTCTCCTTTCCATACTATTTGGGGTTCAAACCAGGAATTCTTCAGCTTGAAAACTTTGCTACAATTCTGTAATGGAAAAGTCTGTCAAAGACAGTGTGAAAGTTATTTTTGTTCCTTTAAAGTCCCTATGGAAATAAACCTGTATGCAAGGGAGAGTTCAGCATCTGCAGTAAAATTCAACCTTGTGCACAGTACACATTCCTCTGTGAAGTTCTACAACTGTGTCCCAAAGCTTAAGTATAATTTCATCTCATTTGAGAAAATAAAGCAAAAAAACTTGGGTTTGGCTTACTTTTGCTTGGTTTAGTTTCTACTTGGATAAGAGAACAATACTTAAAACTCTTGGGGTTTTATTTACATGAGTACCTAAGGGTAAAGAAGAAGGTTTAAGGCCTTAACTACTTGCTTAGGAAAAAAAAAAAAAAAGAGCTTTATTTGTATTTTGATGGTGTACTTGAACTCTGTCCTGCAGTTTCTGTGTAGGAAAATCAGTGTTTTTCACAGTGCTACTGTAAGAGTCTTGTTACAAGAGGAATGTGGGAATTGTGTACTTTGCCTGCTTTTTCGCAAGAGCTGATAGATGAGACTCAGCTCAGTGTGCAGTGCTGCATTCCAGTAGGGAAGGGAAAATCTTATCTTGGGAGCAGTAAATGTGGAGTCTAATTTCTAAAGGAGAGGCACTGAAAATCAACTTATTCACCTGAGATGTGGAAGTGGTGCCGTGTGCTGGGGTTGTGCTGTATGGTGGGTTACAAGTTGGAGTTTTATGCAAAGCCCTGTTAAGCAAAAAGGCAAACCTAAAAATCAGTTTAAGTGTCATCGAACAGTAAGAGTTTCTCCTGACAGGAATTCCAGAAATGAGAGTATAAACAAGAACTCTCCCTCTCATGAGAGTTATGGCACAAAAGGATTTTTCACTGGTCATATGAACACACAGAAGAACTGAAGCTGTCCAGAAGACCTTGACGTGCATGTGCTGCTTTGCTGAGGAATGCAAAGGAGTTGAACTACAGGGGCTTCTTCTCCAGCTTCATTTCTTTCATCCATTTCTAGGGCTCTGTTAGGAGATGTGATAGCACCATACGATCAGCCTTTTTTTTCTGTCTGGTTTCTCTAGTGTGTCTCTCTGGACACACAACTCTGAAAGCTTCACATCGCACTTGTGACCTCCAGTTTTGGGTTCCTCTGAAAGGCAAGCATAGAGAGTCCTGATTTCTAACATACAGCTGGGTCCTGACTGCAGAGTGTGCACACTCCTGCCCCACTCTCATCCTTTCATTCTCTACTCCAGCCTTTCATAGTCCCTGAACTCTTGCCTGCAAGGAATCTTCCTTTTTCCCTTAGCTCAGGGCTCAAACTGAGGATTTGTCTTAATAATCTTAATGACAACCTGACCAAAAGCCCATGAAGAGGCCACAGAAGGAGCTTGCTTGCAAATACCAGTTGTTTTTAAGCAGATAATCCAGTGTCTCCCAGTCTCACTTTCAGATAGTGAATTGGTTTCCACATAATAAAAAGGTTGGGGGAAAGAAATTGAACCATGAAATGCAGAATCTTGAAGGGTCCTGAAAATCGTCATGAAGTGGCAAGCTTGGAGCAGCTCAGCACACAGTTAACTATCAATTACTAACTCCTAGATTAAAATCTTCGTGATAGTTTTAGGGAAAACATAATGCAGGAGTGTTGTGATTATCCCCACTACAATTTTCAACTCAAACAGCGCACCTTTATGGACGTACCTTGAAGGTATCCAGGTAACATCAACTTCCTTTCAAAATGCCAGTGTGTGATAGCTGTATATAATGCATCAGTGTTGTGTTTCCTGTGATGTGTTTAACTGATGATTTTCCACGGATTCCCCCCCAACACACACACACTCTTCACCTGTAAGTGTAACACCCCTGAGAGCACTGGGGTGGGTTCATGGTGCCTGACAGAGGGACTGGCTGCTGGCTGTTGTGGGGGGCTCTGTCTGCACTTCTGCTCCTCAGACCTCGCATTTGTGTTTATGTGCTGACGCTGTTCACTTGAGTAATGGTCTGATTTACTTGTGTGTGTGGTATTACTCACTTGTTTCCCCTAAAGAGAAATATATACAGCTCTTTGGAGAAAGAAAGAAAGAGGAATCATTTGCTATAACGTGAGTTTAAGGTGTGTGACAGATAACACTATTTTGAACTTATAACAAGTGACAAAGCTATTCTGCAGATTTCTGCAAACTAAACTCCAGTCCAGGTTTTAAAAGGCTCTCCATGTCTCTGAATGGGACATGGGTAGAAGAATAGACATGGCAATTTTTCTGGGATAAACTCTAGGACAGAAACCAAGTTCGGAAGAAAAAATGTTTTACTTTAGTTAAATCCAAAGAATGAGCTACATTTCTAAATGCTGTTGTGAGAGCAGAGGGAGGAGTGTATCCTAGGGTGATAGTGGGCTGATGTTTGATAGAGGCTCAGGTTAAAAGTTTACATTTGAACCACTCCAAATGTTGGTTTATGTTGGTTTTGGGTTTTTTTGTTTGGTTGGTTTTGGGTTTTTTTGGTTTGTTTTGTGGAATTTTACTTTAAACCTCTTTACTTTAGTCTCATTTCAGCTATGCTGCTTCTGGCTTCTTTTTGGCGCTAATTGGTCTACTGGATTTTGGTGCCAGTGAGGCTCAAGTGGCTGCAAACTCTAGGCCTTCGATTTAAAAAGCTCAGCATCCCCACACCACCTCCTCAGCCCATCTGCATAGTAACTAAATACTCCTGAATGGCTGTGGAAAATACACTGTAAAGGAAAAATCTGCCTGAGAATGATACACTTTAGCCAGAAAGCTGGGGTAAAATGGAAAAAAGACCCTTAAAAAAGACCTCTTCCTAATTCCAAAAAGGTTTTCCAAAGTGGCATAAAGCTTCTTCTGGAAACTTGAAAAACAGCCGGGGTTTTGGACCCTTGTGCACTCTGCAGATCTGTACTTGGTTTTATGCAGCTTCATTCAGTAAAATACAGATCTACCTGAGTTTAAAAGCACCAAACAACTGTTAAATTGTCTAGAATAAAATCTGTGATTATGCAAAAGAGTGTTTCTCTCTGCTACCTTTTGAGACAAAATGGCAGGGGGAGCCTTTTCCTTCAGTGAAATAGCAGGTTCCAAAAAATATGTCTGGTTCCTATTACAGCAAAGGAAAAACTTGAGGTGTGTGTTGGAAGTGCTAAGCCAGTGATTGAAATGCTAAAGTTGTTCCTAAAGGCCATTCCACATCATGAAGACATCATCTGTAAAGTAATACTGCACAATGATCTGTGAGGAGAGGAGGCTGAATTAGCATTCAGCATGGCTGAAACTTCCACATGGCCACATTCAGGTCAGCTGCTGTAGCACAACCTGCTCTGGTAGCCTTTGGTGAGCACTCACCAACGTATTGAGAGGAAAAGAGTTCAGGGGAAAGGCAGTTTGTCTGCTCTGACTTGTCTCTTCCCTGCACCTTTGTGTGCCTCTGCAGCTGCTCCCTGTGCCACGTACATCAACGTACCCAGTGGCATCCCCAGGATTTTGGAACTTGGAAAGAGCGTTTCTGCTGCAGCAACTCAACCAGAGCACAAGCAAGGAGGTGTCTGATTTGCCAACTAGCAAAATACCTTTTTAAAGGCAAATGTTTGAGGAATATAAAACAGTAGAAGTCCTCCCAGTGGTACTGTGCCAGTGGAAAAATCATCTCATTAAAAATAAATGTCCAAAGTAATTTATTGATTAAAATTTAAAATGACAAGCTATCTGCAAATGCTGAGGTTCTCACAGCTCAAGAGTTACAGCAGCAATGATGATAGACCTCTGGTTTTCTATACCACGGTAACTGAGATTGCTTAACAACTGGGCCCCTCTTTCTGTTCCTTTCCCTCCACACTGTGTCCTTACAAGTTATATAGATCACATCTGCAGCTTGGAGAAGTCTTCAGGAGTTTTTTGGCATCAATTGGCCACGTGTATTTTCTAATCTAACTGATAAATATATCCTTTTTCTTTGAGAGAAATATTTTTACCCCATTTATTTTTTCTTTATTTTTGATCAGAAATTGAATATTCCTTCTTTCCTGTAATCTGGGAGACAAGTTGAATGTAAAAGGTCTGTGCAGATCTTTGCATCAGTTGGTCCTGACTGGTTTGGTGGTGTCACATCTCTTTCAGCAAGAAACATGACACATGGGCACTTTGCTTTTGTAGGACTAGTAGCAGTTTTTAAAGCTGCCCATGAGCTTGGCTTACAGTACTTAACCTTTAATCTTAGTGAGATGCTGAATTTTTAATCAGGCTCACAACTGAAAAGTTTTCTTGTGAGTGTAAAAAAGTGCTTGTTTTGCTGCAATGTTGTTACTTTTGTTTTCCCTCTCTGTGAAATAAAGGAACTTGGTATTCTTGGATATTATAGCAGCAATTACATACCTATAGCAAATATAAACCCTATTGCTTATCTCTCACAATAAATGTTTTAATTACTTGCATTTTTAAAGGTGTTCCCCAGCCAAACATAACATGGTTGAAGAAGAAAGACATTCTACACATCAATTCTTCCTTGGTTTTGAATGGCTCTTTATTTCTGAGGAATGTTTCCTATGAAGATGCAGGAACATACACCTGCAGAGCAACTAATGCTCTTGGAAAAGCTGAGGCTGCATCTGTTCTGCACATAACTGGTAAGTGCTAAATGAGAATTCCTTACTGATAACAACAGTGAGGCACTTTATAATCAAAATTCAACAATAAAATAGTTGGGGGGGAATACTTAACACTTTATTAGGAATTTGGAATTTTTGATTGTGTCTGACTCCGTGGGTTCTGTTCTCTGGTTTGTGTTTCCTGTAATGTGGATCTACGTACAGATGGTTTGACTCTTGACTTCAAGGTTGCTCCATCCTCTTGCTTCCAGGCAACAAATGTTAGCCCTTAAACCAGCTGACATGTTAGAAACTAAATCCACTGTCATGTTACATTGTTCCCAGTGTTTTTATTTAGGGAAACCCAGCAGGCTTGAGTATTAAGAAAAATCTGCAGAGAAATGCAGAAAAATGAAAGCAAAGACTGGGTTTAGGATTTGGTTTTCGTTTTGTTTGTTGCATTTGGTCTTTTTAATTACAGAGATCAATAAAATGTGGGAACATGGGGAAAAAAATTCTGAATGTGAACTGCTAACTCTCAGAATAGAAAATGTAAAGAAAATCTCTATGTACTGACCTTATTGTAAGTAGATTAATAATGTAATACTGTATAATACAATCTTGCCTTGCAAATCACTCCAGTAAATGGATCATTTGGCTCTAGAGGTGAGTTTTTGCTGTACAAAGAGCAGCATACAAAGCTCTCTTTCCTGGGCCCACATGGAGGGCAGTTTATAGATGTTTGGGTCTGTTGGCTGAGGAAGACACACCAAAGACGTGAGTCTCTGTGTGAGGATGAGTGTAGACTGAAACTGCCTTTCTGGCTTCAGTTTTCCTGGAGTACATCAAAACTTTGGATGTTCCAGAGAAGACTATTATTATGCTGACATGACTGGAAGGTTGCTAACAAGAGTCTGAACTTTGTCTCTATTTCTGGTCACGTGACATTAGTTTAAATAAGTCTGGAGTGCATAGGAAAGGGCTAAATTCTGCCAGCTTTTGGCTGTGCAAGACTGCAGTGAAATGGGAGGACTTGTCCTGTCAGGATTTGCTGATTGCATTGGCTCAGTGTTGTCTGTAACAGCATCACATCAGGTTTTGGTCTTTGCTGCAGCATTTACTGCCTGACCAGGGGCAGCCCAGCAGGAGCACAAAGTCTGTGCAATGCAAGTTCCTAAAGCCTGACGGTCTGACTGGCATCGCTGTGGTTTGTGGGGACTTCTGTCCTGGTGTTTGCAGACAAGCAGGAGGCTTAGCACAGACACCGCACACTGAGGAGAAATGTCCAATCAGTGTAAAATGAGTCGCAGAAGTCAGAATGTAGCAAAAGATTTAAACTTTCCTGGAGGAAGAATCATAGATATTATATACAATCATTGAAAGGGAATTGTGGTAAGAACTGTGTGTTGCTGACAGATTGCCCATGTTTTTGGTGGTTGTTCTGCCAGCATATGAAGAAAAGGAGGAGTTGCTATAGTGATAGGCATTTGATTCTGCATACATAATGCTATCTGTGTGCATAATGAGATTTTAAGAGATTTTATTCTCTTTTATGTTTTATCTCTTTGTCCTAATTCCATCTAATGGAAGAGAGGAATCAACCTGATTCCACTGGAAGAATTCTTTTTCTTAAAATTTCTGTATGTTAATAGCTTGTAATGAAACAAGAAACATCGTCATAAAAACCAGGAAATACATCCTGTAAATCTTGTTTTCACACTAAGTGTTACAGGCCTATTTTTCTAATAAATTTAATTTAGAAACTTGCATAAACAAATACTTTGTGTTTCCCTATTTACATATCTGAAGTTTATTTGTTAGACAAACATAAATGAAGCTGGTGCACAAAGGGCTACTACCCTTCTGCTTCATAACTAACATGATGGATATTTTGATCAGGTTATTTTTTTAGCATCACAGTTTAATTTTTGATAAGAAGAGATCTTATACATTGTGTTACAGAACAAAGAGTTACAGAGAATAACACTCAATTATCAAAGGGAAGCAGAAGAAAACGTGTTCAGATGGCATCTGGAATTGGTACAAATGTCACTGTGGCACCTGGAGATCCACTGAGAATAGGTGTGTTGTCTTTTCTGCTTTGTCATTTATATTATTTATTTCATTAAATTGGAGGGTCCCTCATGGTAAAAGTGAGTGTAATTCCCAAGTTGAGGTGTGGTGACTACCTGGATTTCCTAACTCTACCTCAGCTTTCTGTTATCATGAAGGAAGCCTTAGAGTAAGACAAACAATATTTTTTTTATTCAGCTTTTCTAAAAACGTTTTAGAATGGTGACCTTTTAAGCACCTTGATGTGACTCATTGTGACTAAAGCTGCATAATTACCCCTTAAGCTTCCCTTGAAAAAAATGGGAGGAGAATCAGCTGGACTCTAGAAATGTTTGGGGTGTTTTTTCCTGTCTAAATAAAGGCCTCTGTTTGTGTCCCTGCTTGTGTCTGTGGAGTGAAAATGCAGCAATTTCATTCAATGTGTTTATGATTCCTTTCCTAAGCAGATAGAAACTCTTTAATTACAGACCTATTTGCATCTTGTAAAGTCTGTGATGAAACCTTCATTCCATTTAAATAATCATTCCCCCCCCATCTACTTTGTTCTTATAGAAGTTTATAAGAACTTACTGAAAGGAAAAATATAAAGAAGTGGGGAAAATGTGGCCCAGAGATGATATCCCTCAAGGGGCAGTCAGGATTTGGGGCCGTAGCATGGACTTCAGTGAATTTAGACATACCCTTATTTTTATTTAGAATGGTAATGTCTTTTTTAGACCCACACAATCATCTATACTTGTTCACAAACATTTCAGTGTGTCTAGAAAAACCTGCTAAAATGCTGTTGGTTTTCAGGTTGCCCAGTGCTGCCCAGCTACAGGAACACAGTCCACTGGCTTTTTGGGGATAGTCCAATTGAGGAAGTTAAGACCTTGGAATACCAAACCCTGGCTGGGGGTCGTATCCTAGAGGTGAACACCAACTCTGGTCAATTTGCTGGGCAATTCCAATGCTGGACTTCAACTAGTGCAAAACTGATGTCAGTTTGGGTAAATGTCAAGAAGGAAGGTTTGTTGAAAATTATATGACAAATTCTTGAATTTTAAAATATATTCTTTCACTCTGTAAAGACTTTGCTGAAAACTAACCTGCTCTTATGCACTGAAAGTAATTCACAAATATATGTTTAACTTCATATATATGACTAGTCCCATTTAAGTCAATAGACAATGTCCATACTCAGAGATGGGTATGGGAATTAATGTGTCTCCAAATATCATATGGGGGTTCTGTTTTCTTACTTGTGTATCTGAAAAGCTGAGAGAATGTGTCTTTCTGCTTAAACAGTTTTAAATTAGGTAGATTGAATCAACTTTGCAAAGTAATTTTACTGAAATGCATCTATGATCAATGTGTTTATTTTGAAAATAAAAATATTAATTACTGAATAAGAAAATATCCTAATAGAATCTATCAAAAAACATATCCAGTCCTTGTCGTAGTCTAGAACTCACTACAGTTAGCATTTCTGAAGAGGTCTGGCCAGGTTGAGTTATCCACCTGCCTTCTGGTTGCCCAATCTCCTTTCCCAGTCATGTTGCTCAGTATTTTGGGGTGATTTTGTTTCCTCGTTTTGAGCTTTAACTCTGATTGACGCTTTTGTACATGTTTCATCATGGCAATACCAATGCATTTGTGAGCCTGCATAATCTCCTTTGGTGGTTTTTGCAAAGTAGGCATATTGAGGGCACTTCTGAGTAGTATCATCCTACTTAAACAAACAATACAGTCTCTCCATCATAGCTGCAGTCAGTAAATTTAACTATTTCTACTTTGAAAAAGGCCCTTTTGTATTATTTTAAGAAACCCAGAAGTAATAAGGAAACATTGAAAAACAATAAGTTAAAGAATTCATTATGTGCTGGAAGAGTGAGCCTGTGGACACAGCTGGTAGCTATCAATTATTCTTGGTTATTATAGAAAAACCTGACTCCTTCTGTGATCACAAAGATCTGTCAACATCGCATAGTACTTCATCTTTTACCAAGTGTCAAAAAAAAATTGTGGAGGAAGGAGTAAGTGAGGAATTGTGACTAAATATAAAGGTAGTAATTGTTAGGAGTGATTGGTTTTTAATATAAAATGCTCTTTAAAACAAATTCCTTTTTCATATTGGCAGATGCTTCGGTGGCAAATTATTTTTGCATTAAATACTTCTCTGTAGTTTAGTGCAGGATTTTCTTAAATCCTGAAATTATGTGAGGTGTCTGGAGTAAGATGAGTTCTCTTCAGAGTAAACTTACTGTAGAACAGCAGGAAACCTAGAGAGCCTGATTTACAGCTTCCTCTTTTTAATGCTCATTGTATAAAAATGTTATGAAAGTTTTAATAGAAGCTCATCAGTTCCTACTGTGAGCCAGGTTCTGCCCTTCATGTGCACATATGCTGATCCCATTTGCCTTCTAGGGGGCTTCATGCTCATAGGTAAGGACTGAACTTGAAGGGAAGCTGAGTGGGACTAATTTCTACTTTGGCTCGTGGTCCCTTTTCATAATGCTGAAATACTTGCTTTTCTACAGAGGATGCAGCATCTATCCATCCTACAGAGTGTGCTGCCAAATCAATCAGAGTGTGACCCAGTTACAATGTACAGTGCCTCTCTCACACTGTTTCCAATTGCATTTCTTAGATTATACATGGGAATATGCTGAGTGGAGTCCTTGCTCTGCTTCCTGTGGGCACTCAGGAACCCGCTCCAGAAGGGCACAGTGCACGAACGCAGAGAAACAGAAAGTAAATGAATCTCAATGCACAGGGCTGCAAAAGCCACTGATTATTTACCAGTCATGCAACACAGAGGACTGCCCTGCCAGGTACCCTCCTTTGGACTCTATTTCCATGTGCTCTTTGTCTTTTAAAATGCATTCACAACCTCCTGAATTTTTTCTTTGTTTACACTGCGAGTCTGAAATGTGGGGTTTATTTCCTCATGGGCACTAAAGCAAGAGAGATGTGAAAATGATCGCAGGCAAATAGAGAAACACATGATTCAGCTGTACAAGTAAGAGCTGAGTGTGTCTCCATGGTGCTGCTGCACGTCTTGCAGCTTCCATACCTCAAAAGCTGAACTAGAGGTGTCTCTGGAACACTGGGATGTGTTAGTTCTGTGGAATCTGTGCCACCCCACAGAGGGAAAACTCTTGGTGTTTAGAGCCACCAGGACACACTGTGTTCACCTGCTCTCCTTTGTGCCAGCAGAACTCTGAGTAGGATGTTTGTTGTGAAATGCCTCATTTGTCTCTAATGCCCCTCACCACAGTGCTCCTTGCATGACCTTCCCTGCCCATTTTCTCACTGGATCAGGTGGGGTGTCATGTGGTTATGGGGCTAAAAATACTTGTATTGCAGACAAGTACACCAGAGCATCTGATTCCAAAGGCCAAAACCTTACCTCTAGACTACTTGAGCTGCACTGAGCATTCCAGCTCAACAAGATGGGACTCTAGGTTATCAACAGGAAACCCCACAGGAGTCCTCAAAAGCAGTACTTTCAGTTGCTTTAGGGAATTGGCCATCACTGTCAGCTCTGTCAGCAAGGTAGAAATCTGTGAGGGATGCACACACTTTGGAGTTGTCCCTCACTGGAAAATGTTGGCAGAGAAGTATTAAGACCTCAACTGACATTGTGGGAGTGCATCTTGCCAGTATGTTCTAACTCTGTTCTAAATACAGAAAACATAGCAACAGATTCGTATCAGGAGAAACTTGTTTATATTCCATTATTAGCAGCCAAGAAACAGATCATCTTAAATTGTGAGACTGAACTACAGCCAACCTGTAGAAAACAAACATTTTGCCAGTGGAAAAAATACTGAAATAGAACTAATAGTTTGAAACACAGGTTAAGTTGCAGGTTTCCCTCTTTAGCTCCAGGCTTTTGGAGCAGATGACAGGAGGATACAAGAGGGCCTGGTGCTCCTGTGAGCAAGGTCATGCCTTTCAGTGGATTACAGGGCATGGCTTAATCACTGGATCTGGAGTATTCACAACATAAACAAATCGTTTCATATGGCTAAACAGAATGGGAACTGAATTTTTTTTAAAAATGCTTTAATTTGTTCTGCTTTTAATTTGCCTTTATGTAGTGACCAGTGGAAGTGAATTGTGTGTACAGTAACATAATGAACTCTGCCTTGAGTTATACATGCATGCTAACATATAAATAGTTTCTCTTTTTTGAAGTATTCTGTGTTTTCTATACAGGAAGAGCATCTCAGATGCCTGGAAAATAGTCTTGCATCTGGTTCTTGGTTCCTCTAACTTCTCCCTCTCCCTGTGATTACTGACCTGGGAGGGAAGTGCAAAATGTCCAGACTTCCGTTCCCGTTTCCACACTTACTGATTTCTGCACAACCTTCTCATTCCAAGGCAGCTCTTTAGAAAGTATCCATACCATTACAAAGATTTTAGACATACAGTCAGTGCCACGGGCCCTTATTATTTAAAGTGTTTTGCATGTGTTTAATCACTTCTCTCTGTCACAGCAAAGAAGTACAGTTAAGCAAATATACAGGTTTGAGTATGTACTTGTGCTTTGCTGTGCATGGACTGCACCAAATGTTTGCAAAAGTACTTGAGTTTTAAGAGGGAGAAAAAGACAAGGGTGCAACCTATAAAAGATTAATCTTCTTGAACAGATATAAGCTGTTTGACTGTAAGAAAATTAAATAATTGCTGAAGAGAATAGAATATTTTTCCTGTTACCACAGTTGTGCTGCACATTAAGTCCCGTTCTGTATTTGTAGCCTAGGTTTATGAAAAGATCAAGTCAAACAGATTGTATTACCCCCTGCTACCTCCCCAGTGTTGTTCCTAGCTGCCAAGACAGACCAAGTCTTTGCAAATTCTAATCAATAAGTAACATGTTCTGCTTGAGCCATTATCTAGTGAGATCTTGATGTAAGAAATTTGGATGTGTTATGACACCTGCCACCTTAGTAGTAACTAAATTGGTACCATTCATTTTATAAACCATGAAAAAGTACATTGTCCTTCCTTCCTAAAGGTCACATCCAGCAGGGTCTGTAGGGCTTACAAAGCATAAGCTTCAGGTAACAAACAGTGTAACTTCTGTTAGTAAATATGGTAAGTCACCAGTTAACTACATTTATAAGATCTCGCTTAACCAAAAAAGCTGATTCTGATGGTTCTCACATCCAAAGCTTGCAATGACAGGTTCTTTAGATTTTTATTTGCAAACAATTGCTGTGAGCTAGCAGCAAGTTTGCAATAATTGCTATGAATTTGCCTGTGCATCCTGTAGGTGGGTGGCTGGTCCGTGGTCTGAGTGCTCTGCCTCTTGTGGGAATGGATTTCGCCAGCGACAACTAACGTGCCAACAAGTCAAAGCCAACGGCAGCGACCTGGCACTGCTGCCCGGTGCTTGTGCACACAGGGATCCACCCGTGGGAAGGAAACCCTGCACAGACCACTCGTGTTCAGTGGGGCCAGTACAGGCAAAGGCACAGGTAGGTTACAGCATCTGGCTGCAGACGCCGGGTACTATACAAGTGTGTCAGGGTCATCATGCCTTTGGCTGATCATCTGTGCTCTTGCACAGGGGAGGAGCTCTGTGGCAGTAGTTGTAATTACCTTTCAGCCCAGTCAATTAGAAATCCTCATTTGGTTTTTTTGTTTGTTTCATTGGTTTTTTTTTTTAGTTTGGTTTGTTGGTTTGTTTGGGGGGGGTTTCTTTTGTGTGTGTGTGTGTGTGTGTGTGTGTGTGTGTGTTTTGTTTTGGTTTGGATTTTTTCTTTTTGTGATACCTGAGCAAGTTTTATTTATTGAAGACTTGACCCAAAACCAGAGTTATCAGCTTCAGTATATTTATGAGCTAAGCCATTATGATGTATTCCATTTTCAGGCTAATGTATTGCTTTTATTGCTGTCTTATAAGAACACAGTTTGCACAACTGTAGTTGTGAAGTCCCCGCAAAAGACATATGAACCTGCTTCAACAGCACCAAACTGTTTCCTGTATTTTCTGTTTCTTCCTTCACTAAGTAAACTTGTGTTCATATTGATAAAATTTTTATAAATATTAACATTAAATTACAATCATATTTACTATTCAATGTGCGAAGTAATGAATTAGCGTTACTGTTGCCACATTCCTGATAAAAGATTGTGATTGTCAGCTACATAAAGTGTTGTAGCAGTGGAGATGTGATGGGATGAGAGCAAACAATGGATTTAGCTTTAGTAATAAGAAAGGGAGTGTCTTGATGAAGTTGTACACAGAGAATCAAAAATATCCAGATCTTAGCACAACTGAGGTGTGATAGGACTGAAGAAGGAGTAAGAATCAGGGCTGGGCTGTGTAGCTGGGTAACTGCCTAAAAGGGTAATTCTGTAGTTATTAACTTGGCTGTGTCTTTTTCTCTCCCCTCACCCCGGTCTCTCCCTTTTCAGTGCTCTGGTCACTGTGTAGGCCGCCCTGTGGGTTTGCAGCATCGTCATTTTATATGTCAACTTCGTAACGGATCTTTGGTGCCAAACTCTTCTTGTGATGAAAGAAAGAGGTAAACATTTTGAAGAAGTTACAAGTTAGATTCTTTAGATGATCAGATTGAAGGTACAGGGTTGTCAGTGCAGTATAAATATGCAGATTCTTTTGTCTCACACACGAGGCTGGGAGGTAGTAAGTCATCCTTCTAGACACTGGGTGAGTGGGGCCCAACAGAGGTTATGCACAAAGAACTCAGAGCATCCAGTGTTCAGTGTTTCAGGGTCAATTAAGTTTTCCTAAAGGTAAAACACTTTTTCTGTTCCAGGATTAAGAAACTGGTTTAAAGAAACAGGGCCTTGCCCTTTGTTCCCTTATGTGTGAGAAGGGCTGATGAATGAGCACAAAATGAAATATAGGAAATTCAACTTAAATATAAGAAAAAACTGGAGTAGGTTACCCAGAAAGGTTGTGGAGTCTCTATTCTTGGAGATACTCAAAACACAGAGATGGTCTTGAGCAACCTGGTCTAGTTGGCTGTGCTCTGAGCAGGGGATGTGGGCTCATCAGTTCCAGGTGCCCCTTCCAGCATTGGGTATATCAGTCTGTGAATAAGGGTTTAGCACAAAGGCAAAGATTTAACTGCCACTTATTTCCCTCCACAGGCCTCCTGTCAGAAGAAACTGTTCTTCAGGGGCGTGTGGTGTCTTCTGGCAGACAGGCCCCTGGAGGCCTTGCAGCGTGGACTGTGGGAGTGGATTTCAGTCCAGACGGGTGTATTGTGTCCACAGACAGAGTAACAGACCCGTGGCTGAGCAGTATTGTGGATGGAGGAAGAGACCAGTGACCTGGCAACACTGCAATGTCACATCCTGTGACAGTATGTAAATGTTTATTTAAATATGAGCATAGTCATAGTTTGTAGCAGTTATATTAGAAAGTGGCTCACAGTTGTACACTAATGATTCTGCAAACATTTGATTAGACATCAAAGGTAAAACTATCCTCTCCAAGGAGCACTTCATAATCCTGGGGTGACTTTTCTCTAAGCAGGCCAGTTTGATATTAAAACCTCAAAAGCACTTTTAGAAACAGGATATTTAGGAAGTTGTTTTTACAAACTTCCCTACATGACTGTGCCAGTTGTGGCTCACAAGTGTCTGAGCAAGCTGTTAATTCCTCCAAGATGGGGTAGTGTTCTGAAGCAGACAATAAGGAAATGAATGCAGGGAGTTCACACCTCTTGTGACCTTGTTTAGCTTTGAATCCACTGTTGTCAGGAATGCAGAGTAAAATAATTACGAAGTTACCAGGAATCCATAAGTTATTTGCAATTGTAGTGACAAGTTCTACTATTTCTCTTCTGTTCATTATAAAGCCTTGTAATGTTTAAATGTATTTTTCAGAAGGCGAATGCAAGGATACAACTCACTACTGTACATTTGTAAAGCAACTAAAGTTATGCTTGATAGACACCTACAAACAAAGATGTTGTCAGTCATGCCAAGAAATGTAAGTCCTCTATGGCAAGTCCATGATGCTGCAGTGAAGAGATGAGAAGAGAGGCTCATTAAACTAACGTGCTCCAAGTACACACTTGTTAATGAGACGTAACAGTTAAATGAGAACGTGGGGCTGATGAAAAAACAGTATTGCAGATTGATGTGCTGGACAGGGTGTTTTTTCTGGGAACTTTTGTTATTCACTCATTGCAATGGAACTTTCAATGTTTTAAACATTGTCATGTCTGCGTTAGCAAGATAATATTTAGGTCATATGATCTGTAAAATTTTACAGGCCGTCACATTATAATTTTATCAGGGGGAAAAAAGCATTACCTAAAAGCACCAGAGAGTGCTTACTGTCCTTAACTTATGAGCAAAAGTCACAAAAATACTTTGAAAAATTTTGAAATGCAGTAACTATTGACCCCTAGGTTTTAAATTTCTTGATTATATTTAACCCAAATTTTAAATTTATAGAAGCTGTCACTTGTAGCTGTAAAATTTTTGGCAGCAACTTCATTTTCATAAACAGTTTGAGCTGAAGGGTTGATCTCACAGGATGTTTTACTGATATTAGTTGTGAGATGGATTACATGGAAGTACATTCATTTTTTCATGCTTTTCTTTCTGTGTATGCAGTAAAAGACATTGTAGATGCCAGTACAATTTTCAAAGCAATTTTGAATAAATGAGGTGTCATTTTTTATTGTTTCTGTTCTATTTCCAGTCCCTGAGGTACAATCAAAGTTCTGGTATGATTAGACTTTTGTACTGATATTAAATTGGACAGGTTTCCTTGTCAGAGCCATGAATGAAACATTTGTGATCATTGTTCTCTTGCACATCAAGTCAAATTCAGAGCCAATAACTGTCCAAACATGGCTGTCAGATTTCCTGTCCTGAATAATCATTTTATTTTTCTCCATTAATGGACAAAAATGTCCAAGGAGGGATTATCAATCATGAAGGTAAACAACTGAAAGAAATGTATTTTGAGCAGTTTTTCATCAAGATGACTTATCATCATGACCATTAACCATCTGAGGATTTTGCAAGTTGATAAATTCTTATTATGATATCTCTGGGTCAATTATTTTCCGTTTCGGAGACCGTCTGATTCAGGCTGTAAGAACAGCAGAGGGAACCCCACAGGAGGTAAAAAATAGATGTGTTTTTTTTTCTGTTGTAGTTTCCAAACTACTGTTCATGTTGGAGGCCTGAATGCTTGCATTGACTTGGCTCTTGTGTTCCATCACTGAGCTGGTGAAGAGGGTGCTGTTAGAGCAGTTCATACACAGCATTCCTGCAGAGGGTTTGCATCACTGAAAATTAGGTTAGCACTACTGTATAGAAAATGGTTAAGGTGGGCTGTTTTGTCCAAGGCTGACTGCACGGAGAGGATATTCCTGATCATTACCTTTAAAATCAGCAATGGGTCTTGATTGTTTAAGCCGTTTTTTTTAAATTAAAATAAAACATTTGTAAGATACTTTTGTAGATATTTATTGTCTGATTTAAAAGTGCAATATTTTGTTTTGTACAGTGTTTAATAAAGATTTTTGGACATATATTTTTTCTTATTACCAAAATCTCTTATTCATGCTTTCCCTTTATATTTAAAGTTTTCAAATGTTAACACACAGCATTCTTTGTTGCATTAACTCCGTCTTTGGTTAAGTATGCATGCTCTACAGAAGCAGTGCTGTAAATGTTTGTTATTGCAATTGGCATGACATTCCTCTGTAGATTATTTTATTCCTTCTCCAATAACTGAAGTTTTTAGCTTCCTTGAACGTAGTTTTGATATTTCTGAAATAAAGTATAGTTTGATTATTCAACACTGATTACCCAGAGGTTGTTTATTACTATGATTTCCATGGTAACCATGCTTTCATTCTTTGTTATTTTATCAATTTAGTATGCCATAATTTTTGGATTTTTTCAAAGCTGCCGATTAGTTGTTATTTTTAACAGCTTATCAGATAGATTGTCAGCATCCCTACAGTCTGGCTTGCAGTGCTATTAAGAGTCAACACAGATGTAACTTAACTGAAAAAGTGGGAAGAGAATTTGCCAAAATTCAAATAAGTCAGCTCTGATTCACTGAAATCTAGAATGAGGATTCTGTAAAAGGTGGAGCAAAGTTACATTTCGTTGCTCAGTTTTCGTGTACTGCACCAAGCAGAATTCATTTAGATCCAACAGAACGGTTCCATGTTCTGTATTTAGTGAGTGATGAGTATAGCTACGTGAAAAAGTTGTTTCAGAATATCCAACATGCGTAATAGTCTTCAGAAAGAAGAATCTCGTATTCATAAATAGTATGAACAATAAAAGCATTAAACAAAATTATTAAATAGAGAATAAATGTCTAGCATTGGAACGGTGGTGTTCCAGAGTTATCCTAGATGGTAATATTGCAAAGGTGCATGGGGCTGTTTAATTTTCCTTTTGCTTCAGCAGTGCATTCCTTTTGTGCAGTCTTTAAAACAAGGTAAAGGTTCTGTACAGCAGTTCTGGGCAGCCTGCTGCTGTGTGGCAGAGGGCATGGAAAGCTCTTCTAGAACAGCAGCTGAATCCACCAGTAACTTCTCTGTGTTCACAGCTTGGTTTAGCATGACATCATAAAATGCTTTTTTAACAGCTGTTATTTTGAAAAAATATTAGTTTTCCATCCTGCCCTTCATTCAGTCTGCACTTCAGTAATACGTTGTTTATGAAAAAGCTGACGTCAAGTATTGATTACTGTCTGAAGGTTTATAGTACCATTTGATGCTTTTCCTGGAAGCACCATCAATATGTTGTGGCTCTCTCAACTGTAAAGTAATAAAGGCTTCTTTGTTTCACTATTAAACTTAGGAGAAAACAGTAAGGACAAAATGAAAGGGAATATGCCCCTCCACCCTGAAAGTCTTCAAACACATCTGCAGAGGAACTGTTAAATGTATCTGAATATGCCCTCCACTTGGTCTCAAAATGTTTGTACTGTGCTGGTAGGTGACAGCAAATGACTTTCCATAACTTCAGGGTGGGAAGTGACTTCAGAACTGAAAAAACAGCTGTTAAAATTAAAAAGAAAAAGCATCTGGGCTCACTCACAGACTCAGGAAGAGCTATTTTGAGCAGAACATGCGCCTGCATGTAACTTCGTGGATTGCATTTCTCCCTCCCTAGAAAACAGAGCTGGAAGGCATTAGGAGCTCCTGTAAACTGCTCAAGAGGTACCAGGACTGTGTACAGGATATGGACCTGAGTAGGTGTGACTGTGCAAAGGTTTGACTTTCTTCTGTCCTCAATTGTGGCCAGAGTGAAAATGATTAAAAAGGGTGTTTGTATTTTTTTTCTTCTGTGGTACAGAAAGATGACAGTGTATTGGACTTTCTCCTGTCCTGCTTTTAGGACCTCACAGATTTACACTGTTCTTGTTCATTCACAATCTGAGGGATGTGAATAATCTTCAGAGACAAAAGTATAATGATTGCTGTTTCATTAGCAGAGTAAGTCATTACAAAAACAAAGTACAAAGAAAAAAATTACCTGTAAGTGACTGATGTTCTCATGTCTGGATTTCTCTTATGCAATGCTTTTGTGCACAGCTGAGATGCTCAGTTCAGCTTTCCTGCTTTCATATGCCCAAGTTCCTGCTTTAAAAATGTTTCCATAATTGGTCTTAGTCCTTTAATTACTGATTTTGTTTATGAAGTACAGGCACATAATTCTACAGAACCCAAATTACGGTCGTACACCAATAGGTACAAGATATGTAATACTGAAAAAAAAAATCATACTGGAGTACCATGATAGAGCATGATAATACAGTTAATCATAGAATTATTAATTGGGACTTGCTCAAATCATGAACATAATAGAACTGAAATTGGTTCATCTAGATTTCTCAAAATCAGCCAGAGGTATATAGAGGAAATACCAAATATCTCATACAGAAGCATAATCAGTTCATATAAAATGTCTGTAAAACATTTTGGTTTTATGTATTTGAAACAAGTGGTTCTTTGAGGAGCAGACAGACTGATGCCAGGCTGTCTACAGATTTCTGCATATTCGCTGATACTTCTTTTTTTAATTGAGTTTATGCTATTTTCTGTTATCTCTACTTACACCTGTTCAGTTTTCTGCCAGTTTCCCTTTCAGACTGGCTCTGCAGTGAACTCTGACAGTGATAACTGGCTGCTTAGCTTTAAAAATCAGATAGCAGAATCAAACTAGGATGGATGTTAACCTTTTGAGCCTGATTCTCTCTGCTTCCCCACCATCTACCTTAGAAACTCAAAAAAGAAGCTGCACTCTCCTTGTGAAATTTGATTGAATTTGCTCACTGTGTTTAAAAATTACTCATCTGGTGAGGACACATGCACTTAGTGTGTCAGTGTGGCCAAGGCTTTCCATCGGTTTTGTTTCCCTAGGGAGTAAGACTGAAAGAGCACTGTCAGGGAAATGGGAGACAGAGTCTAATGACCTGCTTTTGGTTTGTATAGTTTCAAATACGTGCCCAGAAAAAGAGTAAGGTTACTACTTGTTAAGGAAAAGTAATGATAACTGAAGCTAAACCCAGGGTTTTAGAAATGCCTAAGTGTCATGGCTTGCTATCTTCTGTTTTGAGCAGCAAAATGTTAAGAAAATAATCTTACCAGATTACTGAGATTATTAATGATTACTTAGATTATTATAGACAGCATTGTTTTCTTGCTCTGTGTAAAAGATGTCATCATCAAAAGATACTTGCTATTTCACAAATAAAATCATTTGGTTGCAGAAAATCTGAAATAATAAAATGTGCAACACATAGGCTTGAGATGGAGTGTAATGAAATCTGGGAAGGCAAGGAAATCAGAATGCACAACTGAAAAAAGAACAGACACCATGTAAAGTGTAGTATTCCTACAGCATTTGGCAAATCTTTATTGGTCTTGTAATAAACTTCTGGTTTTGCTTTGGTTTTCTTCAAACTTGTAAAAGCAAAATTTGCATTACTTAATTTGCTTTCAGTGCTGTTTAAAGAAAAAATTAACAAGTTGGATCCTGATTATTTCACCAGGGTGCTTGAAATAGTGGACTTCAGTATTATGTCACAACAGCTACTTCACTTGGAGTAGCATTGCAGTTTGGCTTGGAGGGCTCCAGGCTCAGCTGGCGGAAGAACTGGTGACCCAGAGGATCTGTGTTGATGTAGACATAGCCCAGAGCAGATGGGTGATGTGCTGGGCAGGCCTCTTTTTTCTTTGGAGTATATTCTATGCGATATATAGTTTCATCTTGAAAAGGAACTGTGTTGGCACCTATGGCATGTACAGGTTTGCAGCTTTGAGCTGGAGGGGCCTGATGTGGGATGTAATGGCATCTGAATGTAGTTAAATCAGCAAATTTTCCCTTGGCTTTTGGCATTTCCGGTTCTTTCTTGATCAGCCCTTGCCGACAGTAGCCCCAAGGTTTAAAGTCGTCTTTTGTTGTTGTGTTCCCTTGAAAAGGGGCACTGATTCTCCTTCTATGAGGTGGTCTTATGGGGGCAGCAGGAGAAATATCATGTGTAACGTAATCCACACGGTTTGTGGAGTTGAGATCCATCTTGTCTGTAGGTGGAACGTACTCTCTTGGTTTGTGGAACTCAGGCAGGGAAACCAGCCATGGCTGGTAACAATCCTGGAATTCAGTGGTTCCATCAAAAGGAGCATCAGATCCAACTTTTCTGTGTTCAGGCTTGCAGCTTTTTGCATGTTGCCCAGGTGTCCCTTTAAAATCTCTCTGGTGGGTTGTAAGATCTTCAAAGGGTTCTTCACATGGCTTGTACTCTTCTCTTGGTCTTACGTATTTTGGTCCCAGCTCATGAACAACATAGGCAGTGCGATGGATGGTGGTACCATCAAAAGGCCCATCTGGCAGTTTGGCTGCAGGAGGTTTAAAACTTTCTGGGGGATTCAATTCTTTAGGAATATAGTCATCTTGAAACGTAGAAGGATTTCCAAACCTCTCTGTAGGTGGCTGGTATGTCTGCTCCACCTTACAAGATTCCGTTCTTTGAGCATCCCATAACCTGTAGTCATCTGTAAGGCAAAACCAAAATTCCTCCATACAGGTGTTATTACTTAAGACCATTCCTTTAAAATTAAGACAAATTCTTCTGGTATTAAATCTTGAAAAACAAGGAAAATGGATGTGAGAGTGATAATTTTATCTGCATGTCTGTGATATGACGGAACTGTCCTCTGTTACAGTGTGTGATTAAAACAGACAAACCTGTACCTGATGCCCTATTTTGACTATTTTCTCAAGGAAAAAGAAAATGTGATTATTTAGTGTATGTTTTATACAGAAAATAGCCCTATACAGGTTTTATACACAATATTTTCCATTTTATATAGAAGTTTATGCAAGTACACAAGACTGGAAGGAGCCTTATAGGTCAATGGGTCATGTCCACTACTGCTTGGTAGAATCATCTCTTAACTTCCGTATGAACATTTCATCCTTTTAAAGCTTGTTTGGATTTTTGTTTTCTTAACCAGACTGTTCTGCTATAGTTAGAAAACTTACTGTCCAGTGCAAATTTCTTCACAGGCACTTGAAATCCATTTTTTGGTTTGCAATCCCTGTACTTTTTTCAGCTTCAGTGTTTTTTCACTCCTTGATCCTTACTCCCTCTTGAATGTTGCTAACATGCATTTTAAATGAAGCAGTTTCATGCTGTCTTAGTCGTATGCTGAAATAAGGCTAATTTATTCATCATTTGCTAACTTACTACTTACAGGCAGACTAAATAGAAATATTTAAATTTCATTATAACCTATTTCCAATTAATAGAAGTAGAATGTATTTATAGAAATGTATTTCTATGTAGCATAGGCCTAAGCTTGAAGAAGCTGGTGAAGTGTAACTGGTTTTAAACACCCTGTTTTCCCACATTTTGTCCTTCCAACTCTTCTGTCATTGCATTCTCTCCTCTGCTTATTTCACACCAGGAATTCTAACTTCTTGTTTTAATACCCGTATATGATTCTTGTTATTTCAACTATCTCTTTGATACCACCGGTATCTGGAACATCTTGATTTTCATCACTCTAGTAGATCATACAATTTATTTCTATTTACTTTTAACTGGTTAAAATGCAGTACAAATCACAAATTCAGTAACACATTATAAAATTCTCAAGTGATGTAAAGTATATCAAGGTCACTTGCCAGAATGACATCAAAGGAGATTTACTGCCTTTGTGCTGACTGTTCTAACAGAGTAATTTCTGTCAAGACAGATCCTTACCAGGATGATATATATGTAAGCTATATTGTACACAAGCAGAAATCCAAAATCCACTTTTGACCTACTCTGTGGCAAAATATGTCACATGAACTAAAACTACCTGAAAGATATATTGCACTAAAACTAACAGATTATTCAGAATACTACCTTCATCTTGGTTACTTCTCTTTCTGTAGGTGGCATGTGTTATTACCTCGGTAGGTTGGAATGGTATCCAGTTTTGCATCTGTGGTGTGTTTTCTCTCTCGAGGTCTGGCTAATGTCACTGGTCCTACTTGATGAGGATTATAATCCTTCCGGTAAATGGTCCCCAGGTCAATCTTTCCTGACTTTGGTCTATATTCTTGTGGTACCCGAAAAGGTCTCTTCACAATACTGTATGGCAAATAATCAGTTCTGAATTGGGGAAAAAGAAAAGACTGGTTACAAAACTTTTTTTTTTTTCCCTGAAGACATCACTTTTTTCCCACTGCGTGGAAAAATGATAACTTTCAATGTTTACTATGAAAAATCAACCTGATGCCAAATGTTAGAGGGGTAGCACAGGGGGAGGAAACTGTAGTACATAAATCCAGGGTTTCTGATGCATTATAGAGCCTTTATTCAAAGGCAGATAGTGAAGCAACACTCGGAGTTTAAAAATATTATTTAAAATATCTGAAAGGAGACTTAGAAAGTTGCTGTGATTTTGCAAAGAAATGATCCAGAAAGTAGAAGCAGAATAATTACTAATGGCATGAGAATGGAATATAATCAGAAACATCATTTTACTGGTTTTATATGAGCATGGTACATTAGAAGGGTGTATATTCACCCACACATATGTGGGTGTTTAAACAGTTCATACAGCATGTGACCAATCTAGCAGAATGGCATTTGGGCTTTCTATTTATGTCTCTTAATAATCAAAGGAGTTTCATCAGTTGCCCTCATAACTTAAAAGAAAACCAATAATGGAAAAAGTAAATGTTGATGGCCCTGTCACATCACTAACAATGAGTAAGTGATGTATTTTTCTCTTTGAAGTATGCTCTTTAATTTTGTAAGCTTAGCATCAGTCTGTGAAGTCACAGGACAGATCTACTGAGCCCCTTTACAGTTCGCTTTCTTGAGACTTTTAATTTAGAGCTGTGAATTTAAAAAAAAAATAAAATCCCTGTTCCTTTTTCTTAAGATTTCATTTTCCCACTATCTCAGATTCCACATGTGTATTACAGAAAGTTCCTCAGCTTGCCAGGCTCTGTAAGACCTGGACTTCCTAAGCAGACTGACAACAAAAACTTTACAATATCATTACATATTGAAGGGTGCTGTAAAGGATGCAAGTCTTGCTGTATGTGTGCTTTGCTATTTTTCATGACTTTTGGTGGTAGCTGCATCTCTACACTCCAAACTTGTACTTTACATATGCAGCAAGTGTAAAGGGCTCAATGACTGCCTTTTGAGAAGATTGCAGTACAATATTTAGCCCCACTCCCAAAAAAAAGAAAGAATGGAAAACTTCCTGGAGCGAAATGCAAACCGCATGGTTCCAAATATTTACTTGAAGATGGAGGTTCCATCCATTTTCCCACGGTGCCCCTGGAACTCTTGCTTGGGTTTGCAGCTGCTGGTGGGGCAGACGGCACCGTAGCCGGGGTAGTTGTCCACGTACTCGGTGGAGAGGTGCGGCTGTGGCCCATCCTCGTAAATCCTCGTGCGCTCGTGGAAGCAGCGGTGGCGCCTGCACAGAACACAGCACAGCATGTGGCGTGGGGGCCTCGAGGAGGGCACGGCCCACACCCTGCCCACCCAGGGGGAGCATCGAGGGGGGGTTGGAGGGTGACAGGGGTTTTGGGTTAAAATCGTTTCTGAGGGACGAACCCCCAAAGTATTGGCGGCTGATGGCACAGGTCCCAGAGCACAGTACACCAACACGTTAATAAAAACAGTATCAGATGGGACTTCGTCTTGGGTGCAGAGTGCAAGGGGTGGATAGAGCTGATCTCAGTCCTCTCAATGACATTGCCTTACTCTCTTTTCTTTAATCTTTATCGGTACTATTAGTTTTATTTATAAAAGTAACTACTTCATTTCTTGTCTCATATTGCCTCTTTTTTACTCTATACTTTTATCACTTGTCTTTTTATTTCCCTACATCTCACCCGTTTTCACCACTATTCATTAACACTTTCTCATTAAAATGTTAGTGGTGTGAAATCTCTAGTTCTCTGCAGGCCATTTATGACTTATCAACCCTTTTTATTTTTCCCCCAAGGACTGACTAAATTCTCTATCCAAAAGCCACATTTATTTAGAAGTAATGACATCTCTTTTTTCTTAATAGGTTTTATTTCAATTACACCTGCTTGTCATTGATACCTACATCAATGACACACCACTGTGCTAATACGAGCTAGGAGGCATACCATGACAGCTTATTACTTATACCTTGTTGTTTTGCATGAATGATCCATGAAATTAAAATGTACATGTTATTATTGTTTTGTAAATCTTGTTATAGTCATTCTAATTTGCATAAACCATCTCTGACTGATGTGATTGTTATTTGATCTCTCCCTCTAGGAAATATGTAAGGAAAGGTCTTCCTCCTTGTGGAATTACTTGGAATCAGATGAGACTGTTCAGGAAGATACCCTATATCCTGCTCTGTGTTGTGAAAGTACTTTCAATGAGCCTAAAAGGCAACGTAAAATTACCTTCACATGAGTTTGACTTGGAGAAGAGATTAGGGTTTTTCTTGGCTAACGATAAATCTACTTTAGGATGTTGTCTAATGGCTAAACTGAAAGTTTTCATTTAGATAATAACTTTGTATAGGCCAACACAATGCTAAGAATCATCAGAGAAGACAGATTGTAGCTCTGATAAATGAAATTTGTTGCTTACAGTTTGGCCAGAACTCCTTGAGGCACTGGTTATTTTTAACTTGTTCCTCATACTTACCTTAATTTCAACCCCTGAGTAACTGATAATTCAGATTAATTTGGTGAAAATATGCCTTTTCCAATGATTGATTGGTGCCTGCTTTGAGAGATTATTGTTCTTTCCCTTCTTTGAGGGAGACTAACTGTCCTGTGGCTTGCATGAAGTCTGAATAGAATCTCAACTAAACAGAACTGGCATATATGGGCTCTCTAGTGCCAAGTGCTGTTGTTCTGGTTATTTTAATAGAATGTTGGTGCATTTCACTTATTTAGGGCCTGGCATACATACATTTGTTTTTTGTGCAATGCAAGAAAGAGCCTTGATTTTTTTCCCACAATGCATTTTCCTCCCAGAGAACTAGACTAATAATGAAAGAAGTTAAATATTTATCATAATAAAATACTGTTACACTCTCCACTCCCCCCCGCCCCCTGAAACTCCCAAGTTTTTATTTTTTCACTGCCAGTGCACACAGTATGGTCAGCAAGACAGAAATGATAGATGGACATTATTTTTGTGAGCCAGATCTGTTAGTTTTTATTGGGCTTGTGTGTTATTCCCATGTGGTCAGTATGACGGCTTAAGTAACTCATGTTGTAGAGAAATCTTCCTCTTTCCTTCTAACTTACATTTATTCTGGATTTTTATGATAGTGATAACAAAATTGCAATAAATGGGGAGTGGCTGACAGGTTGAGAAGATAAAGCAGTAGTTTATTTTTGTATCTCAAAACTAAACTTTTATGCGTTTATCTTTTATGCTTTGCTATGCATCTCATGTATCTTTTATAGCAGAAAAAAGACTATTCTTGAGTACAGAGGGTTAATCTACTAGAGAGGCTTATTCTTCTTTGGAAGCCAGATTTAACATCCTGTACTAGAGAAAGCAGAATTAAGTGCTGTCTTACTGGCTCTTCTCCCTGTACTTCTAAGTTTTTTTCAGTGTTGTTTTTGTTTTGTTTTGTTTTTTCTTCTGGGGAAAGCTAGGAAAGATTTGTTTCCTTCTATTTTATTATTTAGAATTAAGCAGTAATTATATCTCCACAAAATTTTCTGCAAATAGCTATATGATAACTTGTACAAAACATTAGATGTTTATATTTGCTTTGAAATCTCATCTAGGATGTGTCTGCATTCCAATATCCAGGTAACACTGCCAAGCGACCAGCCTTCCCCTAAAAACAGAAACACTATACACTGAAGCAAACACAATGTGCTGCCTAAACCAATAATGGCTTAAGATTCTATTGACTGTAATAACCTCAGTGATGTTTATTTTAAACCACAAGCTTTCTGCATGTTTAATTCAATTACCTGTATTATTGAACCGGATTTTTGAACTGAGACTTTTTGGTTGAGTTGAACCTTATTTTGTGCTGTCTCACTGTGTTATCTCACCATCTTTATACTTGAGCCTGAGCCAGATTTGTTATCTCATCATGAAAACAATGCTTTCCAACTCTTCATTAATCTAGAACTTTTGAAACAAATTAATGGGGCAAAATTCGCCACAGACTGGGCCAAAAAGAACGTGAGGAGCTTTACTCACTGCCTGCCTCTGATCTCTGTCTACAGACCAAAAAAAAAGATGGTTCATGAACAGACAGACAAACTTCCCTGACAGAAACATACATAGAGTGTGTCTGCTCTACAGAGCAGGATGTGAAAGCTGTAGTTCATGGTGTACTTTGCAGCCACAGGATGGGCCCTGTACTTCCAAAAAGAATTCAGCACACTCATGTGATCCTATGATGATTCTTTTTGCTTGTAGTTAGAAATTTTTTTTTTAATATTAAGGACTGAATCTTTGAATCCTTGGATGATTATTTTTCTGTTTAGTTTGGTTGGTTTATTTATTTTTTTTTAAATAGACAAGAAATTGAAAATATTAGCAGTTGTGACTCCAACCTGTAAATATTTGAATGTCACAAGGTTTAAAAACCTTACTGTTTTGAGAAACATGACTTGTGAATTTTTTTACCCATGGCATCAATAATATTGCTTGTAGATCTGTAATAGTAACTTTAAACAAAAAACTGCCTCTTGTGCCAGCCCCTCTGGGCCAAAGAGGACAATGGTGAACTCTTTGTTGGGGTCATTGAATGCAAAGAGACAGTGGTGTTTCCCTTCACAGTGGCAAGTGCTATTGGACATGATGACACAAGGGCAGATCTGTTAAATCTCTCTTAAAGGTCACAGTGTTTCACAGGTTTCTGACATGGTTTCATGCAGTCCTTCAGTGGGAGCTGGCTTTATGGAAAAACCTGATCCTGGGGTTGTCTGGGTGGCTTTCAAAGCCTATCTCCATTGTGTTCCCTTACAGTGCATTTAAGATCTTCTTTTACCCCTACCTCATTTAAATGTAAACATAGTACTTTATATTTACTAAGAAGATCCCTTTTTAGAAAAGAGGGAAGACAGAAACTGTTGAAATGGGACTGTTACCCATTTTTAACATTCCCACTGCTAAAAATATTAGTGGTCAGCAGGCAAGGGACCCTCATGTAACCAAGGGTGTGTGTGTGGGGTGAAATCAGGGGTGACTTTGTGGGGGTGGGCCTGGGGTTCTGAGGGGGCCCTGCTGCCATCTCCTGAGGGGGGACCCCCACCCTCCGGGGGCCCTGAGGTCCCTGACACCCTCCCCACTCCCTGGCAGCCTGGGGCGCTGCTCACAAACCAACCCAGTTAGGCTGGAAAAGACCTCTGAGACCTTCGAGTCCAACCTATGCCACAACATCACCATGTCAACTAGACCATGGCACCAAGTCTTTCCTTAAACACCTCCAGGGATGGTGACTCCACCACCTCCCTGGGCAGTCCATTCTAATGTCTAAGCATCCTTTCTGTGAAGAAATTCCTCCTGATGTCCAACCTAAACCCATCCAGTGCAGCTTAAGACTGTGCCCTCTTGTCCTTTCACCTGTTGCCTAGGAGAAGAGTCTGTTCCCCACCTGTTTATGACCTCCTTTCAGGGAGTTGTAGAGAGGGGTAAAGTCACCCTGAGCCTCCTCCAGGATGGACACCCCCAGGTCCCTCAGCTGCTCCTCATGGCACTTGCACTCCAGACCCTTCCTCAGCTCTGTTACCCTTCTCTGGACCAGCTCCCGCCCCTCAGTGTCCTTCCTGAATTGAGGGACCTAGAACTGGTCACAGCACTCAGCACACACCAGTGCTGAGTACAAGCCGGGACAGTCACTGCCCTGGTCCTGCTGGCCACACTATTCCTAATACAGTCCAGGATGCCACTGGCCCTCTTGGCCCCCTGGGCATGGGCTGGCTCATGTTCAGCCGCTGTCGTTGAGCACCCCCAGGTCCTTTTCCACTCTCCAGCCACTCTGACCCCAGCCTGTAGAGCTGCAGGGGGTTGTTGTGACCCAAGGACAAGACCCAGCACTTGGCCTCGTTGAACCTCACACCGTTGGCCTCAGCCCAGCGACCCAGCGTGTCCAGGCCCCTCCGCAGCGCCCTCTCACCCTCCAGCAGCCCCTCACTCTCCTCCCGGGGCGGCACAGCCCGCTCTCACCCGCAGGAGCAGATCTCACACAAGCAGCGCGGCGGCGCCATCCCCGCTGCGGCCGCCGGGCCGGTAACTAAGGACGCCGCGTCCCGTGGCAACGGCGGCGCGCGTGGCTGGCCAGGCCCGGCTTCCGTCCCGCGTCACGGCCGGGAGGGGCCGGGCCGGGCCGGGCTGGGCTGTACCGGGCCGGGCTGGGCGCGGGTTTCCGGGAGCGGCGCAGGACCGAGCCCAGGTGCGTGTGCCCCGCTCCGGGAGGGTCGGACGGAGCCGCCCCGCTGCTGCTTAGCCCCGGCCCCAGCGCAGCCCGGGAGCTCCTTGGGGGACGGGACGCGGCCGGAGCGTGGCCCGAGCGTGGCCCGGCAGGAACAGGACGAGGCCGGAGCGTGGCCCGTGAGCTCCGTGAGGGACTGGGCGGGACGAGGCCCCAGCGTAGCCCATGAGCGCCATGGGGGTCGGGACGGGGCCCGTGAGCTCCGTTGGAGACGGGACGCGGCCGGAGCATGGCCCGGGAGCTCGTTGGGGGACAGGACATGTCCGCAGCGTGGCCCCGGAATTCCGTGGGGGACGGGACGCGGCTGGGGCATGGCCCATGAGCTCTGTGAGGGACGGGACGCGTCCGCACCCTGGCCCACAGGGGTTGTGCGGCCCCGGGCAGGTCCGTGTGCGTTCCCGTGTGTGTCCAGCCCGGCCTCCTGCTGCAGGCACGGCCCCGGCTCTCGGGGTTCGAGGTCCGAGGGGCGCCGCAGGCCGGGGTCTGTGGGAGGTTTCCCCGGTGCAGTCACGGTTCGCGGCATTAAATAGCACAAAGCGTTTTCTCGTGTTGACTCCTAAATAAAGCGCTTCCCTCTGCTCGCAGAATTAGTCGACCATGGTGCTCACGAGCGTGGGGAGGATGGTTGGCCTGCAGAAGAACACGTCCGGCATCAGGAACATCTGCATATTGGCGCATGTGGATCACGGTAAGACAGGTGTGAGGACACGTCTGGGGAAGGCTCTGTGTGTGTGTGAACTGTGGCGAGGTGTTTTGGTCGCTGCTTTAAAGCAGTAGGTTCTCATGGGCTTTGCTTTAAACTGTCTTAGGCATGATCCAGAGAAGTAAATTTATTTTCTGGGCCTGATGCAACTTGTCTTTTAGAACTTAAGAGAACATTACAGTGGTCTGTAATAGTTGAAATTGAATGTTTTCTACTTCTGTGAAGGTGAATGTCGTCATGAATTAAACGTGTGTGAGCTAGGCTGTTGTTTTTCTGTGTTACTCAATAGAACAAGTTTCTCATGTACGTGGGAATAATAAACACTTTAGAATACAAATATTTTGTCTAATTGCATGATATATTGAGGTTCTCATGTACTGTTTGTTATTTCAACTGCTTCTCTGGTCATGACAGGTAAGTTTGCATCCCCTCTTTAAAAATAAATTTGTGTGCTCTTAACAGGTGAAGCTGACTAATCAGATTTGGGGTTTTTAAAGTTAATTTATACTTTTGTGGCACTTTAAAGTCTTTTTTAGTGTTGATATTTTAGAACACTACACGTTGTCAGCATTCATAATGTTGTTGCATTTTGCCATTATTTGTATTCATTTGATCTAAGTAATCTATTTTTGTTTTCAGGCAAAACTACTCTAGCTGATTGCCTTATATCTAGCAACGGAATAATCTCTAGCCGCTTGGCAGGAAAGGTACAGTTATACTGTCATTTTTAACAAAACAATGGTGTGTACATGCTGGGATTGTAAATGATGGGATTGTCCCGTGATGATTAAGAAAATTCCAATTCTAGTCTTGCTAAACCTTGTTTTCGTGCAATCATAGTCTGTGACAGTTGGTAAGAAATTGTGGAGATAATACTACAGATTCATCACCTGCTCTTTTATTTTTGTACTCAGCTGAGATATCTAGACAGCAGAGAAGATGAGCAGATCCGAGGAATAACAATGAAATCTAGTGCAATTTCACTGCACTTTGTGAAAGGTAAGTGGGTTTTTTCTATGATCGCAAGTATAACTTGTAATATATATTTTTGTTGATTTTCCCTGTCTTCTCTGTTGTTGCACAACTTTCACTTTTCTGTTTCTCAGTGTTAGGCCATGATTCTGCAGAGACTTAGTCATGCATTCAGCAGTCAGCCAAGATAATTAAATTCCGTCTCAGGGTCAGGAAAATCCTGTTCAATTCTGTCTCTGAGTGGAGGCTATAAGTTGCCTTTATCTTTTTATTTTAAATCTCAATACTTAAATGCTGATCTTTAATATCAAATTAATGTAATTTAAAGAACTTCTTTCAAAAATTTTTACAGTGCAGCCTTTACTTCTGTGTCAAGATGCCTGTTATACTGTGCTGTAAAGGTTTTTTGTAGGGATCACTTGGATACAGCAAACTATGTGATCTGTCTCCCAGGAAGGCCTAAAATCAAACCACCACAGGATGTTACTGTCACAACAATATCAAATAATAGCTGATGAAGTATAAATAGGTTGCTGAAAGAAATATTCTTGAAAACTGTTCTGAATTGTTAATTTATTGTTTGATTCTAGGTGATCAGGAGTACCTGATTAATTTAATAGACTCACCAGGGCACGTGGATTTCTCTTCAGAAGTATCTACTGCTGTCCGACTCTGTGATGGTTGCATCATAGTGGTGGATGCTGTTGAAGGAGTCTGTCCACAGGTGAAATAAAGTGTATTAAATAGAGATGAGGGTAGGGAAGACAGAGTAAGCCAAGTCTGAAGTGTGTTATATAGAAATAAGGGATGAACTGTTTAAGAAGTTCTGTAAACTCTTAATAAATGACAGTGCGCTTGACGTATGAAAGTGAGTAGTAAATTTCGTAGTTGTGCTGGTGAGTGAGTGTAGTGATGCAGGATTGAAACAATAACTATAACATTTTTCAGGTAATGGAATATTTCTATAGAGAATTCTTAAGAGAAGTAATTTTCTGTATTTGCATGGACTCTTAGGGTTTTGAAAGTGAAAAAATATGCAAAATAAAACCAAGTTGGTAATGAAAACAAGAACATACTTTTCTAAATAGGAGGACTTTTTGTTACTATGAATGTTTTGCCATGAAATTCTGCCATTCTGGAGAATTCTTCAATAACTAACACTGTATACTGTGGGAGTCAGGTTTCTGCTTTGAATGTCAACCCATTTACTATATATTTACTCAGTTTTAAATTTATATTTTAATTTCTGTAATAGTCTGTCTTTTTTTTTGTGGTATCAAGCTTTCTGTAATGGATTTTTTTTAAACTATTTCATCCTTAGACTCAAGCAGTCCTGCGCCAAGCATGGCTGGAAAATATACGTCCAGTATTGGTGATTAACAAAATCGATCGCCTGATTGTGGAGCTGAAGCTCACCCCTCAGGAAGCATACTTGCACCTGAAGAATATCCTAGAACAGGTATTCAGGCCACAGTGTCATGTTCACACAGTGGATTTTATTGCACTATAACGTCTAGTCTAACTTTAAACATTGGGATCATTTTAGTTCGGATGGGTTTTGAGGTTTGTTCAGAATGCCCATGATGGAGAAAAGTGCCATTAAATGCCTCTTGACGGGTCATCAGGAAGAGTCTTCCTTCTTAGAAATAATATGTAGAATGTTTTGTTCTTTCTGTTAAATTGTTTAAACTTCTTTGGAGGTAGATGAATGATCTCCTTAGGCTGTTCTAGGTGTTGATGGGTTTATGTAGGAATAAAGTTGATTGACCTTTTAAGTTAAGTTGCCTTCAAACTTTCCCCACCACCCCCATCTTGTTTTTGAGCACTTTCCTGTCTGGTTTCTCGTTGCCCTCTGTTTGTTGGCAGTAACACGTTCCCATCTCACCAGTCCTTGTTCCGAGAGGCCAAATATGTTACACGTGATCGTCTTTATCTGATTCATTCCTGGTGTGGTGGACTTTGACTTCAAACTTACAAGTTGTTTATGTCTCATATGGTGTTAGAATACAACAGGAGTTTGTGAGACTAATATTCCAGATTATATACACAATGTCCGTGTTTTAAATTGCCAAAGGAATCACAGGCATGCTATCTTTTGAACCAAATCTCTTTTTTGTGTTTTGGAGGGTGGGAGAATTGCATTTTAATTGCAAGGGTTATGAAAGAGTGAATGAACCTGAGAGTGTTTTTACATATCCTTCTGTAGATCAATGCGATCACTGGAGCACTCTTTACCTCCAAAGTGTTAGAAGAAAGAGCTGAGAAAGAAACAGAAAGTGAAAGCGTTTCAGATGCTTCACCAGGAGAACAAATTTATGACTGGAGTACCGGATTAGAAGATACTGATGATTCACATCTGTATTTTTCACCAGAACATGGAAATGTGGTATTTGCCAGTGCAATTGATGGCTGGGGTTTTGGGTAGGTTTAGGATTTAATTACTGCTTTATTTTTTCCTTTTAATTAATTACTGCAGTTCCTTCTTATTTGTAAAGATGTTTTTTAGAGTTTTCCGTGATATACAACTGTATATAAATTCTAATAGGTTAGCGCTGAACACCTGAAAATACTACCAGCAGGGACCTCTGTTTTACTTACACAACAGTTGCTGAGCCCACTGTAGTGTCCAACCTAGCCTGGTAAACTTAGCATTTTATCAATTGCTGGCATTTGATAGACTGTGGTAGACAAGGCGAAAAACTACAGCTGTGCAGGAGCTATTTCACAAGTAATTTGGGATGGCAGCAGGTGTGTGAACATTGCACATATTCTGGTTGCTGGCCACGAGGTGGAGTCGTTGTCTTCATCATGAAAATGTAATTAGAGATACACTCAGAAATACAGTGGTGGTCTTGAATGTTGCAAAACCTTTAGAAAAATCTTCTCCAGGATTTTTAAGTCAAAGTCAAACTCTTAAATGAGGTGTTGTTTGTCATTTTACACAAACATTTCTTGTCCCTTTGGAGGAAAGGGAATATAAAATGGGCTATTTTAGCTTAATTATCCATCATGAGTAATAATAATTTATAAAAATCGAGTGTCTAAGGAAGTTGAAAACAAGTCTTGAAATTCAGACATATTCTTTGGTCTGAAAGAGATCTTTTCATAGAGGATGTGTGTGAGGGGAGACACTGCCATTTCTGAAGGCTGGAGAGAGTCTTCTGATACCTTTGATTCACACATTGACGCACCTTACCTTAAGGTCTCTGTTCCCATATGGTGCCCACAGTTACTTTCCTGTTTATGATGTGCAGGGAAACACTATTACAAGATGTGTAGGCTTTAGCTTTCCTGACTTTTACCTTTCCATTGAAATGTCATGATGAAAATGGATTATGGTAGTAAACTATTCTTACACAGAGTATTTGGGCTGCAGTTTTTAAGCACTTGTTCAAGTTCAGAGTCAGAATATGAAAACATTTCCTTGAGCAATGTTGAAATAGTTTAGAGCTATCTGCTGTTTTTCTACTGGATGGATGAAGAATCACCACATGACAGACTGTTTTGTATACTGTTAAAGCCTGTGCAAGGGCATAGATGAAAAGGAACAGCTAGGTTTTTGTTTTGAGAAGTTCAGACTTGGCCTGTGTTTGTCATTAGTGTTCTAAGTATGTTGCCAGAGAATGTTTGATGTTAAGAAATGTTTCCTTAAGGAAGTGGTACAGTGGAGTACTTCGTTAAAATAAGTAGAATTATAAGCTTAAAAGCAATTTAGAAACTTGGTCTTTGGATCAGGCTACTTGATACTTGCAAGTAAATGATCAACTGTTAAGAATTTATAGGTTACAGAACTACATTCTGATATAATCACATGGTCATAAACACCCTATGATCACCTTTGTAATGAGAGAGCAAACATGTTGTTTTAAAAAGGCTATTTTTGTAAAAGTGAGATTTTTCAATAGCTATTTTCCTTTCATGATTTCCTTTTTTTTTTTTTTTTTTGAAATAGATACTCAGATAGAATTAAATTTCATACAAATGTGACTGGAAATTGAATTATTTTTCCTTTTTCCAGCTCAGCATTTCAGCAGAAAACACTTGGTACATCTTGGTACTGATACTTCTGCAGAGTGGAATGTGTGATAGATGATTAATGCTCCATGCAAGGGTGATCTGAAGTGGAATGATAACTGGTCAAGCTTTACTTGTTTTTTTTGTATTTGCCGTGTCCCTGCCACTTGAAGTGTTTGTCAAGTGCATTGAACCTTACTTGCAGAGTTTCTGTAAGGCTGAAAACTATTTGTTGTAATTTGGCTTCAAATGAGAGGAAGAAATGGGCTGGGTATGACTTGTGCTCATTTTTGTGATTGGTATGTTGGTATACTAGAAAGGGTTGATAGGCCTTCTGTTTACTCTTTGCCAATACTAAACTGATCCAAGATGGACTTAAAAAACTGAGTGTTTTTTATTGAACATGAGACTAAAAACCATGTTTGCTAAGATTCACCAAATTTAGACCCCCTTCTGCTTTATATCTTGAAACACTTTTAAGATTGCATGAATTGAGCTAGTCATGTACAGTATTGTATCTCAGACAGAAACATTTGTGCATCTAATTTAGGTAAGTGGTGTTAGTGTTCTACTGCTGGATCTGGATCAAACTGTTCATGGATTACACAATAAATTGTGTTAATCTAGTTTCTATCCGATAAAATGTGCCTACAGCTTGGACAAATAACAGGACTCCAATCTGCTAGGTTTTGTATGTGTACCAGTCCTAATTCTCAATTTCTTGTGCACATCCTGAAGTGGTTTTAATGTATTTGTTGAAGGTGAGTGAAGATTGTTGACTTTCTGATGCCGTTTTCTTTCTTATGAAAAACTGGCAGACCCTGGCTCTTATAAATCATATAATGGAAGGAGGGGAAAAAAAAAAGAACATTTTTCTTAATTAGATTCAAGAGGTACTTTTGGACTGCCAGCAGTACTGTGTGATGGAATACTGACCAGTGGAGCATTTTCTTAATCATGGAAAACCATGACCGCTGTTGCATGGTTGTGGGTTCTTTTCCTGAAAGTATTGACTTGTCATAGGGAAAATTAAGTTATTAGGCAGTGCCAACCTTATCCAGTGTAGTGAGTGCATATGTTTTTCTTATAATCCTCAGGTGTTGAAAAATGCTATTAGGAATATGCAGGAGCTGCTGGCACACAGATCTTGAACATTCACCCTGCACTGAGAGTGCAGGGTAATTTCTGGAAAAGAAATCTCTTCAGGCTTAGTTCAAAACTCAGCTTATATTTTGCTGACACGGGCAGGTCTTTTTTTAAAGATGTGTAGAAACGTAAGAATTCTGGATTTCAAAGAAAAGATCGCCAAATAGCATCCTTCTCTAAACAGGATTGTTGCAGTTATAAATGTGTGGTTTTGTTTCTGCATGCACAGGGAGCAAATAATGTGGAAATTGTTTCTATTACTGCCTACTGAAGGTTTCTATCACGGAAGCCATAGAACTTTCAGGATTCCCTCATTGGGCCTAAGCACCCTGATTTGTTAACTCATGGGGACTACTGAACAACACAACTGGCTTTAAAACACAGGGATGGCATTACAGTTTTTGTATTCTCATTTCTACTCATTGTTAAAGTAATGAGTCAAACAGGAAGTGCTCTGGGTAGTTAATTAAAAATAATTGCCTCCATCTGATGGCTCAGGTGTGGCTCAAAAGAATACTTGGTTTGTAACATGTACTATTCTGGTCACAGTCTATAGTTAAATGTGTCACGGGACGTCTTTCACAGAGTAAGTTTGAGAGTCATCACATAAGTATTTATGACTTTAGTATTATGCTTTTGAGCTTTTGCTGAAGGGATATACACAAATGTTTATTTCAAATAAACAAGTTCAGCCTTGAAGCTGACTTGAAGTAAAACAAAGCCATTCACATACTGTTCATGTTTTTGACCTGTTAGAACTAAATATTTTTGCAGGTGTAAATGTTAAACAATGCAAACTGAAGTGAAGACTATCAAAGAAGTGGGAGTGAAACAAGGATTTGTGATTTTTGTGCAAGCTGTCTATTGTTTAGGCTGATAAGCACATGTAAACAGCATTGCACTTTTGTTAAGATGTATTTTGTTTCCTTTCAGCATTGAGCATTTTGCCAAACTGTACAGCCAAAAGATTGGAATCAAGCCTGCAGTACTTCTGAAGACTTTATGGGGAGATTATTATCTAAATACAAAAGCAAAGAAGATTATGAAAGGTGATCAGGTAAGGAGGTTGTCAAAAATGCTACCTGATTTTTATTTTGAAAGTTGCTTCTGTTTTTTTCATTCCATTCCTCATGGTGTGTTGTGAAAATTGGCCTCAGTACCTGTTCACTCAGTATCACTGGAGGTATAAAGCCACTGGGATAGCCTGGCATTAACCTTTAGAACAGAGAACATTCCAAAATTGACCATTTAAATGTTTCATGGAGGAAATGTCATCTCACAGGGCATTTTCTTATTTTCATTTAATCATTATTTTTTGATGTTTATGTAGAGGAGGATTAATAGTTGCATGAATAGTTATAAAGAGGGTAATAGGTAGTTGTGTGCTATATATATCAAGTACTTTTTCTAACATTGAAACCGGTGTCCTCCACTTCTAAATTTCATGTTTATTTTGTGCCTTATACCATTGTTAGGAGACAGGCTGTGGAAGTAACGATTATGTGTGAAAGCACAACTGTCTTGATTTTTTTTTTTTTTTTACATGCTCCTTAGGAAAAGTGCAGACTTAAGCCTATTGTAAAAGTGAGGAGTTGCTGGTAATGAGCTGTATGTTTGTCTTCTACCAGTCAAAAGGAAAGAAACCTTTGTTTGTGCAGTTGGTGCTGGACAACATATGGAGTCTGTATGAAGCTGTTATGAAAAGGTGAGAAGATCTTAAATTTTTGATGACATCTCTTACTACGTAGTGTGGCTGTTTTATTTTTTTAAATATTCATGAATTATAGATATTTTTTACTTATTGCTACTGTGTTTTTTATCTATTTTTTTTTTTCCCTACAGAGACAAAGAAAAAATAGAAAAGATAGTCACCTCTTTGGGACTGAAAATTGGTGCACGGGAGTCACGTCACACAGACCCTAAAGTTCATCTTAATGCCATCTGTAGCCAGTGGCTGCCAGTATCTGATGCAGTCCTCTGTATCCTTAAGAAAGATGCTGATTTTTGTTCTGTTGGCGGTTCTTGGCCTTCAAAGTGTGCTCACATATTTCAGGGTGTGATTTGGTATGATACGTTCTTTTTTTTTATGTCTGTGCCTATGCTGTCTGCACCTGTTTCCTTGCTTGTAGCATTACGAGATATATATCTGCAGTTATTCTTACATTTCTACCAGCTTTGTGCTTTTGCATTCCAGCTGCTTTTAGGAAACTAAATTGTGAAACTGGAGGTGATGCATCAATACACTCTGATTATGTAGTTTTATATACTAGTATTACTGATTTTCCTGAAAGAGAAACCAGTCTCCTGTTTATAGTAGGATCATAGATCTTCTGTCCCCCTGTAAATGGCTGGTGTTATGTTTTAGGCATACAAATCCTTAATCCAAAATCATCCTTTGTTGTTTGTCTGCTATAATGTAACACATACGATATTATGGTAGATGTGCACAAATAATTGATGTATAAATACTAATTAGTTCTATAAATCTTGCCACACTTGTCCTGTTCTTAGTTTACCAGTTGCACATAGGGTGGGCCACCCCTCCTTAACTCTCCACTCAGCCCTTGAGAAATGGCAAAATGCTGTTGCTGACTTGACAGGGACCTGTATGCACTTTGATAGGTATGGCTGAATTTTGGATCTGTTGTTGCTGGCAGTTAATGGATGAGGCTGCATTAAAGAAAGAAGCATTGAAAGCATTCATCTTCCTGTTACTTGCATTCAGTAAGGAATTATAAATATGCGTCCTTAGCAATGTGTTTTAGCCATGGTGTGCAATAAAATTCCCAGTCCTCTTGAAATCACGTCAGAGAGAGTGGAAAAGCTGATGTGCGTTGGAGCTAGAACATTTGATTCTTTGCCACCAGAAACTCAGGAACTGAAAAGTGGTAAGTAGGTGTTCTTCCATTAACATGAAAGTTGCTCTGTCTTGGCTGATTTTTGTCTTTGGATCATAAGATTTGTAGTAATCTCTGCTTAAATTTATAACTATTTTACTTGTAATGTCTGTTGATGTTTGTCACTGACATGTCATAGTCTTATTTCTATAAGACTATACCTTTTTCCTCAATCGCCTATATTCCTGGTTTTTCAACAACTCAAGCTGCATGTGATGTAAGGTCTAAAGCTGGGGGTTTTACAAGGATATGAGGTTGATGCTTGTTTTTAGTTCTAAGTGGTAGAAGTCATTATATAATTGATAATTGACTGTTTTACTAACGTATATATTATAGATACCAATTTTTAGCCCACAGTGCTTTGAATTTGGGTTTAATTTTGCAAGTGTATTGATTAGCTTTTGGTAATGAAATATTAATTGTAAAACAATGTTTTGAGGAAAACATAAAGAAATCTAAGAGGATGAGATATCAAATGTCAGTTAAAGGTGAGCTGTGAATGTCAAATTGACAACTGTTAGGACATGGGGTTTTTTTGGGTGAGTAAAGTGACTCTTTGTCCTGTATTGAACATTTAAAACCATGATTTTCTCCAAATGGTATTCAGTACTGTATCAGTGTAAGGTAATTGGAAGAAATTTGCCTCTGTAAACTTGGATCTTACTGCTCTTGGTTATGAAAAAGTAGTGTACTTTCACATTTGGTGAATATCTTGCTTATTTTTAGTAGTAATGTTGTGCTTTTGTTTGCCTAAGGAATTTGCTGTGTAGTCTTTTCATGTATCAGATAAAATGGAGAAGTGTAGGAGATGATGATTCAGTTTTCTGTGTTGTTAGAAATTTTGAATGGCATTGTGTCTGGTTTGACTTGCATAATGTGTTCCAAGCTGAACGAAAAAGAATGATTTATGGGAATTTCCTAAGTATTTACAAAGGACTGTGTGAATCTTTCATCCTGGGAGGAATAGCTGTGCTTGCAGTGATGTTGGTAGGATTTCATGAGCATCTGAAAGCATTTGCAGGAGTTCCTCCTTTAGTTTGAAAGGAGGGGAGGATACTTTGAGGTACTGAATAGATAGTTCAGTCCTTAATCATAAGATGCTCTCTGGTTTTCATTCTAATCTAAATCAACCTGTAAACTCAACTTTAAATATCAAAGCAATACATTTAGTTGGAGTAAATGTAGTTTGTTATCAAGAGTTGTATTTTTGCAATTTTACTCATTTTATTGTGAAACACACTTGAAGATACAGGCGGTGTTACCAAATCATCAGACTAGAGAAATGTTCTGCTTTTTCCAGTTGATTTGTCTTTAGCATATTACCCATTGAAATAGGAAATAAACAGTAATGCCTGTAAAATTAATGTAAAGGCAAAATTCTGTCCATACTTTGGGGGAAAAAAAAAAGGGAAAATAACTTCCTTTTATGTTTCTTCAGCTTTTATGAAATGCAGTAGTGAAGGAACAGCCCCAGTTATTGTCTTTGTTTCCAAAATGTTTCCTGTTGATTCAAAGGCATTACCACAGAATAAACCAAGGTAAGAAAATGTAACGTTTAACTTTCTGATCTACATTAGATACTTTTAAGAAAAAAATTTGTGTTGAAAGTGTGGGTAAGTTGTTTTAGATTTGAGAAAGTGAATTCTTGAGATACAGTGAAGCCTTTTCTGCAAGAAAAGATTTTCTGAATGAGTTGATGAGTTCTTTAATCATGTGAGTTTTAGAAGATACAGCAGATCTGTTGGAGTACTGTTGTCCAAGTATCTCACCCTACTGCATGCGCTGTATGCAGTGATACTTCCTTAGTTTTCCAGTGAGCTTGTGTTGGTGTGACCATAACAGCCTGTGTTTGTACTAAGAAGCACTTCCCCTCAAATTGGGCATAACAGCTCAGTAATCATTCAGTCCACTGCAGATGCAAAATTATATGGGCTACTTAAAGTAGTCCAAACCTTGACTGGCTTTTTCAGTGACCTGAAAGGTACTAATGCACTTCGAAAGGTTTTCTTCTGGGAGATTTGGAAGACTTTTTGTTACAGCTTTTTATTGTTTAATAACCATATTGTTTTCTTTGAAGAATAGGTCCTTCTTGATGTCGTTTCCCTGGCACACTTAACTGTACTACTTTTAGTTGAAGCTCTCTTCTTTTTTAGAAAGAAATGTACTTTTCTGATGAGTTTATAAGAATAAGGTTCATATTACTTATCCTTTCATCTGTCTAAGGCTCTGGAGCATTTTCAGTAGGCAACTTTTGTATTAACTGTCCATTTTCTATTTTTCTGGGATTGTCACTGTATGGTGAAGTAATACAGAAAATACAGTTTTTTCTGCTGAATTAGACTGATTGTGACTGTTAAATCTTTGTGCAAAAAATGGTACTGCTGCTGTAGTAATATTTGAAAGCTTTACTGCTATCTTAGGTTTTCCACACACTTCTGAGGTGTATTTCTGTTTTTTCTTGCCAAGCTTATCTAAAAATCTTCCACCAAAATCTTGCTTTGAGTTCAGGGCAAAACTGCATGGCACTTCTGGAGTGAGCAGACACTAGATGGTGCAGTTTTGCTTTGAGTTCTGTCCGTAAACGTGTCTGAAACACGAGTTCTTCTCAGGTCCTGGTGTGGCACAGCAGCGCCATTCCTGCTTTGTCTACTTTCCTGGGTTTGTGCTCTTGTTCTCAGACTGGGGCCGTCCCTTTCTAGCTGTACTATCACTGCTAATGGCCTGGGTTTCTGTTTGTTGGGAGGACTGAGAGTCTTGAGGTGATGAGGATGTGACATAAGGGAAAAGATTGCTTTAATGTAAGCCAGTCACTGAAATGTCCAAGATGTTAGTTATTTCTCTCTGTTTATTCAGTACATTGAAAATTGGAGTGTCTTGCTATGTAGTATTTCTTGCTGGTCTTCATAATAAATTATTGAATTAGTTAGTAGTTGGCTAGTGTTAAAATGAAATCACATGAGTGTTTTTCTTTGAGATAACCACTCATTAACTGTGTGATTTTGCTGATTAGGTGGTATGAATGATTTTGTTTTGAGGCGACAGTTGGATTCCATGATCTGAAGAACAGTAATATAGTTAAGTGTGTATTTCTTGATATTTTATTTGTTAAGATTCTACAGGTAAGCAGTTCTTGAAGAAATCAGAAAAGGAGGTTAGTTCTGAAGAATGATAGGTATCTCCGTGAAGCAAAATCCAAGTGCTTTAAAAGCATAGGATTGTCTAAATGTGGTTTCTGAGCACACTGTGTGCTATTTACAGTTACACAGTGAAGACTAATTCACAGAATCAAGTGATGGTTGAGCAAGGGTGATCCACTGTTTAAACCGGTTTTCCATGAGAATGCTCCTTAAGAATGTGCAAGTGTAGAGAGGAACAAAGAATATCTCCACTGTCTGTTACCAGTGGTTTCATGTTTACCTACTAAAGAACATTAATTGATGTTGTATGTCTCATTTGCAAGTTAATTTTGAGGAGCCATCTCTGTGTTCATGTGTGTCCTGGTGTTTGACTACTGGACTGCTCTGCTATGGTTATTTGCCCGCCTTGGGGGTGGGGGAAGAATTAATTTAAGCATGTGAAAGCTTGTAAAAAATCCCAGAGTTTTCTCTGTTTTTATTTGTTTGTTTGTTTGGTTGGTTGGGTTTTTTTGTTTGTTTTTTTTTGTTTTGGTTTGGTTTTTTTGTTTTTTTTTTTTTTGCCAGGCTTGTACTCTGATACTTCCAGGGGAATAAAGTATATTCACACCACTGTCTCTTTCCTTTTTTAAGTCAATATTGGGTAAGGTTTTTTTAACTTTCTTTGAAGATGCAAGTTGACTTTGCAGCAGTTTTTTATAGTTTGCCTTATTTCTGCCATCTGCTTGTAGTAAGCTGGGAAAAGCAAAAAGCTCTTATAAGTCCAGGGTGTACAGTAAATGATAACAAAGGTTGGATTTTTAATTAAAACAACCTCCCTTGAGACTGCTGTTGGCAGCTAATACCTCCTAGAAGGTGACTTTAAAATTAATAGATTCTATACTAAAACTACTATGATTTTGCTTTTACTGTTTAAATATCAAAGTTTGCAGCTGTTACTACACTAGAATTAATCGGAAAATATTTTGTTGTCAAGTTACAGCAGGTTGGCAGTTTAGATTTATCTTTCTCTGGAAAGAATTGAAAATTGACTTTCTGTATGGTATCAGTATGGCCTGAGCTTTTATCAAGTTTTCTAAAGAAAAGAGAATTTTGCAAATATGTTTTGTGTTCCAGTTTCTTTTGTCTGAACTTCTGAAATTATTTCCTAATTCCAACTAAATCAAACAGAGGTGTACATTTTCTGTAAATTGTTGGTTGGATAGAGGAGACAAACAAATTAGGACTCTACCTTCACTTTGGATATTAAAATATGTAAAACCCAAACCAGTAGGAAACAGGGCCGTAGTGGCTTCTCTTGGAGCTGCTTGCTTTGTGTTAGGAGGCCCTGGTTATTGGTGTCTGTGGTTATTTATTCTTAAGTATTGCTGTGTGTAGATTTAGGTGTTCATTCAGCATATTCTGTTTCTTTCTCTCATTTCTGCTGAAGTCTAACACAGAGTGGTTGAGTGGAGGTGTAGAAATAAAAGGCAAACTTGGCATTTCGGTACAGGGTCTGAATGATCCAGTTTGCTCTTTCTGAGGTTCAGAATTCAGTCTTTATCTAACTTGGTGTAAAAGAGAAGCACTGAGTAGCTATTTGCAATTGCTTTCAAGTGTTCCCAGGTATATTTAATGAAAAATGCTAAGAAAACATAAACTGGGTATCAGATGTTATGATGAAATCATCTACTGACTTTGCAGAGCTTTATGTAGACTTGTCCCAGTGATGTGATGCCATGTCAGCAGTAGGAATCAAACCTTTTATGTTGCTTGAAGTCGATCTTACAATCCTGCTGAATAATGTAAATAAAGAGCACACTGAAGAAATTCCATTTGTACTTTCAAGTGGTAATAAAGTCTATTGAACAGATAAGCTGGTGTACTAAAATTATATTTCACCACTGCACTGGGGCCTATAAAACCTATAATACCTATACCATTTTCCCCCAGATAATATGAAAGGTTCTTTCTCAGCCAGCTTGAAATCAGGGCTATTCTTTTTTTAATGTGTCAGCAGAAAATAGACACTTTCTCATACAAGCCTGCACGAAATTACAATGATAGTTGTTTCGTTATTTTGTGCTACAACTTGTTTGAATGTCTTAAGCCAACGCATTGTAGTGTACTTCTTTTATTTGCTTTCTAAGGTTTCCTAAAAACTGTATTGGGTGGTGGGGAGGGAAAGGTGATTTTTGCCAGACCTTCAACTGAAACGTTATTCTCATTAGGATCAAGACAATGTAATATTTGTAAAACTCCAAGCTCTGTAAGAAATTACTATCTTCTTGCAAGTAAATTAATTTATATATTTAAAGGCAATACAACTTGCAGTGACTTCAGTGTGATCTGAACCCATCAGCTTCTGTTTTCATTAATAGTTTGTTTTGAATAGTATTTTGTGCGTTAGAAATGAGTAGGGCACGAGTCATCTGAACAGGCTGTCAGATTTACAGGTTAACATCTGAATTTGGCACACAATTATATAATTAATAGACTAATATGTGCTGTTCAAAAATTAAACCCCCTGTTATGGTTATCAGGAAATAGATTTCAGTGTAGCAGTATACAGCTGAATCCAGCTAAGACCTTTGGAACTGATCCAGGAAGGAAATAAGTAGTAATGGTTACATTTTAGTTTGTGTAATGAATGGTAAACTTAAGGGAGAAAAGGTTGTAACATTGTGAAAGAGTTTTTCTTCAAGTTTATTCTTTCTTTATTGCAAATTTGGCATGTGAGATAAATCCAAGGCCCATATATCAGTCTAGTGTGTTTTTCAAGACAGTATATGACAGCTTGGTATTGATATCTTGTTTCATTACATGTCTCAGAATAATGAAAGCTGCTGTGTAATATAATACAGAAGAGTTATTGAGTATTCCCTGCTACTGGAGCCCTGTAAGATTGTTATGTGAAATTTTATGTAAATTCTGATTTGGATAATTTTCTGTTGTTCCTTTTGTGGTTACATATTTATTTCCACTGTGAATTGCATTGGACTTTCAGTTGCAACAGAAATAATAGTAAATGATCTGAGTAAGTGTACATTAGTTTGTGAATGGAAGTAATTCCATAGACATTGTGTTTTAATCCAGAAAGGAGTGAGCTTCAGAAGGATTAGCAAGACCTCTGAACAGGCACTGTGCTGAAATGGAGCAAACAAACTGCACTTGACAGGGCTGTCCTTAGGGATGCTGCTGACAGAATTCTTTGAGTGCCAGATGAGTGGGACAGCAGCCAGTGATTTCACTAGAACTTAATTCTGAAGAGCAGAGTCATGAAGAGTAATCTGGAGGATTCTCTGTAAATTAGTTGGATTTAAAGATATCAGAAATTACCCCATTCACAGCTTGTGAAGTCAACTGTGTGTCCATGAGCTCGTGGAATTTAAACTGGTAAAAGCTGTATGGAGAGAAAGTATTCTCAGCGCTTCAAAACCATTGTTTATGGCATGGGAGATGCATCACAAACACTTATTGGCAGTACTGTTAACCTTTTGGAAATCAATTGATGTTCTGACGGTGGTGTTTCCTTTCTAGAATGGTCTGAAGGTTAAAAAACATAACTATTTAATAATCAGAGGCAAATTTGTCTTTCGGGGTTTTCTTTTGAGTATTTGCTCTGAATTTTCTAATGGTTTTGGCTTGAAATCTCTCTTTGTTAACATGAAAGAGTAGGAAAGCTATCACGTTCAGAGGATTGATTACATGGAGTTCAGTTGTCATTCAGTTTGAACTAAATGCATTATCCTGGGGGAGTGTGGGACTCATAGAAGAGGCTGGCAGTTACTTGCTTACATTACCTGAAACCTGATGGATTTAATCAAATCTACTCAATGTCATTAGTATGTGTATTATACTCTTTTCCACATTATTATTTCCATAGCTTTTGTTTACCATGTGTTTGAGGTTAGGATGAGTTAGTAATACGTGGTCACCCATCTGTCAGCTCCATTGCTTGTGCCAGGTTCCCATGTCTGGGTGCTGTAGCATCTCTCTTTTTGCTCCTGAATTTCCATTTGCTGTTTTTTTGTATGACTGGATGTTCCCTTTTTTTTGTCCCTGCCAGTATTAGGAGGCTGTAGATCCTTTCCTGTGGAGTGAAAAAGGGGAAGAAAAAGGAGAGATGGTCTGCCTTTTGGTTTGGGCCGCATTTGTTCAAAATTGATTCTGCTTCTGATCAGTTTTGCCAACTGGAGAAATTGAATAAATCAGGGTATAATTTAAAACTGGTTTTGTTGCAGATCCAGTGCCTTCTGTGCATTAATCTTGTTCTGTGTTCAGCTTGAGTGTGTTACAACTCTATATAAGGATTTATTTGACAACATTATCTTTTTTTTAGTTTCTAATGATACTACTGGGAGTGACTAATTTTGTAGAAACTGATGCTGACAGAAACCAGGATGGAAGTTTAGGTTGTACCTACTAGCTAAAGTCCCACCTACACTCAATCTGCTTTTTTGTCAAATTGAGAATATAATTAACTGTGTTTATATGTACTGCAACTTACACCAGTGCATTCTGAATTTTAAGGTACCTTTAATATTTGTGGTTAGGGCTATCTGACACCTCAGTACACTGATACTTTTAAAAATATTATGTAAAGGGGAAACAATTTTTTTCTTTTACTCTCAGTATTATTTACATAAATGAAAAGTATTTTTGGGCAATCAAATCTGTTGGAATGCGTATGTCCTCATGTGTATACTATGCCATCATATATAGACTGCATTTATGACACCCTTGGCTGTCTCATCTGTACTTCCCCTATCAATCTCTCTCCTCTGGGAATTTTTCTGACATTCCAAACCCTTAAATAACTTTGAACAGCTGCCTTCAGGGGGAAAAAAAAAAAAAAAGTTTTCATCTCCACCATCTGCTATGAGTTTACTATTGTTAAGCCTTGCTCTCTTTTGCAATAAAATAAACAGGCCAGACAATAATATTTCAGTATCTGAAATTTCAGAGATACATATTCTTAATTTTGTCACAATGATTATTTGAGACAATTGAAAAATTAAGAAGAAAAGGAAACCCCCCAAGTTGCTAAGAAGTTTGAAGTGGTGATTGTCTTGCTTTCCCCTTTTCTTTGATATGTAGTATGTTTGTCTCAGGTTCTGAGTTCTAAAAGTCTGTGCTTGAGACTCTTACATTTTATTCTGAACTCATCTCTTGGATAATTTTTAGAGAGAATTTTAACATATATAATTTTCTTATTCTCTTGATTTGGATTCAAGATAATCACTGTTCAAAGTGATTTCTTCAAATTCTAAGAAGAATGCTGATAAAATGAAGGGTCTCATTTTTTAAAATTAAGTCTCTTGCAGAAAGTGTCATGTGCAGAGCAGCATCCTGATTATGATATATATAAAAAAAAAATCTTACTGGCAATGAGTTGGTCTCAGCCACATAATCTCTTCAGGGCTTCCTGCCCCTAATTAATCCATTTAAGAGCAGAATAAGTGTCCAGTATCTATTTTTACTTCCTACACATAGAAACTTTGACCCATGAGTAATGGGTCATTTCCCTATTTCGGAGTGTGTAATAGTTGATATGGCAAAGTGAGTCAATCTTTTTGTGCTTTTTTTAGTAGAGATCATATTTGCATGACTGTTCCGTAAACAAGAATTGCTCTACTGCTGTAGTGCTTCCAGTGGTTTTCTTCCCCTTATCATTAATTACTGCTACTGGGATTCAGGAGATCTTGACCTGTGTTTGTAAGTGTCGGAATTAAAGAGGGGAAGTGACTTGTCCAAGGCTACTAAACAAGCTAAAACTACTGATAGGAAAATCCTAAACAATCTTAACACTAAGAACTGTTGTTCTTACCCTCCACCATGTGAGTGAATTCAGGATCCATCATGTAAGTGGGTTTTGCTGTGGGATTACATTCACTTTCTTGAGTTGAAGTCAAGATCTTAGACTTGGCAATTAGTTTGTCCTGTTGTGTTGTAGAAATGCATGTTTCATGATAGAAAGACTTCTCTTTCTTCAGTTAGAATTTCATGTAGAATATTCCTATAATGTAATAAAGTATGTTGGTTATTATTTTGGAAAGAAAGGTATTAATGCTGGAAAGCAATATATATATCCATTGCTGCCAATGCAAAAAAAAACCCAAACCAACACAGAAAGCATTCTTGTTCCATTAAAAAAATGATATCTACACAACAGTTATTTTTTACCACTTTTAAGCCACAGTGCTAAAGGCTTTTTTTTTTTTCTAATACAGGTGCAGAAAAGCATGTTGCTTGAGAAATTGTTAATACTGAAATTAGTAAATAGAGTAGGTTATTCTTAAGAGTATCTGCAGTGATCATAGCAGGAGCACAGGTCACCTCTTTTACATGGGAAATTAATAGAAACAGAGTTAAAACTGGAAGGAGGAGATGACTGGTATATGAAATCAATTTCCTTCTCTGGAGTTCATTAAATTTAGAAGATAACCTTGTATCATAGATTTTATTTAGGACCAGTTTTAAGAATTGATGGACAACTTCAGGCAGTGCTGTTAGATTTCAAATGTGTGTAATGAATATCACTTTGCTGTTTAAAATACTTTTATTTAACAACAGATCTCTTTATGTTGCTTTATGTAAGAATCATAATGTAATTTGTTATCTGTTATTATTTATTGCTCTCAATATTATAAAGCTCTTTGCTTTAAGGCAGGGTGTACCAGTGAGTAGATAGGTGCATCAGAATGTTAAAATTACTTTTTGCTGTTGTCTGCTTTAATGAAGTTTCTTCTTGATGGAGTTATTCACTTTATAGAAGGCATCTTTAGCAGGCAAAGACTTTTCCCTTTATTTGAGCAGTTGCTATAAAGATTGCCTTAAAATAATAAAGGTACCACAAGTAATTAAAAAAGGAAGTATTTGATCTCTTTGGTAGAAAAGTGAAAGTCTGGTATTTTTTCCCAGCTCCCTTGGTATAGATAAGCTGACATCAGTGCACTGTATTTGTAGTCTGAGCAGTCGTTCTATTTCAGGGTAACATACTGGACATGGTGTAAAAAGCAGTTTTGAAAATTGTCTTGGATTTTTCCTGAAAAAGTGAGAATTCACATGGTGAAGGAAACTTATTTTAACAAAATAAGCAGAAGTTTAGCATAGTGGCCTCTTTCTAAATATGGCAGAGGAAGAGTTTGCTAATTTTAGCTGACTTAAAATCTGTAGTATCACGGGGATGAAGCATTCTGCATGAGTTTTACTTTTGCCCAATATGGTATCCTAATTATTGTTATTTATTTTAAAATAAATGACATTTCCAGATTCTAATGTTTTCAAATACAATGTAGGCCATTAACTCAAGAAGAAATCACTCATCGGCGTGAGCTTGCGAAACGAAGGCATGCAGAAAAACTGGCTGCAAGTCAAGGAAAGGAGCTGCCAGAGGAGCCCCCATGTGAAAATTCATCTGAAGTAACTGGCAACACCAGTGATCCCAAAGGTGTGTGGTGCCCTGGTACTTACCTTTCCAGGAGGATGTTTAATGCTAGTCTGGGTGTTGCCAAAGGGCTGTGTATCCTGCACATTATGAGTCATCCACGTGCCAGTCCAGAGTTCATTACATGGAACTGAATGAAGAGTGAGGAGGGATTGTAGGGAAGCTGATAGTTCATCAGTGCTGTAATGGATGTGTGTTCCTGTAGTCTGAGAATGTGCCTGGTCTCGGTACTTGGAGTCACTGAAGAGAGATGATGCTTGAAGGAGGTGCTCTGCTGAAAGTTAAATAATTTTGAACCTCAAACTAACAGCCTAATAACAAATAGTACAAAGGAAATGCCTGAGTAACAGGACTGGATTATGAGCTACAGTGGTGGGGGTTGGTCTTCTCTCCCAAATAACAAGTGATAGGACAAGAGGAAATGGCCTCAAATTGTGCCAGGGAAGGTTTGGAGCAAACATTTCTTGACCAAATTTGTTGTAAAGCATTTTGAACAGGTTGCCCAGGGAAGTGGTTTAGACACCATCCATGGGGATATTTAAAGGATGTGGCACTTAGGGGCATGGTTTAGTGGTGGGCAGTGCTGGGTTAAGGATTGGATTCCATGACCTTAAAGGTCTCTAAAACTCTAAACCATTCTGTGATTCACCAGATGTGATAATATAATAGGTAACTGATTTTCCTTCAGATGATGAGGCAGGAGCTGTTTTTATATTTAATATATTTATTCTAACTTTGGTTAGGTGAAGAGCAACAGCTCACTGGTCAAGGAGACAGCGTGACCTCAAAGGCAGTGAAACAGGAAGCAGACAACAAGGAGTCTTTCATTGCATTTGCCAGAGTGTTCAGTGGTGTGGTGAAAAGAGGGCAAAAAATCTTTGTGTTAGGACCCAAATATGATCCTGCAGAGTCCTTGCATAAGGTGAGAGGTGAAGTGTTGCAGTAGCTTGGGATTCTTTTGAAACATTTGTGACTGAACTTCTTACATGTTGCTCTCTCAAAAATTTAAAAAAGGTTCAAGTAAAAAATTCCAAAAAGTATTTAAGTCATTTAGGTAATTGTGGTAATATCTGATTGTGTCTGTAAACTCATTATGAACCTTAATATTTTCAAAATAGTTTAAAGTAGCATTATATTTGTTTACCATAAGTTCAGTATGTGTGTATTTTGATTTAAAAAAAAAATTAGGAAAAACCAGTGCTTTTAGGGAACAGAAGGTGCAGAATAATATTGAAAAAAATAGTGTTAAATGTTTCCAGATTCTGATGAAAGGAGTTCATTACCTTTGAATTTACTTCAGGATATTAATTTGTTTTATCAGTGATAATGAAAAGTGAGATAGGAGTAGTACACAACTAAAATTTACTAAAGAAAGCATCATTTTTTATGCTCTTGGTAACATTTGCTTATTTACCATAAACTTATTTTGGAAGTACATGATTTTTAATATGTAACTTTTGAAGTGAAAATGCTTTAGAATGTACTTTTTAGCTTTGGAATGCAAGGAGGTGTTGTGGAAGAAGTTTTTCTCAGTACTAAGTGTCAAATATCCAAACTCTGGTTGTTCTGCTCTGTGTAGCTGTCATCCCAGTGTTGTGCTACTGATGATCTGCCAGTGGTACCTCATATGACTTGCTGCACTTTGGAGAGCCTCTACTTACTTATGGGAAGAGAACTTGAAGACCTTGAAGAAGTACCTGCAGGAAATGTTCTTGGTAAGATGTAACTGGTGTTTGATTTCCTAGAGCTTGAATCCTTGTATCAGACAAAACACACTGAAATTGGTTAGATGTGATTAATAAATAAGAAAACTTTAATCTTTTGACTATTTGTAGGTATGTTGGGTGTGCAAAAAAGGCACTTTAATTAAATTGGCATTTCTGTGAACGGATTACATTAGTATGTTACATTCGGGTTGGATTATTGCCAGGTAAGCATTGCTGCCAGGAATTGCCTAAGGCAGTAGTAAATTCTCATATTTTATAAATCTCAAGGACTATTTGTATTTTCCCAATAGTGGAAATTCTGTAATGTGACTTTTCTAGTGGTGTGGCTGAAGTGTTATATGAAAGGCCTTTGTAACAAAGGTGATGTAAGACTTTCATTATTCTAGTTAGTAACAATAATTTCTGTTTTGAAGGCAATTTATCTTTCAGCTTTAAAGCATACAGCAGTGATTTCTCTCCAGCCATATAAGGAAATAGGTAGTGGATTATCTAGTAAATTAAGGAAGCTTTGCTGAAAGCTCCGTGGTTTACTCTATAATTAAATTATTGCCATAAGGAATACACAGTTAGTCATGACTGCCTATTTCCGCTGTAAGATTCATGGTATAGGGTTTCTTTCAGGTTTTTTTTCTTCAGGGTTTGGGGTTTTTTGGCCATTATTTCTGGGTTGATTCTTACAGGGAAGAATCTGCTTAGTCCCAGTGAGCAGCCTTTTTATCCTTTATACTGGCTTGTCCAAAAGTTAATGATCCAAGACATGGTTTCATACAGTTTGTTTTACTGAAGATGGAAAGATTTCGTCCCTTGTCAGTTAATATTTCCTTAAAACATTACACCTTTTAATTGACAAAAAATCTGAGATTGCAAAAGATTGTAAGAGGAAAAGGTAATGAAGCAAACTGTGTTTGAACTGCAAAGCTGTGACACAAGCAGAATTCCACAACATCCATTTGAGAAGTGATACTCTGTCCCTGTCTAACAGGTGTAGCCATTCTGGAAAGATTTGGGAATTTATTTTCTGGTGTTATTCTGAATTTCTGGAAGTTAGGGGAGACAATCTGCTTCGCATTAGTTAATTTGTATTAAAAGTTTACAGCACGACTCTTTTATTGAAATTATTTGTCAGAAAGCTTTAAGCAGCATGTCATTTTCAAGTGATATGGCAAATACAAAATAGTGCTTCCTTCCACATAGCTGTTTGGAGTTCAGAACTTTTCTTTACAATCTTGTGACTACTGTGCATTTTTTGTAGTCCTTGAATAGGAGGTGAAATTTGATTTAAAGCAAATGAAAAAGTTCCTGGGGACCAAAGATAATGAAGTTGCTGTAATAAATCTTCTTTTTAAAATCATTTGTCAGAAAATTCTATGAAAAGACTAAAATTCTTGTCTCAGACAAAAAACACCCAGTTTGTAGAATTTATAACTTAGGAGGACTGTTGATTTTTCTGAGAACTAAACGGGAGTATGTGAACGAAGTGCTGAGGAGAGAGTACCTGCATTTTTTACTCTTTTCTTCTGCCCTTGTGTTAGAGGTCCTGTACCAGCAGAAGGATATTCTACTTATTAACTGGCACTGCTAGGCTCTACTTTGTACTCCTTGGAATGAGCAGAGACTGTGCAGGAGTAGAACCTGGTTACTGGAGCAGCAGATAGCATTGTACTGGATCGGGTGTGTGCCCTCAGGTTCCCAATGGCACTGCGTTGAGGTGAAACGGGGGAATGAAAACATGATAGTCGTTGCAATGAGCCATGGAGGTATCTTGAGGTTTAATTTGGAAAAATGGTAAAGTGCTGCTCCAGAACTAAACCACGTGCCTTGGTGCACTATTTCAGGCACAGCTTCTTTTCTGTGTCATGTCACAAGCCTTTTCAAGATGTGCAGCTGCTGAAGTTGAACCTCCCCATGGACATGAGCTCGGAGAATTCTGAGACTGAGAGCCTGGTCTTGCAAATGGTCCACCTGCATGTCCTGATGGCAGTGCTGGCTGCTGTTGTGTCATTCTGTCCTGAAGGCCATATCGGCTTCTGTACCAGCTTCACTTAGGCTGGGGCCTTACTACCTTAACAGAAACAGTGAATTCTTACTAGGCATACCAAAATCACGCTTAAATTCCAAATACAGAAGTACTCTGTACTTGCAGACATTAAATGTGACAATTATATATGCCACCTAAAACCCTATCTCAGAATCAATTGATTTTTGATACCAAGACATCTGGGCACAACTTGTGATCCCGTCTTGGAAACTGCCTGAATACCCATTGGAAAGAAAAGCCTTTATCATAGACCTTGGACACAAGTCTGTGTGCTGTTTTGACAATATTGTCCTGCTGTGACTTCGAGGAGAGAAACAGTACTTAAATTCCAAAGACTTCTTGACTGATGTGTCATTGCATATTCTTAGTGACACCGTAATTAACACTGACCTGTGTCTGCATAGTCTAATCTATGCAAATAGCAAGATACTGAACCTGTCCCACTCTCATTAAAGGCTTGTGCTTCTTTCCTATGGCCAAAGGACAAAAGTGAAAGGAGCTTGATACAGACAGTGATCTAGCTATCCGGACATGTTCGGCTTCCTGAGTTCACTGAGTATTATGGAAGCTTCTTGCTGAGACACTCCCCTTGTGCTCCAGGGAATGTCTGTGGCACTGGAGCTGCCACAGGTGTATTCTCCAGAGGGGTGTTTGACAGGTGTACCTTTCCTCTAGCATAAAATCCATTGCCCTGCAGTTTAATTATCACAGCTCTTCTTACTAATGCTTGCATTCTCTTATATAAAGGAAAACCATAAATAGTCCAGTCACAATGTGTTAATTGCATTAATTTGGAAGCTGTATGTAAATTCTTCTGTTTGCCAGATAGTGTTAGATGTTGTTTAACAGGCAGTAGAGACTGATAATGTAGGTAAAGAGAAAAATTGAACTATTTTTCTTTTAAATTTTTTTTGCTAATGAAAGTAGTGGGGATGCTGCATTTCTTGTGTCTTTCCATGAATGAAAAAATGTTACTTCTTTACCAGTAGGGAAAACAATAACTTCAGTTGAAACAGTGTTGAAAGTTCCACCACAGACATTATTATGTTCAAGTTTTGAATTACTTCAATTATGTTTCTTTATTGAGATTATTTAGTCTAAATTAAGCCTGTCTCACACAGAGACAGTTTTGAGGTGTAAATCTGTATTATGGGGAATTCAGAAGTAAGTGGGGATGGTTGATTTGCTTATTCCCATGCAAGCATCTCTCCTTTTATATATAAATACATTTATTTGTTTACTTGAAATGGTACAATGACAGGAAGAGCATTGCTTTGTAACAATTGTGAAATTTTTGTGGTTGAAGACTATAAAAAGAACTAAGTGGATGATCCCCAGAGTGACAAAGGAAAACTCAGAAGGCAGTATGTGAGGAAAATGTTATCTGGTCATGTAAGTAAAGACTGAACAAGTGCATGCTCTCCAGATGCACAAAATAGCTTCTTTTTTTTTCATTTTTTGTCCTTCCCTTTTTGTTATTTTTCGTGGTGCTGTCCTATAATTGAAGGCCAAATCCTTTTTTTGTTCTGTGCAAAAAAGGGGGATTTTTAGTAATGAAATAGTTGTTAAAGGTAGTGTAAAAAAGTATTTTAAATAGGGGAAAAAGAGGTAGTGGGAGTTGTTTTGTGATAATATGCGTAGATGGAAGGCTTAAGTTTCCCATACTGGGAATTGATTCTTATTTCTAAGTAATTCAAGCAAATACTGATGTAAAAATGAAGGCATGTGTTTTGAAAACATGGGTTTAGATACTTGTATAAGTGAATAATGTTGAGGGATTTTTAAAAAGTTAGTTCATTGTCATGTTTTTCCTTTGAGGGAATTGAAGGAGCACTCAGTGATACATTTTTGTTAATTGGACTACAATGTATCTCAGGCATGTTGTGCATGCACTCATGCATGTGCACACACGAGTTCAGAGTGGCATGCATCTTAAAATTACTGATCTGTATACTGTTTATCCACAAGTACCAAAATAATAGACTTTGGTTTGCTAGTGTACAAAACCTAGATTTTTTTCTTAGTGATTCCTGTTTGACTATTTAATGCTTTCTTTGTTTTGTTGAATACTGTTAAAAACAAAGCTTCCCTTACCACTGGATTTGTAGTGCGTTAGTGTAGTGCGCACAGGACGCTGGATGATTTCCTGAATGTTTTCAAACGCAGTTAGCTATGTGAATATCGAGTGTTCTACCGAATTAAGAACATTTTTTTTTTTAACTTACCAAATTACGCTGTTAAAAGCAGGAATCTACAAGCCCCTCCTGTTGCCAGCTCACTGTCTGACTTCCTACAGGACAGACTGCTGTGTTACCTTGGTTTTTCAAGTGTTCTTTCAATTATTTATAAAGCCCTTGTAGGATGCTTGTCATGGGATCAGTATGACATAGGAAATGGTGGGTGGTTATGGATTCACACTTCTGGATGTTTTGGTACCTTTCTGCATAGAGCTGCAGTAGCACGAGGAGCTGGTATGAAGTACAGCTAACCTCATTACAGGGTGTCTGACAAGGATTTTATTCCTTTAGGACTTCATCAATCAATTTAGGAGCTTTTAATAAGCAGCCTGTGTTAAGAACAAAGAGCAGCTGCGAGCGGCAGTGCTGAAGGAGAGCCCGGCGTGGCTCTCCAGGCCTGATGCCAACGCGAGCAGTGCCACCTTCTGCGGGAGCACCAGGAGCACGCCTGCTGTGCACCAGCCCTCTGTGCCTCTGCAGACATTTGGTGGGCTAATTCCACTCTCTGAATCAGTAATGTCATTATTTTTAAGGAAAAAAAAAGTAAAATAAATAGAATAGCCAGCTTGATTCCAGCTGCATGGGCTGTCTTACCCCGTGCTGTGGCGGGTGAACACAGGAGGGCAGCCTTGCCCCGGAATGGTGCTGAAATGGGCTGAAAACAGTGAATGAAACAAAGGAAACTCAGACCTTTGTCTTCAGTTTGGGAATACTTACAGTTTTATCGCTAACTGCTGTTTTACAATGCCAGGAAAATCGCCCTGCCTTTTTAGCTAACTTTTAGTAATTCAGCACTATTGAAAAAAAAAAGGAGATAAAATTGAACAAATTTTGTTGCTGAATGTTTTATCTCTGTGGACTGTTGCATTTACCTGACATTGTTGTGTCTATATTAATTTCTGGTTCAATTAATGTTTTATAACTACTAAATTGTTAAAAAAATTAAAGATGTTACTTTGAGCTAAAGGCGTAATAGTTAATCTGTTGTTTGACCTCTTTCAGTGCTGGAAACTGAAACCATTTTCTTTAACTCTGTATTTACCGTAGTGTATTTAGTCCCTTTGCAGTTCTGCTCTTTGCTCTTTTGTTTCCAACAAGCAGGCTGAGTGGTTTATGTTGCTTAGTGGGCAACACTAACCATGGTGCACATCTAAGGAACAAGTATTACCTGAAATTAGAATATTGACCATCATCTGATGAGTTTCCTATGCCCTGTTTGCCTTACCCTTTCATGTGGTGTATTTCAGGGGATTTGACTGAACAAGCAGAAGAAACAAATTATTCATTACTTTGTTTTCAAATCAATGTCGATGTATCACCAGGGAGGAAAAAATATGCCATATCTTAGGTTAGAATTTTAGCACTGACATGTGCCTTTATTAACTCAGCTAAGTTTTTTAGGGGGAAGGACACTTTGAATGGTTAATAGGTTCCTTATAAAGCCTTTTTTTTGTTTGTTTTGGTTTTTTGGGGGAGGGTTGTTTGTTTTTTTTTTTTTAATTGGAGAATTTAAATTGCATTTTGAGTAGCTGGATTTTTTTTGTATTTTTCTGACTGCAGCTTAGTAAGACTATAAAAGGAAATCAGGAGTGTAGTAATTCTTTCTGAAGGAAACCACTTCTAAATTCTGTAGTGGTTCTGGAATGTTCTGTACTCTAATTTTCAGGAGTTGATTATGAGGTCTTAAAAATGTCTTTAGTCTTGCCACTGGAATACATGGTGGCTTTTTAATCCTGTTTAAAAAATTGAACTGTATAAAGCTATTTAAGCTAAAGTCATAATACAGTCATTTCCCCAAATATGTAAGTTTGCTCTTGACCCCTGTTGGATTGTAATGTCAAAAAACTCCAATGATTAAGTTTTTGGGGAAAGGAGAGAATGCAATGAAACATTCTGTGTCAGTTTTAAAGTAACTTCTAGTCATTATAGTGTGTAAAAATGGAGCTTTCCTGTAAGTGGAAATTAGATTTCTAACTAAACTTCCAAATGTGAGGCAAACAGCCTTGATTCTGTGGGGTTTGTACACAGACAGCTGCTTGCTGATGCCTGAGGTTTCTCAAATAGTACCAGAAGGAAAACTGCCCAGGCTTGTTGGTGTTCCCTGTTGCTCCTTGTGTGCCGGTGGGGCAGCAGAGGGACCAACAGCAATCAGGACAATGTCATACCATTGCTACTGGGAGGAGCTCCCAGCACAACAGAAGACACCTGCTCTGCAGTGACTTCACAGGAACAATCCAGAAACACGTTGGCAAAGAGGGGCTGAGGTGCAGGCAGTCCTCCCTGTTTATCAGCTCAGTGTTTACTTTAGGAAGAAGTGGTTCTTGGCCTTGAGACTTCAAATTTATTGGATGTCTATTATTACACTACTGTTCATTGATCAGAGTTCAGGGCCAGTGCTTGAGGAGACGGACTCCTTCTCTTGTGTCCGGGTGGAGAACTGACTTGTGTAGTCATTGCCCCTGGGCAGGTGTACTCAGCCTTTCAGTAGCTAACTGGGGGTTTAGGTTCAGGGTGCTACCTGGCTTCTCTCCAGATCCTCTGTGAGAGCGGTTGGTTGGGTGTAATTTTGCAAATCTCTCTAAAATGAAAAGATGGGGATTTCCCCCAGTATTTCTTTCACACTTTCTGTCTTTAGCAAGCATCAATGTCTTATTTTTAGTCTCTCCCTCTATGAAAGTTACTATGTGCATGTAAAAATAAAGGGAGAGGAGTTATCTACAGAAATAGCAGTGTTTATTACTTGGCTAATGAACCTCTTATTTTTTCCAGTATTGTGAGAGTAGAAGTGAAAATAGGTAATATCATCAATGTCAAATGGTAAGAGAAGTCTTCAGGAGAAGTTTTGAGATGATTGGCTGAGTTCACATCTGTAATGTTGCATTTGGAATTTTTTACAGAATACTGAGATAAGTCTCTGATCTGAGGAAATTACCCTGGGTTTTCATTTGCAGAGCCTGAATGCTCTACCCTCCCTTAGTCTGGTTATAAAAATTACTTGGAGCATGCTTTTGTCTTTGGTGTGTTGTGTTTTTTTAAAACCAATATCCTTTTTAAAATTAGAATGTCAGCATTGTTAGTAGGTGTCTGTAGTAAGCTGTGTGCTCCCTCCTTTCTTACGGTGTGGTTCCAAGGGGAACCATCTGACTTGTCTTGATTGGTGGAAAATCTCTGAAGAGACTTAGGTATCCATTACTAAATGAGGATCTATAATAGATGAACCAAAGTAACTTCAATTTTGTACTCAAAGTTATTAGAATTCCATTTCTGAGAAAATCCCGCCTGCTAGTGCAGCTATGAAATGCTGTGTGAAGAAGTGGGAACCATCAGTGCACGGATGAACTTGGGACACCAGAGCACTGGAATAACTGTCAGAGGTGCAGCAAACAGGCCTCATTTGAGGAATTAGTGCTTGAGATTCAGTTTTCAACTGAGGTGTAAATTACCCCATTTAACAAGGATCTGTATTTAGACTACATAATGGAACCTTTTATCCCTCTGTACAAAATGGCATTAGATCTGTTTTCTTGCTTCTGAATTAAAGATGCTAGATAATTGCCTTTGCAGCAGTAGTTGCTGTAGAACTCAAACTTCAGAAACCTGTTTTAAAGGAATATTTCTTTTGTTTAATGTGACCACTCATTTTCTGAAATTCAATCTGAGAACACGCACTGTCATTTCAGAAATGGGTGCAAAATAATTGCTTTAAGCACAGATGACTTCGAAAATATATGCCTTTCTACATGTAAATTCATGTAAAGCAGTTCAGACAAAAAAGACACCATAAATCAAATCTGTTTAGGAATGTGTGCAATTACCAATGCAGAAAAGAATTTTTATTCTAAGAGAATTTTGTTTTTTTGCAGTGTTATTTATGGACAATACATCTCTTTTGCTACTGTGATGGTGTGCATGAATCAAATCGTGGCCTCTTTGAGATGATGTGTGTACTCGTAATCAGCTGGCTATTCCTTTAGCTGTGTTTGTCAGATAAAGTTCAATTTCTGTCATGTGAATTAAGTTGCAGCTTTATTGCAAAGGTTGTCGATTCATGTACTAAAATGTAGTTGTGAAATGCAGATATTTTTCAGAGTATCAAATGACAGCGTACTCTGGGGCAGATACCCATGAGGCAGTTACATCTTTATTTAGTTATCGTTTAGGCTAGACTTTTACTTAAGTGTGGAATTGCAAAGACTCTAGAGGGTGTAAAAAACTACATTAAATCATGGAATTATCCATTTGAATAATCATTGTTTTCTGTATCACAGAGATATGTTTCACATGTGTGTGCTCCTCTGTTCCTACCATAACTTCTCTTGCCAGGCCCTGTATACAGTGCTGCTGCTTTATCCTTTTGCAGTCTCAAACAAGAGAATACACTTTTCCCAACACATCTTTAAATAACACAAACAATCGTATCCATAGTACAACATATTTTAATTCCTGATGTTTATCAGAGCTGAAATACACCATGTGTAACTTGGGGTTGAAGAAGAAACTTGGACCTAGAAATCAACTTAGTTGTCTGTGTCATTCTCCCCATGCCCTGACAGAGGCAGTGAATGAGTGGTGGATAAGCATTGTTTTGCTGGGCAATGTGGGCTTGGTTGGTTTAAGTCTAGTTTGTCACTGCTTTTCCATAGTTCTTTTAAATTTTCTTTTAAATCTTTCCTTTTCAGCTTTAGTACACCGGGAAGTTGTTCTCTGTATATGTGGCTTATAGCAATAAATAATGTATAGTTCTCTTTAATCTCTAATATCCTCTATTTCTGTGTAATCTTTTCTAAGGTTCTGCAAAACTGAGACTCTTCTACATGGCTGTGACTGAGAAAGGCTTTTTCCCGTCTTTATACTTTAAACAAATATCCTATGAAGAAAACAGTTCTGAAGAGCAAATTTAGTGGTTTTCTTTGGTTTTCACTGAGTTTCGTTTTCTCATGACCTATGCACAACTCTCTGATAAGGATTACATCTTAAGTCAAATATCAAATTATCTCAATATTCAGAACATCTGAATAAGGATGATTATTCCTTGACAAATTAGGGTAGTTATTGTCATGTAATTTTCCATATATTTCTTTACAAAAACAGGCTGTAGAAACCAGTCTTTTCCTTTAAACTGTTTTCTTATTCCCAATCTGTGTGAAGCCAGAGGGCACTGTTTTTCATACAGTACAAAAATTTGTAGCTGTGTCAGCTTTGGGTGAAGGTCTCACATGGATTCACAGCACTGTCAGTGTAGTGAAAACTTTGGATTATGGTATTTAATGTGCATTTCTTCATGCAGAAAATCTACAAATGTTTTTACTCTAAATTAAATTAATCTCACTGAGTACTCTGAAAGCCAAAAATCTGCAATCAGCGTGGTTCCTACTTATTAGCTCAACTTGGAAATCTACAGGTTTCAGAGGCAGTGTAGTGTTAAGTAAAGCCACTGCCATGAAAACATCTTGTTTAGCTTTTTTTTTTTTTTTTTACCTTTGGCAGTTTGTCCTGTGAAAAGCTACTGTTTTATATGAAAAAGAGCTCCTCTCTGAAGGTTTCTTTAACTTTCATGGCTACATTAATTGCCTTCTGCTCAGAGTAATAGCCAGACTGTAGGTATTAGGCTGGACCTCCCTCAGCTGTCTTTGGAGTGTTAACATGGCTCTGAGATCGACCCTTTGTCCCCTAAGCTCCTCAGTCTGAGTCTTCATGTTAACCCTTTTTTATCTCTTTGTATTCCACCTTCCTTTCTGTCTTTCCATCCGATATTCTACCTCTGCTTTTTATTTTGATAACCTTGGTTATCCTGTGTCAGTACAGAAAGACTACATGAGGATATTTTCGTGAACTACAACCGAAGCCAACGCAGGAGCTGCCCTTGTAACTGTCCCCGTTTATGCAATACAAACCACTAATCTGTGAGGGCAGTTTATTTGATTGTGTTCTGAATTCCTGCTGGAGCATTTCCTAATCTTAGCCAGGCCTCCAGTGTGAGGGGGAGAGGAGCAGTTTTCACACCTGCATGTGGAGAAGCATTTGTCTTTTTGTATAATAGACCTAATGCGTGTAAGACACAGCATCATTGCAGTAAATACCGTCTGTGCCTGTGAAATGCCTCTACCTCTCCATCTGAACTTGCTACAGAGGCCTTTATTTATTACTTTGGATATTTCTCCTCTGCTTCCATTGTCTGTTGTTATGAAAATTTCTTCCAGGAGTTCTGAAAAAACTGGGAGGGGGTTGCAGTGAGGGCATGGGAGTCTGGGTGAAGGTGACCAGTTTGGAATCACTTCCCACTGAAGGAACACGATGAGCACAGTCACAGAGAATCACAGTCCTATGGAACAAATGGGAAGGCTGCAAAGTCAGGAGGCTGTTAATAAAAGCTGTGTTTTCTAAATATTTTCCCCAAATTTTGATGTTGTTTCATGTTTCACATTAAGTTGCCAAAGTGTTGAGAGGGTTGTTTGGCCTGTATGAGGCTGTGAGTCATGAAGCTGGCTTTGTCTGGGTTGGGAACTGTGGGGGGGGAGTTAAGGCAGGGCTATATTTAGGAATATCAACTGATGTCAAACTGTGGAGCACTGCTAAACAACAGTGTTAAAGGGGCAGCGCTGAGTAGTTTAGGCTCAAAGTTCAGGTTGCTTGTAGTGGGCTTTTGTTTAGTAAATAAATGGAAAAGTTGGTATTTACTGGAAGTATTCTGCAGAGTTTGCAAGCCAAGCAATGTGAATGTCAACTCCACTTATCTAGTAATAAAGCTATTCTAATTTCATTGTCGAAATGGTATGATTTGAAAACAGCAGGCCTAGGTAAAACTTCTAGTTTCACATCACGTGTTTAAGAATATGAATTAGTGTGAGTGTTATTTCCAAAGAATTGCTTAATTCCAGTTGTAGGTAGGGGTAATGTTTGAGGGCCTGTTACCATTGAATGTTTGTCTTAAGGTGCAGAACAGCTACTGACTTTACTTGATTGTATTTTGAAATTTTGGCATTAATGCCTGGAACTAAATTCAGATAACTTTTTGCAGCTGATTAAGACTAAAAGAGGTATGGTTGTTTTCCAGTATTTCCTAACCTTTCTTCCTTCCCACTATCCAGTTCTCTCCAGTGATGTCTGTTATGTATATGGGCAAAATTCAAGACAGAGATTTTTGAAAATGGAAAGCTCCATTTTCCAAGGCTGCTCCTCTGTCATAACTGCCTTGAACTGGAGCTAGTGTGTTTTTGTAGGGTGTTGCGTTTGGTAACCTTCCTTTGTGCGTGCATATTTTGGTAGATAATTCACCTGATTTAGTAGTGAGAATTTTATATGGCCATCTTTGCTTCTGGTCCTGTCTGGGTGAGAACAGTGAGATCTCAGTAGGAAAACGGCAGTGAGTTTAAGGATCCTAGCTGAGATGTGAGTCAAAGCTTTTCCTTAACAGAATGGAGGTAATTTCAGTTATTCCAATAAATTTGAAGGGGGCAGGTTTTTCTAAGACACTTGGTGTTAGTTTAAGCACACTGTTGTTTGAATGTAGGCAGACCTGCACCAAGACAATGTACTGTTAGGGAAACAGAGAAACCAGTCAGTATGTATAAATTACACAGATGTTTAAATTAATGTATGGGGCATAAGTCAATCTATCTGTTACTGTCATTTTAAGCTTCATTGGCTAAAGTGTTGTCACTGTCAGCTTTGATACAAGTCTGTTTCAGTGATTAATTGGATTTCTGAAACATAATATTGAGCAACAAATATTCATCTAAAGACTTGATGTTTTCCAAGTGTCATATATTGAGATTTGTACAAGTCATGCTTTATGCAGTATTGAAGTATTGTGACAATCAGTGTGAGTTGCATGACTGTCAACCCATTAATCTCAATGAAAATACAACCTGCAAGTAGTTCTGTTCCATCAGTTACTGCACTCACACATCACAAAGACATCCACACCCATTCCCCCCTCTTTATTCAGTTGGAGCTGGTGAGGGCAAGGGAGTGGAAAGCACACAGCGATGAGTTGTAAAGAACGGCCGTGTGGTTCTTTGATGCAAAGGTGTGTGTTGAGAAGCTTTCAAAACAGGACATAAAGCGTTTGGAATCCTGATGGTTGTATTTGTCAGAGCTTTTCCACAAAAGACTGAATTGCTTGGTGATGTTCAAAAAGGGAGTTTTCTGAGCAGTGTTACTCACATAGCCTGGATTCCTGTGGACTGGTGTCCTTAAAATCCTCAGCTCCCCTCTAGGCTACGCCTCGCCTGCAGTTGTGTCCCGCATGGCCAGCCAGGATGTGCATGCCGGGCCCAGGCAGCTGCTTCCAGGCGGGATATAGAATGACTGTGTTTTGCTTGCCCTTCCTTTTTTCAGTGAGCTCACCAATTTTGGTTTCCCTTCAGTACTTAGCCATTGATTTTACATAACTTGTGGAAACTTTAATTACACCTGAACCCTCTCCTCTGTCTCTCTGGTGAAGTTGGTGGAAGTTGACAACATGTTTAAAAGTTGTTGAGGGGAGCCTGTGTGATTACAGGAGTTGCGTTTACTTTGGAAATGGGACTAAAAACATACTCCATTTTTAACAGATTCTTTTGTGTCCACAGTCCCATCAGGAAGTATGACATACTGTGTTAAAAGCCTTGCCTCTCAACCAAAAAGAGTCATTTCAGTACTCAAGCATTCTTAGCAGAAATGCTTTTCGCTTTTAGTAGAAAAGGTACTACCTTTCTGGAAATAAGAACCTATCTGGAACTCTTCCAAAGAGTTTAAAGGTGATACCAAGCAGTGGCAAATGACCATGTTTCTTCTGTTCAGAAATGCAGCTGACTTTTGTGAGTATGTTGTAAGGTTTTGCTTTGTCTTGAAGCAGCAGCCACTGCTGTTGCCTGTGGGTGATACATGATACCTCTCCTGTGGGCTCTTCTGCTTAGGCAGCACAACATCAGCCAGTCTGGTCTGATTTGAGAGGCCACGGAGACAAGTTAACTGGTTTCAGGACCTAGAGGTGTTAGCTGCATTCCTTACAAGGATGGGAGGGGAAAAAAAAGGGGTCTCTGCTGGTTTTTTAAGCTGCTGATTGTTGAACCTGTACTTTTGGTTGGTCATTGTGCCATAGGTATTTCACTAAGATCAGTGTGTTGATTTGTCTGTTCTTGGGTAAGGTGTCAGAAACAGCGTATCTTAACGCTTTGTTAGTTGAGGGAGCAAAAGGTGGGTGAGAGGGAAAATTGCTTTGTATTAGATTAGTTTTACTCTATTTATTTACCATCCTAAATTGTCTGACATGCTAATGCTGGTGCAGGGAAGTCTGAAAAGGGGACAGGCTCTTCTTAAGGCCAACTGGCTGCTGGATCATCCCAGCTGTGTTTGAGATGATGTTCTCAGACTGCCATTTAGGGTGGGGTCTCCCTTTTATCCCCTCACGCAAATGAAACACTCAGTGACTGGTGTGATTCCTGTCAGAAAAGGCATTAAATACTGGGCATCTTCCAGCTGTGGAGACTTTTAAGCTCCAAGTTCCTTCCCTGGTATCTTCTGCCAGTGTGAGGCTCGTGCCAGTTTGTAGCAAATGAGAGCAATGCTAAGGATGTTCTCAATGTATGTAGACATATGTGATGTAAATAAAATTAAATCTTATTATAAAGAGGGGTTCTTTTGCAGTGGGGCATTAAAAACCAAGGTTAGGTCTGTTTAATTTCTTTTCTCCATTTTGAGATGGAGGAATATAATAAAACCCAGTTCAATTTTGTGGTGTTCTGCACTAGTCTTAAGAATTCTCCTGTCTTAGGAATGATATCTGTATTTTTTCTTTTTTTTTTTT